>JZKD02S0362903.1:259167-270006 GCA_000966675.3 Picea glauca | reverse complement strand
AAAACTCATAAGCCTACAACTTATACAAAACTTGGCTCACCAGCCTATAGAACATATTTACAATTCTTTGCATATAACATGATCTGTAACGGGGCTCGTCCTTGGGGACACTACAGGCGAATAGGACAAATTTAGAACCTTCAGGAAAGAAGGATACTTTTGTTGGATATAGAGTGTTTCACATGGAGATTGATTGTGAAGAGAAGAAGGCTCTGAAGATGACCATATATATCCCTATAGTCCAGTTCTTCACTCTTCATATCATCAGGAAGAGTCAGCAAAGCCAGTTGGGTCAATGTATCTACCTAGAAATATTACAATGATCAGGAAGAGTCCAACATGGTTTCATGATACCTTGTAGGATGAAATATGGCATGCCGCTCCCCGTGATACTTTCAGGGAGAGAAAAATACCTCATAGATTCTTAATTTACATGGAGTCACATTATTGATTCCAAGCCTTCCAGTTATGAGGAGGAGCATGTGGCTCCACCAGTGGTGAGGTAGGTGGCCCACCAAGTACCAAATCAGAGGGAGTCATCCCTTAGGATCCAGTAGGGAGGACCAACCTCCTAGGACAGTTCATTGGATATCAAACTTTAGAGGAGATCAACATATGTAGAGGGAGAAAATGTCTCCAAATATTATATAAACTCATAGGGAGTCATGTTTCAGAGGGATCATGGTACTCCAATATTCATGGATACTTGATGAGAATGGTTTTAGACAAGAATGATAAAGAATTAGAGTGAGCCTGATCTCAAAGAGAGTCAGTTGACTCAGAGGGAGAGCCAATCATTCAAAAGGAGTTATGTTGGCATAGGGGTGGACCTAGTGTTCAACGCTTCAACATCGCACCAACAAAACCCTAACTACCGGCCCTTTCGACAACACATGCAAAGCAGATGAAGTCTCACCCGAGGTAGAGACAGGGGTGGTTGCAAGACTCCAGTCTCTGCAACATTAGTTGGGACATAGTTCTTTGATTACAATACTCTAACAAATCACTTAGCAGTTGTCATTCATTAGTACTTAACCTTTGTCTACAATGAAGATAAAGCCTAAATACAACGCAACATAGTATTCAACAAGATTCAACACATTCAAGCACCAAGCACATCAACATAGATTAGATCTAGCATCTTATTCACATCATGATGCACTAGATATCATATTCATTTAAGCATACATCATTGCACTGTATATTATTCATATGAACCATAAAATAACCATAATGCACAAAGAAACCATAACACAGGATATACGTGGTTCACCCCTTGTCTGGGGCTATGTCCACCAACTCTTCTTCTCTTTTATTATCTTCTGTCAATCTTCTACATGCACATAGCCACAAGGTCCTACACCGTGTAGGACAGGAGATCTGTGCACACCTCGCTAGATCCTCCTTCCCTGATCTAGGTTACAACACAAAGCCTTTACACAATCTCTTACAGTCACTTGCACTTAGCCTTGCAAGTCTCACACAGTATGCACAAAGTATGTACAACTATCACTTGCACTTATCACATTGGCCTTCACTTGCCCTTAGCACCTAGCATCACACCACACCCACACTTAATTACATTTCCTAGATTTCTATTTATACATTACAAAAGGGCCTAAACATGGGTAAACCCATGGGTCGACATCCCCATACCCGTTACATAATCCCTAATCCCAAAAATGCCCTAAAAGGAGTTGAGATCCCATGATCTCTTCTTCGACTTGCGCTCTACCTTCAACAGCCTGTCGAAGTCCCAAAATAGGTCAAACCTGACCAAGGATCTCCAAAACTTGGTCAAGGGCCAACAGACCCCCAACACTCACCTGTGACTCGTACCGAGTCACTCTGATCTGGGTAGATCTACTTCAAAAGACTCGAATCTTGCTCGAGCTGCTTCGACCTGCTGCTGCACCAGGGCCTCTGATCAACGAACTCTTGAAGAACTACCTCGCTCATAGGTCCCTCTAATCTCTGTTCGACTGAAGTGACTACTTGTTCCATCTCTGCTCCTCGTCCTTCAATATCTTCGAACAGTTGGCAAGCTGCATCCTAGACTGGCTAGACCCTCTGAGTCACTTGCATGAATTTTCTCTGTATGGCATGGGCGTTTTGTTGAATAGTGCATTGTTCCTGGGATCATTTCATTCTTTCAACTGCTGACAAGAGCTTCAGTTGTGCCTGTACCTTCGTTGCTTGCTGCTTTGCCTCCTGGAGTTGTGACTCCAGTGTCTTCAGTTCGGGGTCTTTAGTAAGTCACTCATAAGTCTGCACACTTATATTGTTAAGTTGTTTACATTCCATAGTTAATGCTCTGATCCTATCAACTGTGCTCCGGGCAGTGGCTTCTCTTTGGTCTCGCACATGCTATGGAGTACTTGGTACTTTTTGTAGCTGTAGATCCATTATTCTCTGTTGAAGCTGTTGGATGGCTTCAGCAAGCTGCACTACTTGATGCTCCACTGGGTCTTCCTCCTTGTGCTCTAATCCCGTCACAAAGAAAATTTCTCTATTGACTGCTTCTTTTACTCCAACCTGCTCTGCGAGAAACTGTTCTTTCTCATGCTTGATCTATGCATTTTCCTCTTCAAATTTTGCTTGGTGTAAAACCTTCTCTTGTTGCACAACCTTGTGTTCCTCTATTACTTGGCTTGTTATGTTTCTTCCTGTGCATGACGAATGCAGGCTTCAGTCACATTGGCTAATATGTGGAGTTAGGTAGGCTCATCTCCCATCTCTATTTCTTTTGATGGAGGGGGAGCAATGGACACTGCACGGATGGAGTGAAGGGCCTGTTATACCCCTTGCAGTTCTGCTTCAATTTTTTCATACATGGTCTCTTGCTTAGCTTCATTTCTCTGCAAAATATCTTCTGAGGCATCTGATACAGCTGCGATGATGAAATCAGAGTCGAGCTACAATGATGAAATCAGAGTCATTGAGTGTGAGTAGAGTCTGTAGCTTAGTCTTACTAGCTTTTGACTTCTTCCATGATGTGGGTTTCATGGGAGAAACCTTTCTTTTGTTAGATGACTCTACGTCATCAGAGGGGTTCTATGGAGGTGTTACTTCACCTTGCTTATGCTGATCTTATTTTCCATTGTTCTCTTCTTTATCTACTTCATCATCACCTCCTCCTCCTCTAGGTGAGTCGAAAGTAGTTTCTTCCGATGCACTGCTCAATTGTTGGACTTCTTATGTCTTCTTCCTTCTGCTAGTTCTAGGTGTATCATACCCTTCACGAGTGACCATTGAACTTCCTATTAGTTCGAGATCAGATAGTTCTGTGGGGTCAAAAAGGATAAGGAGTTATGTAGGCCACTCCTTAGTGATTTCTTCTAGGTCCTCCTTTGTGAGTTTGTAGTAACTTTGTATTACTTCTTTTTGTTTGTCTCTGCGCGCAGTGATGTAGATAAAATTTCTGTCTACGTGGAACTTCACAAATGGCTTGAACCTGTGCAGGGTGTTTGACGTTATACGAGGGACAACCTCAATAGCCCTCTTTAACTATAGGTAGAAGGTATGGAACACCGCATTTGATTGCCATTGTTTTCCCATATCGCTTGAATACCATAGCGAAGTGAACTTCATGGCTAAGGGTTCAAATGGCTATAGTTCAGGGAAGGTCGCACCTTTCGGCATCTCCCAAGCTATAAACGCGATGAGGATCAACAACCAGCTAAAATGGAACTCATAGCCCTAATCCTGAGCTTCGTGGCAGTCTTGGTTTAACTGGTTTACAAAGTACTTTTCCCAATTCATCGGTAGCCCCTCCATGCATTTTTCTGCGAGGTCAACAACAAACCCTGTGACCTGCGTGGGTCTATTCTTCTAAACTAGCTTACCAACAATAAACTGGAAAGCAAGGCGCATTGTGCCATTCTAGATGGAGGCTACCTTGTAGCCTCACATCCCCTTCTCCACATCGTCATATGTATCTATAATCTTCTGTTCCAGGGTGCAATCTGCAGCCTTCCCTAGGTAAAATTCTTACGGGTATGGTCCCTGCATGCTCAATTCGGTGATCCAATGGATCATCATTGGATCAATGGTGATGCATCTGTCTAGCCACAAATAACTGCCATGGAAGCTCGACAACAGGAGCTTAACGCACGTGTTAACCTCCTGGTGTCTTCCAAAATGGGATATTTTCATTACGTTCAGAATAGTGGAATGCACGAGGTCCATAGTCCATGGTTGGGGGATTATCCTCAACTTCTTCCCCTTCATCCTAGTCAAATATCTATGAGGAGTGAGCATCCTGAAGTTCTTGCAATCCCTGAGGTTAAATTCATTTATATTTAGTGTCATGATCTTATCTGGCTGAGGCTTGCCTGTGTGTATCCCCTTCGGGAGGTACGCAGTAACCAAGGTGTAGTCGAAGTCCCTGGGGACATTGTCACGATTCACCGCGCCGATCAAAGGCGGGATGTAGTCGAGTAGGATGGAAGGGATTAACTCCACGTTTTCCAAGTTATCTCGATGCTTGGTTCTTTTCTCATCTACAACTCAGGATGGTCTGGATCCATGAGGAGTCGACGAGGAGGCTTGCACTCCTCGCGTCGATGAGGCTTGAACTCTTGTGGACATCACTCTCTCTTCCATTAGATCGATTAAAATTTCCTCTACTAACTTTCCGCAACGCTGAGCTCATCTGACATGCACGCTCGAGATTGGATATCTCCGGTTGATAAACAATTTCTCAATGCAATAGAATGGATAGCAAGGTCTCAATAAGCACAACACAGTAACAATGAGTTCACTTGTTGGCTCGAATACAATTCGTGAAAGTGTGCTCGATGCAACAGTCGACGAGATAAGCAGACAATGATGTAACAGATCCTTCCAATGGAAAAGAAGCCTTCATCAATGCAGTTCTGTCCATTACGGCGTGGTCCCAATGGTCCGATGAAGAGATTTCTTATCATAATTGTTGTTCTAACCGTTCAAGAACGTCAATCTAATGAATGCCTCCAACGGTCATATCGGTCCACCATGGAGAAGTGCCAATCTGAGCTGCTCTGATATTCCGGGGAAGTTCAAATTCTGGAGACTTTCCTTCTGTGAAGTCTTCTCTAGGGCTTCCTGTAATTTCTCCAACTTTGCTTTCTTCTTGCTGAGCTTTCTATCATTCTTCCCTGTGATCTGTGTTACTGGGTTTCTCTTCCCATTCTAATTCTTAACTTCTCTTGGCACAATAACTTCGTGTTGTTGATGGTCTTTCGTAGGGTTTAAGGACAATACTTCTTCTCTGTCTGGTGTAGGTTCTCTACTCTCTTGTATGGACAAGTGTTTCAAATCTTCTTGTGTTCTTTCAAATTTGACATCTAAGTTTCTGGTTCTAAACAACTTCAATTTGTTCTCCTGTTCTTCTATCAAGTGCGTATTCTCCTAGTCATGAAATCTTTTAATTCTTTCTTTTTTTGTTCTAGGGCTTCTTCTTCTTTTCTCCGTGTCTGATCTTTCTCAATCTAGGGTTTTCCTAACAATAAAGAAAATGGGGTGTTGTTCTCAACAAATTTAATAACCTCAAATTCTTCCTCTGTCGAAGTTCCATGAGCACTCATAGATATTTGGGTAAGTCTTCCAAATAAGGTTATTAACTTTCCTCTAAATAATCCTATTCCTCCCAATGAATGAATCATAGAAGGCTTTCCTAAAATTTCCCAAGTTCTTTCTATCATAACATTCACCTATGTTTCCTCATCCAGAACATATTCTATGTCAAAGTCTCTTATTCTTGTTTCTATGCACTCTTTCTTATTGAAAATCTCTAATAAGTTGATATCTCTGTGGTCATTCAGGGTTTCTTGTATTTGTAGTAATACAGTCTTTGATTCTTTCTGGGGTTCTGTCATGGTCTTAATTTATGAGTATTTCTCATTTTTTTCTCGTTCCATATTCATTCTTTTAAGTTTGGCAATCATCCTAGGGAAATCAGATACTTCATGGTCCATAGCTTTACAACAAAGACAACTAGGTATTCTATCAGGGAAATCCTTAGCAATATGGCCTGGCCTTCTACAGCTGTAACAAAGGGTTAATCCTCTCTTCCTCTTAAATTATCCCCAACCTTTCTTGCACTACGCACTAGGATCATGGTAGCTAACCTGTAGAAAATTCTTCCTAGGATCCTGCATCCATTTGTTAGTCCAAACATTCTTTCTATGCATAGGAATAAGATATCTTTCATTATTTCTATCAGATCTACTCATATAAAACCTTCTTTCTTCTAGCTATAACCTAGTTTTCAGACTAGGACCAAATTTATCAAACATACCTAGATCCATACTTTTGAAGAAAAAAAATACACTTATCTTACCTTTAACAGAGCACAAAGCTTTCAGATATTACCTCTTTAATAAAAAAAAATCACTTTACCTTTATCAGAGCACAAAGATTTTAGATATTACCTCTTTTCTTCGTATCAGACTTATTTTCTTAGCATAGAGCTTCCACAAGGCAAGTAGAATACTACACACAAAAGCAACAGATCTACGCATAAAGATTTCTTTCTTTTCCTCGGTTCCCAACAATCATAGTTTCAGGTCCTGGCAACAGAACCATTTGTTGGCACAGGGGAAATCCCAAGGTTCAACGCTTCAATAGTGCACCAACAAAACCCTAAATACTGTCCCTTTCGGCAACACCTGTGAAGCAGATCAAGTCTCACCCGAGGTAGAGGCAGGGGTGGCTGCAGGACTCCAGTGTCTGCAACCTTAGTTGGGACACAGATCTATGATTACAATACTCTAACAAAACACTTAGCAATTGTCATTCATTAGTACTTAACCTTTGTCTACAACACAGATAAACCCTAATTACAATGCAATGCAATATTCAACAATATTCAAGACATTCAAGAAATAAGCACATCAACATAGATCAGATCTAGCATCTTATTGACATCATTAGGAACTAGCTATCATATTCATCTAAGCATACATCATTGCACTAAATATTAATCATATGAACCATAATGCACAAAGCAACCATAACACAAGATATACGTGGTTCACCCCCTGCCTAGGGCTACGACCACCAACTCTTCTTCTCTTTTATTATCTTCTGTCAATCTTCTACATGAACAGAGCCACAAGGTCCTACTCTGCGTAGGACATGAGATCTGCGTGCACCTCACTAGATCCTCCTTCCCTGAGCTATGTTAGAGCACAAAGCCTTTACACATTCTCTTACAGTCACTTGCACTTAGCCTAGCATTCTATTTATACATTACAAAAGGACCTAAACATGGGTAAACCCATGGGTCGACATCCCCATACCCGTTACATAAGCCCTAATCCCAAAAACGCCCTAAAAGGGGTCGAGATCCTGCGATCTCTTCTTCAACTTGCACTCTACCTTCGACATCCTGTTGAAGTCCCAAAATAGGTCAAACCTGACCAAGGATCTCCAAAACTTGGTCAAGGGCAAACAAGTTCCCCCTTAGATCTAGGTGAGAGAGAGACATCTTTCGGGACTGACATACATGTGTCCTGATTTGAAAAGTCTTCGAGGAGATGTGAGATCTCCTAGGAGGACACACTTGTTTCAATAGATCTTTTTACAGTGACAGAGGATGATCCAGGTGGATATCAATGGCCACCCACCTATTCCAACTGGCTCAAAATAGATTTCTAGCAATTTTTATAATTTACTATTTTTAGCAATTTTTCGGGTCCTGAACTTCCGGAGCCGTTTTGAGGCCCTAAACGACGTTTTTTGGGGTATGTTGCGGTCGCAAAATCTCATCATTAAATTTTGTGCAACTGTTGTAGTCCTCGGATAGATCTTTCCAATGGGATGTCATACACCTAAAACGAAGATCGTATGCAAAAGTTACGACCCCGAGAAGTTGATGTACTGACTTACCCAAACGGGGCCCACATGACTTTTGGCACTTCATCTCCTAGGGTTAGGTTTTTGGATGTTTAGGGTTTTTGAAACTCCTGTTTATTGTAAAAAGGTCATGAGAGCCTCCTGGTAGTCATCTTCTTGTGAATGAGCACAACCGTCACATCTCTTCTCAGAGATAAGCCGCCACCATTCCATCAAGCTTGTTTTCCGCTGCATTTTACAGTTTCGGCTTATTTCCTTATTGAATAGAAAACCAGTTTTACTTTATCTCTGTTATTCTGTGTTAAGAATATGGTAATAATCTGTAGTCATTTTGTTCTACTCATAAAATCTAGATCAATGGTATCAGAGCGGTCTGCTCCTTGTCATCTTAATGCATGTCCCCAACAAGGTCGGTGTACAAAGATTTGGGTCTCAAGCTTGTTTCTCTTGAGGAAAAAAGATCTCGCGCACCCAAGTGACCTCTCATGGAAGGAGAAAATAAAGATGACGGGATAGGAGATCCTTTCAAACTGTTGATTGAGGAATCCCTCATGCAACAGAGGAACGAGATGATGGATAATTTCGCACAAATCCTTCGGCGACTACCAACAGGCGACACATCTTCTTCGAGCGGAGGCACTACCCCCTTCAAGGTACAAATAAACTTCGATATTCCTATATTTGAAGGTCAAATAGACGCAGATGTTGTAGAAAAGTGGTTGAATCTACTAGAAGGGCATTTCTCTGTCTATAACTTTTCAAATAGAGAAAAGATTACTTTTGCGCTCCTCAAAGCCATTCCCCATGTCAAATATTGGTGGGAAACTTTCTGTGAGCAAAAGGAAATAGAGGAACCCTCATTATTTACAGTCACGACCACTTGGGAATCCTTTAGGGATGCTATTAAGGAAAAATACTACCCTGTCAGAAGCTATGATGACTTGTATACCAAATGGACCACACTGCGGCAAGAAAGAGACCAAGCAGTGCCAGATTTCACAAATATCTTCCATACCTTGCTCACCAAGCTGGGTATCAAAGATTCGAAGAGACATCTGGTGCTCAAGTATCATGGTGCTCTGCATAGATACATCCAGACCGAAATTAAATTTCTAGACATATTATCCTTGGGCACGACCTACCGATATGCCGTCAAAATTGAGCAGAAGCTCAAACAAAAGATGCGACAATTTGGGCTAGGGAACCCCTCGCAACAAAAGCCAGGGAATTGATGCCCCAACCCACAGAACAAAGGACATATCAAATATGGATAGTATTAGGACAACCATTCCAAGCCACAAGAAAAGAAGGACACCAGAAAGACAAAGAAATATACCGGGAAGTGGTGCGACTTCCATAAGAGCCCTTGGCATAACACTGCTGACTGCCGCTCAAAGCAAACGCTGGTGGCCAAAGTGAAAGCCTCTAAATCATATGCGGGTTATGACTCTGAGTCAGAACCAGAAAGGGGAAGACGGATCATTGACGTGGAACCCAGTGCCACCGTTGCTACCACCCAGCTCCAACATGGTGAACCAGACAAGCCAGAAGAAGGAGAGTGCCTCTTCCATTCACAGATGTGGGTAAAAGGAACCCCACTGCACTTCATCGTTGATAGTGGTAACCAAAATAACCTCATCTCAACAGAGGTTTTCAAGCGGTTGGCCCTGTTGACAACGTTGCACCCACAACCCTACACCATTGGATGGCTCCCCCAAGGAAGTGATCTCTGCGTCAGCCAACAATGTCGATTGTCGTACAACATCAAGCCCTTCAAAGACTAGGTATTTTGTGATGTTGCTCCTCTCGAAGTTTGTGATGTTCTTTTGGGCCAACCTTATTTATGGAAACGTCATGTTGTATATGAGTCTAGGCCTTGTAGTGTTATTATTACTTTGAACAGGAAATTGTACAGGATACTCGAGGCTGTCCCACCTAGTGCTATTTCCTTGATCTCTGCTAAGCAATGCAGGAGGGTCATCTCTCAGATGGGGAAGTTTGTCTTCTTTGTGATTCTCTCTCAGAATGAGAGAAAAATCACAGCCACATGTAGGGTCTCTGCGGCCAACCTCTCCACACAGCATAAGCAAGTAGATAAGGTCATGGAAGAATACTCGGATATCTTCTCCTCACCTATCAGGGTACCTTTTCACTGCTAGGTCAAGCACCCAATCAATCTAACCCCTGACGCACCACTGCCCAATGGGTCATTCTATCACTGCTCTCTGTTAGAGAATGAGGAGATCAAGCGACAAATCCAAGAATTTCTCCACAAGGGGCACATCCGTTCTAGCTCATCACCTTGCAGGAGCCCAATCGTGTTGGTATAGAAGAAAGATGGAACCTGGCGACTTTGCATTGATTATCGGGCTCTGAATAAAATCACAGTTAGAAACCGATACCCTATTCCTCGAATTGACAACCTCCTTGATCAACTCATGGGGGCCAAATACTTCAGTAAGATTGATCTGAAGTCTGGCTACCACCAGGTCCTGATAGAATAGACATATGTATGGAAGACTGCCTTCAAGTCAAAGGAAGGCCTTTTTGAATGGTTGGTCATTCCCTTTGGTCTGACAAACTCTCCAACCACTTTCATGAGGATGATGGACGATATACGACAACCATTCACCAAAACTTTTGTAGTGGTGTATCTTGATGACATTCTCATTTACAACAAGACTTGGGCCAAACACTTGCAACATATTCAGTAGGTTCTGCACACCCTATGGCAGCACAAGTTATATGCCAACTTGGAAAAATGCTCCTTCGGCATGGACAGGGTCCATTACCTAGGCTACATCATTGATCAACATGGTGTACATGTGAATCTAGCCAAGATCCAAGTCATCCGTGACTGGCTAGCCCCAACCACACTCATTGATCTTTGAAGCTTCTTGGGCCTTGCCAATTTCTACCACAGGTTTGTGTTGGGATTCTCCCATATTGCATGGGCCCTCAGCCAAATAACCAAGGGTGGTGGTAAGGCAAAATTTGCGT
>JZKD02S0362903.1:231495-258151 GCA_000966675.3 Picea glauca | reverse complement strand
GAGTATTCCCTATGTCCATCATAGCTACAACCGAGCCCTACATAGCTCAACCAGCCACAACCCCTTTCAGGTGGGGTTGGGGTTACAACCATTAGGTCCCGTAGATGTTGCACTTACCCTTGCGGTCACCTCGACTGACTCCTCTCCTACTCCAACTGAGGCTGACAAATCCACCCGGTTCATTGAGAGGATCCAACACATCCACCAATAGGTTCAGGATATCCTACAGAAGTCCAATGACAAGTACAAGCAACACCATGATCAACATTGTGTTCCACATAAGTTTCAGGTGCGTGACAAAGTTTGGTTGCACTTGTAGAAAGAACGCCTTACAGGGCCCCATCATAATATTTACCCACTCTGTTATGGGTCGTACACCATCACCAAGGCTGTGGGGGATAATTCTTTTGCGCTCAACATTCCTCCTTTCCTTGGCCTGCACCCAGTGTTCAACATGGACCTCCTTCGGCCTTATTTCCCACCATTATTGGACACCTCAGATGTAGCAGAATAGCTGACACCAATAGAGATCAACCCCAAATGCATACAACAAGCATCCAATGATTAGATTGTGGACACATATATCAAGGGCACTCGACAACAAAGGATCCATCTTTATCGAGTCATCAAAGCAAGGTAACTCATGCACCAAGGCAAGTGGCTCGCCCAGGGCCAAATTCAGCAGAAATTTCCTCATTTGATGGGGGAACTCAATGCAATGGAGACCATTGCTTCCAAAGGATGGAGGACTAATCTAGGTGGATATCGGTGGCCACCCACCTTTTCCATCTGGCTCAAAATAGATTTCTAGCAATTTTGATAATTTACTGTTTTTACCAGTTTTTTGGGTCCTGAACTTCCGGAGCCGTTTTGAGGCCCTAAATGACGTTTTTTGGGGTATGGTCGCAAAAATTCATCATGAAATTTTGTGCAACTGTTGTATTCCTCGGATATATCTTTTCAATGGGCTATCATATGCCTAAAACGAAGATCGTATGCAAAAGTTATGACCCTGGGAAGTTGATGTATGGACTTACCCAAACGGGGGCCCACATGACTTTTGGCGCTTCATCTCCTAGGGTTAGGTTTTTGGATGTTTAGGGTTTTTGAAACTCTTTTTTATTGTAAAAATGTCGTGAGAGCCTCATGGTAATCATCTTCTTGCAAATGAGCGCAACCGTCACATCTCTTCTCAGAGATAAACCACCACCATTCCAGCAAGCTTGTTTTATGCTACATTTTATAGTTTCAGCTTATTTCCTTATTGAATAGAAAACTAGTTTTACTGTATCTCTGTTATTCTGTGTTAAGCATTTGGTAATAATTTGTATTCATTACGTTTTTCTCATAAAATCCAGATCAGAGGAGGAAACAAGTCAGGAGGATTGGGTATGGATTTTGTCTTAGTCATAGAGGGAGCAGCTAGTGAGGTAGATTGGATAGTAGGACTTACTCCAATAATAGAGGGAGTTGGCCTTAGAGTTAGAGATGGAGGATCCTGGCTGAATGTACTCTTGGGATTAGAGGTATGAAAAGATCAAATGAGATCTTCCTCATTCAGAGGATACTAATGAGATTCGATATGATGGACTGAAAATCCATGACTACACCTATGATGACGAATATGAATTAGTTAAGTGATTCTACTTCACATTCATATTTGGTGGATCCCACAATGTACAAGAAGTTGATTGGATCCTTGATGTACCTGGTTAACACTAGGTCGGATACTTTCTTTACACCTTGAGCCAATTTATGGTAGAGTTGAGACACTAACACTAGGTTGCAACAAAGCATGTACCTATGTGGTACAGTTGGACATGATATGTCTCAGATGATTGGGTGAAGTTGTAGAGATATACAGATTCTGACCAGGAAAGAAGTGCGGTAGACAAAAAGAGCACTAGTGGGTGTTACATCATATTAGCCATGCTTCTTGGCTTAGGAGAAAGTAGACTTCGATAGAACTAAATACAATAGAGGTAGAGTATATCACAACCAGTAGCACGAGTCGATAAACAATGCAATTTTAGAGGCTTCTCACAGGAATTCATCTGAGACATGGTGCAGATGGAGCATTCAGATTCCAACACACACACAAGTAGACTGTTAAAATTCTAGTAGCATCATATGGGTTTGTGTGACCTTAGATACATTCTTCCTTAATGGTTCTATGTGACCCAGGTAGGTATGTGTAATCCAGATAGGTCGGTGTTACCTCTGATAGGTTTGTGTGATCTACGATAGGCCTTTTTGACCTGGATAGGTCTGTGTGACCTTGGGAGAATGATGATATCATTTAAAGAGATTTACTGTGATGAGTGACCAAGTATGATGCATGATGCAGAATGTATTCCTCGCTGAGAGGGAGTGTTGATGATTTGCAACATCAGATAGATATTCATAGGGGTGTACATGTGGCCTATACGTAGTCCTTACAGGGGTTTACCTGTGGACTCGAGGTGCTTGAGGTGCTTCCATGTGTCAGATAGAATCAAATGTCACTCTCCCAAGATTGATTTTTTAACCAATGAAGAATGTGTTATCACATGATGTTGTCCAGAGTCGTATGTGTTCGTTTTTAGTACCTAAGTATGTAATTTTCCCCCCATCTCTCTTTCCCTATCGCATGTCAAGTCTCAAAGTTTTTCCCCTTCGAATGGTAACATCATTTTTTTTCACCCCTATTGTGTTTAACTGCCCTGGTTTCCCTTAAACGTCTTTTTCGGAAGGAGTCTCGGCCCCAAGCCCCTCTTTTTTTCCCCAAGGGTGAACACTTGTCTCCTTTTGTTGCAGTCACTGGTCTCCCTGTTTTCCCCAACCCACAAAAACTGTCCAGATCCTTGTTCATGCAGGCTGCATCCATGGACACAAAGTGAAACATTCAAAGTAGCCCATTTCGAGCTTAAAAGCAACAGGAAGTTTTAATCTTTCAATGACAGAGATTCCAGGAGAAGTTTAGATTAGTGGCTCATGGGCTTTTGAGATGTCAAAATCGCACGAAGTATAGCGCCAGAGAAAAAGGTCTGAAGTCCCAAGGCCCGGAGCGAGCGTGAGCCGTTGATCTTGAGGGGGACATGTGGCAGTTGATTCAAGTTTTCACAGGAATGACTTTCAGGAATTTCAAAAGGAGGCAAAAAAAAACTTAGTGAAGAGCGAAGTGCAAAATGGATTTGGGCAGTCAAATCCATAGGGGCACATGGCACCTTATCAACAGATTCATGGTTTTACGAATCAGAGGTTTTACTGGGAGCAATGTGTAAGCTTCGCACAGTGAAAACTCATGAAACACTTGGAGAATTGGCCCAGGGTCACAACCTGAAGTCATGTGGAAAGCGGGTCCATGAAGTAAGGTTGGCATCCATTGCATGGAGCCGATCGAGGTGGAGTTCCAAGGAAAAAATCATAGCCATCATATGCATATAAGATTCGACCGTTGATCTGAGAGGAGCGATTTCGTCAATCAGGCATTGGGAAATCTATAGTCAATCAATGCGAAGATCCCCGAAATGCGAAGTCCTGAATCTCCTTTATAGATAAGCATCGGGTCATGGCCTGAGGTCGCATGCAGGAAAAGAGCCAAGAAACTGGCACCGGAAGCTTTGGAAGTGTGAAGGAAAGAGCATAGATTTCACGAGTCCTGCATCAAAGGCCAAAAAGCGCTCGTGTTAGTCACAGAGTGAGATTATCATGGTTTCAAGGTGCCAAAGTTGACTCGAAGAACCGCTAACAACGCATGGCAACTCCCTGAGCATTCAAGCCTTGTCTTGATCCCAATGAAAGTAGTTAATGAAAATAGAGCCGGTAGTTGAAACCTCGGCTCACTCCATAAATGGAAGGCATGGAAGGTTCAACCGTGGGGACTAAACCGTTAGCCCGTGGTACCCTTGTGGACATATTTTCCTATATACCCATGCCAACCCGAGCTCGCATCTGACATGGTGATACATGCACAGTTTGGTAGAAATTGCTTGGACGCAATGCTTTGAATGTAGTCATCAGATCACACTCATGATAGTCGAGGACTGGTCTGAGTATAAATGTTTCAATTTGATATTTTGTTAAGGTCATCAATTGGTTGAGCATAGCTCCCTATTTTGTAATGTTTTATGCCAGAACTGTTCTCTGGTTATGTATCAAATTTGAGACTTTTAGAATAATAGAAGTCAGCCTCTCTCATCTCTCTGTAAAATTGTGCTAAAACACTCGAGCATGGAGGATCCAGTCGAGGGTTGTTATGCTGTTGTAATGTAGGTTTGATTACAGCGGTATCATGACTAGTTTTAGTCAACTCCCTTGTTATCTTTTCCCTCTTACACTAAATGGATCGGGTATGGAGGATCCAGTCGAGTTATTGTAGTTTCATTGTGATGTAGGTTTGATCATTGTGTTGTTGTGACTGTGTTGTTTGGACATATTTCAGTGTCTGAAATTTGAGCTTAAGAGCAGTCTTAAGCCTGATTGTTTCTTCACCAAGCTGCTTGAAAGTCGATGCCCATAGCAGTCTTGTTTACCTTTCTCACTAAGTCTTCCCTCTGCTCAAACTTAAACTCAATTCACTGACTGAATTTAATGTAGTAGTCACTTCCCTGTGCATTTCTTGTCCAGTTCTATGTTGAACATCATTCATATATTGGGTTTTGTCCATTGACCTCCACTCATATAAAACCAACATCCATCAAAAACTCTGATGGGTACTGGGCTTATGCTCCCACAATCTGAGGGTGACTCTTAGTGCTAACATAATGTAAGATTCACTCATAGGGGTTTACATGTGGTAGCATCACTCACAAGGGTGTACTTATGAAATTGAATGGTCCAGGTGTGGTATTCATTGAGACCCAAGGTGCTAGAAACAATTTTATGGAGATTGATCATCAACATGGCTCATGAAGACAACCTTTCTATGAAAGAAGAAATCCAAGTATGGAGAATGCCTCCCTCGTTGAGAGGGAGTTTTGAATATTTGCAACTTCGTCCAAGTCATTCTCCACAAGAAATTACAAGAAGACCCATCTCCACCATTACATAAGCCCTAGGAATAAATTGAAGACCTGGGAAGAGAAGTCAACCCCACCAGTAAAAGACAAAAATTAATAATGTAATTTGAAGACCGAGAATAAGAATTCGGCCCTAGAAAAGTGCCCAGATTAGTATAAATATAGGACTAGATCATTTCATTTGGAAATTCATACAACTCCTTCTACAGAGCACACAAGGAAATTGCAACTACAGTTTTGGTAATTTTTCTATTTATGGGTTTCTGGTATCTTGATGAGTGCGCCACACTTGGGAAGGATATTCTTGGTTACTCTTGGTCATATTTTGGGAAGGATATTCTTGCTAGCCTTGGGGAGAATCTTCTTTGTCTGGTATTTTGGCTATTGATGGTGATGTGCTGGTAATATATTGGACTGAATTCTTCTATAGAAAGGTTGTTGGGTTTTCTCCCAAGGTTGGGATTCTGAGGATAAACTCTTGTGTTCTTGTGTTTACTGTGCATGGTTAATATTTCCAAATCTTGCCATTTCTGTTGCAATATTATAGTTGAGATTTTCAGTGTATAGTTATTCTATGATAACTGTTGTATGAAAATGTATCTTGTTATTAATCATAAGGTAATAACTATCAAGAGATGAGAATGATAAAAATCAACAACTACTGGATTTTCTCTCTCTCTAGTATTCTATAGTCTTGTTTAGCAGGATTTGATAGTTTACTCACTTCTCCCTAATCCAAACACCCTATCCTTACACTATTGTTAGTGTGATATAAAATAAAGGATGTCTAATTGATTTTATTAAGCACGCTGGTTAATTTTTAATGGTTGTTTTTACTCAATAGGGTGTAGGAAGATGAAACTGATGGTGTTATGACTCAAATCCAAAACCATGCAGAAAGAATGAAATGAAAAAATCTTGTTTTGATGAATTCTATTTAAGGAAAGGAGAGGATCTCTTTTTCTTCTTAACACAAATAAATTCCCAATACCATGCAACTTTCGCTTTTCCTTTAACAAATGGAGAGAATTAAAATTCCAAACTATCAAATTAATATCCCTGAAATCCCAAAACAAATGAAATACAAACTCTTTAAAATGTGTATCCAAAACTCCACCTATGAAAGTAGAATGCAAAAAGTTGTTGTTTCATTCTTTTTAAAGATTTTAAATTACATTAAAAACTCAAAATATAACATTTTTTGGAATTTTATGTCAATTAGAATGAAAGGGCTCAATGACACTTGCAAAGGATCCCAAAGCTAAAGAAGATGAAGAAAACAAGCACTCAAATAGGCTAACAATAACTAAAAGAATCTCATCACAAGGATGCCTTCAACACTTGTTACTTGTAAACAGAAAAAACAAGCTTTCAATGCTCGCAAAAAAACCAATAAAATGGAAATCAAGATAAATCCCCTTTTGAAACCTTTTAAATCTGATCAAAAAAAGATTGAACATCAACGAAAGAGTTGTGATAAGTCCAATGAATTCTCGAATCTATCGAGGATCAGTGTTTATCCAAAGAGAAGAAAGAACACAACCAAAAGAGGCCTAAAACAACATATTCCAATTCCTGAATCAATAAAATAGATTCTGAAGGAAAACAAGTAAGTTTGAAAAGTTTTAGAATCAAAATGATAAATGCCAGGATGCCCAAAGGTAATAGGACAAGGAAAATTTCAAAAGGGATCATAAAGAATAGGAATCACTCAATTTAAAAAGCAATCAAAATCTTAATGAAGTAGCAAAGACTTTGATGTACAAGCCTGAGACAAAATACTACAGAAAAAAGACAAGGTGGGGCCAAAATTCACTCAAAAAGAGGATTATATCCCATGTAACACTGCAAATAGGGAGATGATCAATGCTTCATCGCTCCCAAAGACACTAGAAGAGGGGATACTCAAGACATTATCACCTTGTACTCCCTTATAGGGGGGATAAAGTTTGGAACTTGGTGAAAAAGACACAATTTTTCCCAGATATGATAAAGGGTTAGGTTCTTGACTCAGTAAGCTTCCTAGTAATGATGAAGGAAGGGGAAATTTCAAAGAAGATACATACATAAAGGATCAAGCAACAAATAATAACTCAGAAGGATAGAAAACACTGAGGAAATATCAAAATGATCGATCCCTGGTGGAGTTGCGAATTCCTATTATGGAAAGGTTTCCCCTACGTATAGGTGAAACCCCCCCTTGGATCAAGACTCCTTTGATCCAAGACAAAAGATAACAAATGGTTTTCTACTTTCCCTGTAAATCTATTCTATATGTAAAAAAATAGAATGAGAAGAGAAGGATAGATCAATTACCTCTTTTCTGTCGGTTGTCCTCATTGCTCTAGGCCTTGATCTTGATGTCCAAGCTCATGGTGCAATAGAAGTCCTACAAGGAACAAAGCAATACCTCTTTTTTCTATGATATGTTGTTAAGAAAAATAGATCTATCTATATCAAATTAGACAAGAATAGACATGCATATAGTGAACAATATAAGCATGAGGGGAATATGCCAATTTATATTATGGAAAGAAATAAATAGTGAAACATTTACAACCTTGATGTTGATGTTGTAGAAGCTCCTCCAAGATCTCCTTCCAATCCCCTTGAATGCCACAAGATCAGTAGTATGATACTCTCAATTTCTTCCCCCCTTCACCCAAGAATGGCCTTCATCATATAGGAATTGAGACATAATAACCACAGGATAATTTTTAGGAGAGGATATGATCAGATAAGGATTTAGATAAACAAACAATAATGACCTTGCCTTGGATACAGGGTAGCTCGAATTAATCTCTAACCAACTGAAATATCTCAGAAACCACTTCTCAAAATAAGGCATGATAGTTGTAACTACTCCATTTCCCCCCCAGAACTAACCATAGGGAGAGATTATCAATCCCTTATAAATGGACAAGGAGCGATGAAAAGGGTTCATCCTCCTCTACATATGGGCAGGGGAGTGATGATCCTCAAAAAAGGCCAAAAAATCAAGGTGAAAGATATATTTCGACCTCCAAATGATAGGTTTCCCCTCCAACATGTGTAGGGATTATGAAAAACACTCCCACATGGTGATGAAATCGTGACACTTGATAAAGTGTGATGCTTAAGTGTGACACTTGGTAGTGTGACAAATAGGCATGTAAAAAACTTGAGAATTAGTAAAAAGTATGAGAAGGTTCAATGAGAGAGTAATGAAAGTTCAAGAAAAGGAGAAGAATTGATAATTAATTTCTCTAAATTTTTATGGAAATGCAAAGACAATTACCTATCCCAATGGTTGACGAGATCCTCTTTGCATTCTACTTACCACCCTTATTTCATACAATTACTAGTAATGAGTATGTATCATATTCATTTCTTGACAAATATGTCTTGGAGAAGACACAAGAGAAAGAGATCCCACTAGGATAATTTGTAGGGCATATTTTTCAAGGAAAAACCATTTGACTTTGGTAGTGAAGTGAAGACTAGAAAAGAAGTATAAGCTTGGATGTCTCAATGCATAGATATTACTTGAAAAGTACTTAGGAATAATGAAGGGTAGAATATAAAATTATAATATGTTTGGTAAATCATTTAGTTCAACAGGATCAAGGATGGGAAAATTACTTAGAAGTAGTTCAATAAGTACTTTGACTAGTTGAAATGTGGAGGAAGGAGAGAAAAGAGGAGGAAGGGAGGGTAGGTTTTTATAAGAGGGTTATGGATGATGAGGAAGACATTTTCTTCCTAGAGATGGTTTGGAAGTGGAGGAGGACCAAGGAAATAGAATGAGAAAGTGATGTATCTAGGGTCATGATGGGGAAGGAAGATATTACTACCACTTTGGAAGTGGAGGAGGATCAAAGAAATAGAATGAGAAAGTGATGTATCTAGGGTCATGATGGGGAAGGAATATATTGCTACCACTTGAATGGGTTATAGAAGGAGTTGTAGAGTTGAGGAACAATAATTTTATTCGACACTTTTGTAGATCAAAAGTCTCCTCTTTAAAGGAAGGCTTAGAGTTTAAAATATCTCCTTTCAAAAGGGGTTTTTCCTCTTTATTCTTCAAAAAATTGTCTAAGATAGAGGTGGTGCTTGGAGGGAGGCCTTGTTTAATGGGTGATATCAAGTTGGTATTACTCCCTTGAAGTGATGATTTCAAATCCTCTCCAGTAAGAGAGATTTTCACTACTTATGGATTCATATTGTGATTTTACCACTCCACTTATGGCAACAACAATATTAAAATCCATACATGATTATTTGGGTAAATTCTAGTATGTAGTAATGTAGACTACATGGATATATTTGGTTTTGACAAATTTAAATTGGGGAATCCCAGATCAAATTTCGAAGGAGTGCAGTCTAATGGAGTGGATCCAACAACTTGACTATGAAAATAGGTTTTTCCACTATCTATGTTTCCACTAAACTATGCATATCTTATAGGATTTCCTTAGGAAATTTGTAACCTTAAGAAGAGGAAGGGATCCAATAGCCTAATTGGTAATCATGGTGTTTCTATTTGTTGTGAGAAGAAAAAATCCCCAGAGCCCATTAGTTTAGCATTTGAGAATGAAGAAGGCAATTCTTGGTGTAGTTAGTGGTAGATCATAGTCAAGGGTCAAGGAGATGGTTCTAGTGGGTAAGGTGGATTTGATCATTCTAATATTAGCTTCCCTTATTATTAACTATTTTGGGGACCTGTCACAGTCCATAACCTATATTCATATCTTTCCTACATAGGATCGTATTCTTGGTGTTGATGGAATCAATTCTAAGGTTCTTGAGGGGATTACAAATATTTATAAGGACTCACAAAAATCCCTTCATATGAGTGTGTTACTACCAAAGATAGAATCCAACAAGTTGGGAGGTATGGAGTTGGCTCCTCTAGGTAGCCAAAAGAAGTAATTTCTAGAGGTGGGTTTCCTCTTAGGGACACAAGAAAAAACTTATCCAATTCATTTAGAGTTACATGACATAATTATTTCTTCTAATATCTTTGGGGAGTTCTCTCCCTCTCACCTAACAACATTAGAGGGGTCATTTTTCATTAGTACTAGGAAGGGGGTGGCTTCAATCATGAAAGTCCCCATGATGATTGTCCCATTTCAGTCATTCCTAGAGGCATATAGGATGGGGAGTCATATTCATATGATCTTTTGGTCTTTACAACTCATTCTTTTGGGAAACAAATAGTCAATGTGCCAAGGGTCTCAAACATGCCATGCATGTAATCCAATGGGTCAAGGAAAATAGGGAAGTCCTTAGCACCATGTAAAAAGTTAAGATATATTCCCTTGGATTTTCCATCACATAAATCCCATGCCAGGGGAGCTAGCCTTAGGAAGTCATATAGATAAGGTTTTTTATCCTCCTACTCATGGGAATTTTTTTATTATCCTTTCTTAATAAATATATACACCATCCTAACTATTCACTTGATTGGACTTGAATAAATATGGAAGTATTAAAGAATATAATGTTTTCATGTATCCTTGCTTAATAAATAGATACATTATCACTTGATTGGACTTTGATTTAGGAGAAACCAAATGGAAAGTTCCAAATGGATCCCTTATGCAGTGTAAATAGGAAGGTGACAAGCTTAGGAATCATAAGAATCAAGCAATTAGACATGTCTAATTTCATTAAAAACATTACACATATGATGAGGCAATTTGAGAGATAAAGGATGCGATTTTGAAGGAATATACATTTTTATTTACATTTTGAGGTTGCACCAAGACTAATATTATTAGTAATATTATTCCTAGGAGGAAAGGTAATGTAATACAAACATTACACATATGATGAGAATTTGAGAGACAAAGGATGCAATGGTGAAACAATATACATTTTTATTTAATTTTGAGGTTGCACCAAGATAAATGTTATTCCTAGGAGGAAAGGTAATGTAATACCTCGTTATTGACCTCTATTATGTACATAGTTTCATGATATGCAAATATTGTATATAGTGCACTTTGTATAAATAACACCTATAATATATAATTATCCTTAAATGGTGTGCTGCATAAACTTCATATTAAAATGCAAAGACCTATAATTAACTACCAAGATTATTTTGTTGATTAAAATTAGACATAAAACTATAATGATATCACATGATGTCGTTGTCAAATGTATTATAGTTGTCTATAAGTGATATAACGCATAAATTTTATATTAAAATCCCAAAACCTCTAATTAGTTACCAAGATTATTTTGTTAATTACAATGAGACATAAAACAATTATGCTATCGTGATGTCACCTTCAAATGTATGTTAATTTAAAATGGTTATGAAATGGTTTCCTAAGAAAAAAGAAAAGGATATATGTAAAGTGGTTAAAGGGATATGCCAAGTGCTAATAGTTAAAATCCTCTTTTATAATTGTATGACAATTGTCAATGGCTAAAATCCTCTTTATGGCTAGTGGCTAACCTCCACCTTTTATCTGCTTTGATCCTTAGTATGGCTTGTTTATGCTTTCATCATCATTTTCATGTTAGATTTGTAAATATTTGGGTGTTTATTATGAGTTTGAGAGGATGAGTAATTTTAAGTGGATATTAATATACTATGTTATGTTTTTATCCCTGTGAAGTTTAGGTTGTTATGTTTTTATCCCTGTGAAGTTTAGGTTATTATTGGGATAGATATGTTTTCCTAATTAAATAAATTATGAGCTTMGCATTATATCAGAATTATAATTTTGTTTGTTTGGGATTTTCATATAGGTATGGCTGTGAAGGATTTATCACATAGTAGTAAAATGAATGACCGTGGAATGGTTAAGCTAGTAAATGTTAATAACAAAACAATATTCATGAGTTAGTGTTTAATATTGGTATTATTTTTTTAAACTTACATGATCGTTATGAATGATGTTGGGGTTTTTGTTTGTTCCTGGTTTTCTAGATTGGATCTTATGATACTATCTTTTGAAGTTGTGGAAAATTAAAATTAAATTAGTAAGTAGATTTTTATCTTTCTTATCTCATAACACAATCTAAGGATGACAACCACATTAGATGCCTACACTTTAGTAGCAAGTTATGCAGTGACATCCATTTCAAATGTTCAAGTTGTTTAGATAAGTTTTTTCTTAATATTTTATATGAAGTGCTAACAATTCATTCAAGATTTTATTTAGTTATGTATTATATTGTTGTTTTATATATTTGCACCAAGAGTAGTGAAGTGCATCTGTATCCTTGGTATATGTATAATGTTTGTAACATTAATAAAGTAAATTGTAAAAAACTGGAATCTATAAAAATAAAAAATTAAATAACTAACCATAATAATAAAAGACAAAAAATGAGATGATAACAATTAATAAACTCTGTAATAAAATAAACCAACAAAGATCCATCTTAATCTTAGCTAAGCATCGAGATAAATTACCTCTTTATTTCTTTTGATCCCTCGTTATGCTTATTGGATCCAATGTTAATATGGATCTATGTTGTTATAATTCACAATAATGAGTTGCAATGGATTTTGTATTTGTGTTCAACTTTCATAATCATGATTGAACTACTTATAATATTTTATGTATGTTTTAGATTGTGTCTATTGTTTAATTTCAAAGATGTAAAGACAATATTAACTAAATTAATATTTATATTATCATAAATTATGATTGAGTATTTGCATCATTGATAATTCAATTTTCAAAAGGATACAATGATATTGTTGAAGTTTGGTATAACCTTATTTTCCAAGGAATATTTCAAAAGGATGCAATGATATGTTATGCTTGGTACCTCGTTATATAAAGAAGGTGATCTCGTGCCTTTCTTAATACTTTAAAGTTTTTTCATCTTTTCTAATAATGATTGTCTAAGCGTTTACTATTTTCAATTGGTTTATCTTTTTCATTAATGATTATATTGCCCAATAAAATGTTTATAACTTAAATAACATTTCAAGTTTCTTTAACTTAAAATCAATAAATAATATTAATTTTTAAATAAATAAATGATATCACATCAATTTAGAGAGTTGTATCTAAAATTAATTTTCAAATCAATAAAACTTTCGTACTCAACCGTTTATATTTTTCAATTATTGTGTATATTAAAATATTCACAACAAACATCCATCTAATTACAAGTAAAAGAATGACCCATATATTATGACACCCAACACCATATATTATGACACCCAACACCATAAGTAATATATACACTGAAACACAATACTATCACATCAACCTAAACACTTACACCTCAAAGCCAATTACAACCTCCCAAATAACTATAAATCATGCCACCAACATGTCTATCTATGAAATGGAGATCACTGTGGTTTGACGAATTTTGTGGTCCAATGGTGTCATTGACCCGTTGATCGCGGGGTTGAGGTGTGGTTGTGCCCACCATTGCACAGAGAATGAACGATGGAAATATGTGTACCCATTTCATTCTATACATTTTTCGAGTGAATGGCAATCAATCAATCACACACTATGGAATGTGCAAAAAAATGTGGCCTCCACGTGGGATTAAATTTGAAGAAATGAAATATAAACGGTAAATGAAAATGATTTTAAAAAGTCCAATATATTTCATGAAAATTCTTTAAAGTCCACATGAAGTCCACACATTGTTAACTCCAATGAGTCGTTACAAGCACAAGAGTCCATGCAAGTGTAAACTATGAAAAAGGATGCAGATATATACATAGTTCAAATTTAAAAATTAAAGGAAACGTGCAATTTGAAGATATATGACAAAACTCCTCCAAATTGGGTGATTGATCAAGGCACCAATGCCATTGCCATGTGAAGGATGGAGGCTCGACAAGTGTTCCTCCAATCATTACTTTCTCTATGGGCTGCTATGTTTTAGGACGCTCAACATCAAGGTGATGTGTGGGAGATCTACTCGAGGTTCAAAGGCTATTGATGAAGGAGGTGGAGAGGATCTTCTTCATTATTGTGCTATTATGTTTATGATGGAGAACATTTATGGTTTCTGGTTAATTTGTAAGGATGTGATCATAATGGATGTGTGGACAATTATGATCCCTGGTGGATATGGCTTTCTTAAGCTTCGAAGTAAGGGAGACCATTTAGTTTTCTTGGGAGTGAGGACTTTAAACCCTTTTTAATTGGAACAACCATCTTTTCAAGACTGGCAGTTCCTCTTCTTCTTTGGGTATGTTCCTTGTTAGTTCTTATTTGGCTCTATCTTTTATTGGTCAGGCCCATGTAATGGTGTGGCCCGTATGTTTCTTTTCCCTCAAGCTTAGCAACAAATTATTTGTTTTGGGGGTTCGGGTAGTTTTCTTTGATATCTCTTTGATCCTTTCTTTCCCCTACCCAGGTCCCATTGAAAATCACTTCTCCCTTATTTGGGCTCAATTTATGAGGGTGATCGTTTTAAGTGGTATTCAACTCAGAATTGGAAGGGACTTCCCATATGTGGTACTACCCTCTCAGTGTCGATGCTACCCTATTTTTTCCATTGTTTACCAAATGCCCAAGGATATCCCAGAATCAAGTAATCGTGGGGCCAAAAGGAGAGGTGTATCCAAGCCTCTTATCTCCAGGATTTCCTCTCACTTTTCCCACAACACAGGGGCATAAAGGGAGGTGAAGCATGATAGATAGCTCTTTCATCTTCACATATATCCTCATACGTAGTGAAATCTTGAGGAAGTTGTGAACCGGGCCTAGAAAATGTGTTTACAGACTCCCAAGCTCCAAATTCAAGAAGAATTTCATGACTGAGTCTCTAATCCAGAATTTTCAAGATCTAGAGACACTAAATTTTTTAGATCCATGGAGTTTTACTATTTGGCCAAAAATCCCATTACTCTATCAAAGGAGGACAAGAAGGACAATCAAGTTAAGAAGGATGAATCTCTAGACAAGCTTAGACAACTGGAAGCCAAATTCATTGTTTTATGGAGAGTGGAATTTAGGATCAATTTGAAGGTGAAATATCGTGGCCCTCACAACGAGGACAGCACAGTCGAGGTCCCAGGATTTTGAACTCCCCAAGAACTAGCTCCAACCCCATGTTTGTTGAATAAAAGGTGGAAATCGACACGAAAGGCAAGGCCAAGGCACATGATATATCCAACCATGTTGGTCCAACCAAGCCACCTCCTAGTTAATTGTGTTGGCTTCAATTGCTCTCATGTTTTTCTTATTAGTCCTTTTGTTTCTACAGTTTAGGGATGCTTTGGATATGATCTTAGGTCATAGTAGACTCATGTGGACTCTCTCAGATAACATAGTGTTGATTTGTAAATGTTTTCTAAGTCCTGCTTTCCATTTTGGCAGGCCTCAGATAGCCATGAATGTAATAGTTTTTGTAAGATATTAATACACAAGTAGACTAGATTACAAAAAAAAAGGTACATGACAAAACTTCTATAAATAACATCTTCAAGATGTTATCTATCTATTTTCATGTAATTATGGGATTAGTTGAAATTGTACAAAATTTGACCTTGCTATTGATTATGGCTTGCATCACTAGCCAACCACTACATAAATGCTAATTTTCCATTTATTGCACCTAAATCAAATCAATTTTAAACAACAAGTGAGATTTGAAACTCACAATCTCATAGCTACAAAAATGAGTCAAAATCGTGTTCTCTTTTTCCAAAGACATTCTTGTAAACCAAAATTTCATAGCATTGGAAAATTGTCAAAAATACTCAATTCTTTCTCAATGATGCTTAGTCAAATAGGTGACCCATTCTACTAAGCCACCATCTAAGTCCTCAACTAGTACATTTTCATGTCCTCTATTTTCCATGCTGCGGTAGAATATGGTAAATGATAGTTAAAGAAACAAGTTTCAAACGAGCATCGCTAAGAAAAGATATTACAATACCAACACATTCAATTATTACAATGAGTCATAGAAATATCTATCTCCATTATCATTTCACATTGAGGCTTCTCAACTTGTAAGATAACCTAAATCGATTGAATCTTTTTGTTCAATATGTTTCTTCTAAGAATCAATGCAATTAATAGATTTTTAAGGTTCTCAAGTGCAAGAGAAACTAAACCTCTCAGCGAGTCTCCTCCAAGATTTCACTAAAGGCCTCTAGAATATTCTTGGTCATTTGGTTCCACTGAAGAATAAGATGCTCTACTATGTCCATGTTTAAGGCCAAGGATTGTATTGAATCATTTAATAGTTTGAAAACTAAGTCAAGGAAATAAAATTGTTTGGAAACACCTATCTCTCAATGTAGATAATCATTGAGGCAATTAGAGGATAACTCTAGGACTTCAAATTTTGATAACTGACCAAATTCTCTTGGCATAATATACAACAAATTATTCATGGATGGGTCTATATATATGATAATGTTACATTTACCAAGGCTTAGGGGATTCTTCTTTCTAGATGATTGTCACTCATATCTAAGTAAGAAATAATTTAAGGATTCAAACTAAGAAAGTCTAGGATATCACCATGCAAATTATTATTATTAAGTACCAATTGTTTCAAACCAGGGAAATCTATAATATGGAAGGAATAGTTTCTTGGAGCATATTATTTCCCATACCAAGCCTCCTCATCTTACCAAAGTTACATATCATGATCGGTATCTTGTCATTAAGTCGATCCAAGTTCAAGTAAATTTCCACGAGCTCACTTTGATTTGTGCCTAGTGTAGGTGGGATTTCCCATGTGACTTTCTTATGGTATAGATCCGATATTCTAAGACACTTGAGGTTGTTAGCAACAACTGGTATACATTCTATGAGATTGTTCTTATATAGAAGAACTCCTCTCGATTCTCTAGTTGTAAAATCTCCACATGGATGGACCGATTGAGCAAAATTCAAACAAGTAAAACACCTTAGACTATGCAACTAAGACAACTCCGATAGTATTTAACCCTTAAGGTGATTTGTATTTAATCTCAATTCTTTCATATTCTTTCAATTGTTAAGTTGTTCAGACTTCAAGTAGAGAAATGATCTAGGTGGATATTGGTGGCCACCCAACTATTCCAACTAGCTTCTCTTGATAGTTTTTAGTTCAACACGTTCTTTTGTAATTCTTTGTAATTGTGGGTTCTACACTTTCGGGGTTGTATGAATCCCTACACAACTTCCAGGTGGAGATTGGTGGCCACCCACCTAATCCAATTGGCTTATTTTAGAAGTTTTCATGTCAATACATCGTTTTGTACTTATACGGTTGTTTTGGGGCTCTAAACAGTTGTTTTTTGGCTTGCCACAATCAAACTGTAGACAGAGTTAGAGTTTGATGGAATAATGTGTAGTTCTCGAAAAGACCTTTCCAATGGGCTATCACATGCCTAAAATGGAGGTTGTGTGCAAAAGTTACAGCCTTGAGAAGTTGAGGTACCAACTTACCCATTGGGGCCCACATAAATTTTGGCGTTTCATCTCCTAGAGTTAAGTTTTTGGATGTCTAGGGTTTTGGCATTCATGAGTAATGTTAAAAATTCCTTTGGAGCCTCATTGTAATCATTCTGCTTAGATGGATGCACATAGCAGCCACATCTCTTCTCAGAGATAGCTACCATCATTCAAGCAAGTTGTTTCCACTTTTACAGTTTTACAGTTTCAACCTATTTTATTTATTCAATAGAAGTTATTGTTCATTGGATATATGTTGTTGTCTCCATATCTCTTTGTTATTGTATTCAATCTGTTATTCATTTCGTTGTGCTCATAAATTCAGATCAGTGGTATCAGAGCGGTTTTCTCTTCATTTATTTTTCTTCGTGCATGTCCCCGGCAAGATCTAAGTCCAAGAAGTTGGGACTCAAACCATTTGAGACTTTGCAAGATCGGTCACGTCAAGCTTGAAAACAACCCATGGGGATGAGAAGAAAGATGATGGAGCAGGAGGTCCTTTTAAAATGTTTCTCAAGGAAGCCCTTGTGCGACAAATGAATGAAATGATGGAAAACTTTGCATAGATCCTTCGACGGCTGCCCACAAGAGACACATCTTCATCAAGCAACCATGCAACCCCCTTCAAGGTACAAGTAATTTTTGATATTTCATTATTTGAAGGACTGATAGATGTGGATTTTGTAGATAAATGGATGAATCTGCTCGAAGGGTACTTTTCGGTCCACAATTTTTCCAGTAGGGAAAATATTACTTTTTCACTCCTCAAGGTCATCCCCCATGTTAAGGACTGGTGGGATACTTACTCTGAGCAAAGGGCCATAGAGGAATTTGCAATATTTTTGGTCTCCCCCACATGGGATTCCTTTAGGGATGCCATTAAAGAACAATGCTACCCTGTTGGAAGCTACGAGGACCAGTACACAATATGTACCACACTGCGTCACGAAAGGGACCAGACAATACCATATTTCACCAATATTTTCCCTACTCTGTGCACCAAATTGGGTATCAAAGACTTTGAATGACATTTGGTGCTCAAATACCATAGTTGTATACATAGATACATTTAAACAAAAATGGATTTCATGGACACTGCATCATTAGGCGCGGCTTATAGATATGTTGTCAAGATCGAGCAAAAAATTAAGCAGAAGAGGCAAGAGTTTGGATCTACAAACTCCTCACAGCCAAAGTAGGGCAAAGGCGGGACCAACCCACAAAAAAAGGGACAAAGAAAATATGGCCACTCTCAGGACAACTAGTCCAAGAAAAAACACAAGAAGGGTAATGAGAAGTCGAAGAAGGACATGGGAAAGTGGCGTGAATACCATAAAATCCCTTGGCACAACATAAAAGAATGTTTCTCAAAGTAGTCACTAGTGGCTGAGTTGAAATCTTCCGAGTCAGAGGCAGATTCTGACTCCAAATCAAATCCATAAGGAGGGAAGCAGATTATCAATGTTGAACCCAATTCCACTATCACTACCACTAAAGTCTAGCCAAGCGAACTAGAAGAACCAGAGGAAGGGGAACACCTCTTTCACTCACAAATGTGGGTAAATGGGGCTTCAATTCATTTCATTGTTGATAGCAGCAATCGAAAGAAACTGATCTTAGTAGAGGTCGTTAATCAGCTAGACCTATCGATGACACCACACCCGCAACCCTACACCATCCGCTGGTTTCGCCAAGGAAGAGATCTTTGTGTCAACTAATGGTGTCATCTACTCTACAACATCAAGCCTTTCAAAGATGAGGTATTGTGTGATATTGTTCCCCTTGAAGTTTGTGATGTTCTTTTAGGTGATCCATATTTTTGGAAGCGACATGTTGTGTACGATTCTATACCTCGTAGTGTTATTATTACTTTGGGTAGAAAATTGTACAGGATACCAGAGGTAGTGCCACCTACCTCTATTTTTTTAATATCTACTAAGAAATGTAGTAAGGTCATTTCACAGACCAAGAAGTTTGTCTTCTTTTTTATCTGTGCTTGCAGTAAGCCGACGGTCGCCGCCACATCTGTGACCTCTACAGATAACCTCTCTTTGCAGCAGATGCAAGTGGATCGGATCATGGAAGAGTGAAAAGACATCTTCTCCTCACCCACCGGGGTACCGATGCAGTGCCAAGTCAAGCATCCAATTGATCTAACCCCTGGTGCATCGTTGCCTAATGGACTAGTCTATCGATGCTCGTTGATGGAAAATGATGAAATCAAGCGCTAGATACAAGAGATACTTCAAAAGGGGCACATATGACTCAACTCCTCCCCTTGCGAAAGCTTGATTGTGTCGGTGCAGAAGAAAGACGAGACCTGGCAGCTCTACATTGATTATAGAGCATTAAACAAAATCATAGTCAGGAATCAGTACCCAATTCCCCGAATTGATTACCTTCTTCACCAACTCAAGGCAAAAAAGTTATTTAACAAGATTGACCTAAAGTATGGTTACCACCAGGTTCCCATCGAACTAACTAATCTTTCAAATCTAAAGAAGGTCTCTTTGAATGGTTGGTCATGCCCTTTGGCTTAACAAATGCACCAACAACTTTCATGAGATTGATGGATGATGTATTAAGACCCTTCACCAACTCTTTTGTGGTGGTATATCTGGATGACATCCTCATCTTCAACAAAACTTTGGAGGAACACATGCAACATATTCAACATGTTTTGGGCACTTTGCGACAACACAATCTATATGCCAACTTGGAAAAATTCTCCTTTGGAATGAACAGGGTCCAATACTTGGGCTATATTGTTGATGAGCATGGGGTACATGTGGATCCAGCTAATATCCAAGTCATTCGTAGATGGCCAGCCTCGACCACACTAACCATGCTTCGAAGCTTCTTGGGACTTGCCAACTTCTACCGAAGGTTCGTGTTGGATTCTCTCATATTGCATGGACCCTCAACCAAGTAACCAAGGGCGGTGGGAATGAAAAGTTCGCATGGGGGTAGGCACAACAACAAGCATTTGATGATCTGAAGTATCACTTGTGCTCAGCTCCATTACTCTCCTTACCCAATGTGCAACAACTGTTTGAGATTGAGACTAATTCCTCCAACTATGTTGTAGGTATAGTTCTCACTCAGCACGGTCATCCAGTAGCATACCATAGTGATACACTCTCAGATATTGTCCGAAAATACCCCACCTATGACAAAGAAATGTATTCCATTGTGCAAACCTATCGTCAATGGAAGCATTACATTCTGGGAAAGGAGACAATCATACACATTGATAACAAGCCTCTGCAGTTCATACAGACACAGGGGAAGTTGCAAAACGACCACCATCAAAATTGGTCCACATACCTACAACAGTTCCATCTCAACACCAAGTATAAAATAGGGAGCACAAATTGTGTTGCTGACTGCATCAATTGCTCTCCCGTTGCTGCACTCACCACAATGCTCCATTCCCATGGGCATGATGCACCTAAGTGGTCCTAACTTTATCAACGTGACCCTGACTTTGCCACCAACTATCAACTCTTGGGTACAAGCACGAATGCCACCAATTTTCACATCTAGGATGGAATGTTATGCCATCTAGGACACCTATTTGTTCCGATAGGAGAGTGAGCAAAGCTGATTTGGGAGGCTCACTACAGTTGGATGGCAAGACATTTTGGCATGGAGAAAATTGTGTTCATTCTACAGAAACATTTTTATTGTTCAAAACTTTGACAAGATGTCAACCAGTATATCATATCTTGCATTGTCTGCTCCATTTCCAAGCCAACCATCAAGAAGCAAGGATTATACACCCCTTTTCCTACTCCCTAGAGGCATTGGGAATCCATCTTGATGGATTACATGTCTGGGCTTCCTTCCACCAAACACAACAATGATTGTGTATTTGTGGTGGTTGATCGGTTTTTGAAGATGGCCATTATCACAGCCTACAAGAAGAGCATCACAACAACAAATACTACCAAGCTCTTCTTCAAATGGGTCTGGGTCCATTTTGGGATACCACATACCATCACCTTAGATTGGGAAAACAAGTTCCTCAACATATTTTAGTCGAGTCTCTGGTCACTGTTCGACACCAAGCTCATTAAATCCACTGCTTTCCACCCCAAAACTGATGGCCAGACAGAGGTCATCAATCAAATGATTGTGCACATCCTGCGCATGAACAAATCTAAGCATTTTCATACATGGGATGAGAGTCTTCCCTATGTTCAACATAGTTACAACATGGATCTCCATACTACATAGCTCCACCAACCATAGCCCATTTCAGGTGGGGTTGGGATTCCAACCCTTGGGTCCCATTGATGTTACACTACCTCTTACAGCCGCAAAAGAAGAATCTTCCCATGTTTAGTCTGAGGATGACAAAGCCACCAAATTCATTGAGCGGAATCAACACATCTGCTAACAAGTCCATGATATTTTGTAGATATCCAGTGCTAAGTACAAGTAGTGCCATGATCAACACTTGGTATCACACCAGTTTCAGGTAGGAGATAAGGTCTGGTTACATTTACAGAAAGAGTGCCTTATAGAGCCCCATCAAAAGCTCCACCCACTTTTCTATGGGCCTTACACTATCAAAAAGGCTATGGGTGGAAATGATTTTAAGCTCAACACTCAACCCTTCCTTGGATTGCACCCAGTGTTCAAAGTGGACCTCCTTCAGCCATATTTTGCACCATTATTGGACACCTCAAAGATCACAGAACAATTGACACCAACAGAGCTCAACCCTGACTGCATGGAACATGAATCCACTGATCATATCGTCGACACACAGGTCAAGGGCACTTGCCAACAAAGGATCTAGCTTTATCGGGTTTTCAAATCAGGGCAGCTCCTCCATTAAGACAAGTGGCTCACCCAGGGACAAATTCAGCAGAATTTTCCTCAGTTGATGGGCGCACTCAATGCAATGGAGACCATTTCTTTCTAAGGGGGAGGACTGATCCATGTGGATATTGGTGGCCACCCACCTATTCCAACTGACTCCTCTTGACAATTTTGAGTTAAATGTGTTCTTCTGTAATTCTTTGTAATTGTGGGTTCTACACTTCTGGGGCTGTCTGAAGCCCTAAATAGCTTCTATGTGTATATTGGTGGATGTCCACCTAATCCAACTGGCTTATTTTGGAAGTTTTTATGTAAGTACATCTTTTTGTACTTCCAAGGTCTTTTTGGGGCCTTAAATAGTGTTTTTTTGGATTGCCACAATCAAACTATAGACGGAGTCAGAGTTTGACAACATAATGTGTAGTTCTTGAAAATACCTTTACAATGGGCTATCACGTGCCTAAAATGGATGTCATATGCAAAAGTTACGATCTCGGGAAGTTGAGGTACCAACTTACCCAATGATCCATCGGGGCCCACATAACTTTTGGTGTTTCATCTCCTAGGGTTAGGTTTTTGGATGTCTAGGGTTTTGGAATTCACGAGTAATGTTAAAAATGCCTCTAGAGCCTCATTGTAATCATTCTACTCAGACAGATAAGCGTAAAAGCACATCTCTTCTCAGAGATAGCTACCATCATTCGAGCAAGTTATTTCCAATTCTACAGTTTTACAGTTTCAACCTATTTTATTTATTCAATAGAAGTTATTGTTCACTGGATATCTGTTGTTGTCTCTGTATCTCTATGTTATTGTATTCAATATGTAATTCATTTTGTTCTGCTCATAAATTTGGATCATGAAATGCCTTGAGTTTATCACATGTTAGTAACATTAGATACTTTGAAATTTACACCCACTAGCTACCATGCCCATGACATCTATAACATTGACCCACCACGCCTTCTTGGGCTCCAAAACTCAATCTTGATACCACTGCACCACCAATAAAATGTGATAATAAAATTTATAGAAATCATAAAAAAATCAAATAAACCAAATTCAAAGGACTAGCAAAATCCAAAGTTTTGTACAATCTATTTAATGCAATGGGGTGATTACTATATGTCCTACATAATATATTGGGGTGATTACTATATGTTTATGTGGGGACATAAAAACAAGTCCACAAAATACACATGGTGAGAAAAAGGAATAGGAAATATGGATGAATGATGCACTTTCTTTCAACTTTTGGAAAACAAAAATCACAATAATTCATCATTTCTTTTTATTTTCGAAAAAATCTTCACAATAATTCATCATTTCTCCCTACTTTTGAACATCTCCCTACTTTTGGACATTTTGTTCACAATAATTGATTCATTTTAAAGCATGCTATCAAACCATTCTCCTTCAACTTTTGGATCACCTTCCCCTTCATTATATAACACAAGACTTTGATATCATAACAATGCATAACATATGTTCTATTAAGGTTACCTGAGATACACAAACGTTATCCTACATTTTTTTGGAAATAATTGTGTGACATTGCATCACTATATTTGATTCTCCAAATTGGCTTGTGACACTCTATGTCACCTATATTTGATTCTCCAAATGGGCTTGTGACACTCTATGTCACCTTTATGTAATTTTTCTTTGTAATTTTACATCATTATACATCACAATAGCATTGAATTAACAACATTGCAATGCAATTTGCATTATATTAGATTTTTCTTTGCACTATGGTTGTCATAGTATGTATCTATGTGTTTGATACACATTGTGATATTCATTTCATGCTTTGTGTTCCAAATAAGGATTACATAATTGGATTTTTTTTTGTGTCTTATTTGTGTAGGTTGGGTGCTTGGGATCGATGTTTCGGTTGGGTCATTTCGTGCTTGCTAGGCCATCACATTTGTCCCTTAGAACAATGGATTGGGAAAAATCACTCCCTTTGTGAAAAGAAGCCCAAGCCCACATAATACTAGATAACTTTCTTGTTTAGAGTGTTGTTTCGATCATCAAAATTTATGAGATATTGAAGATGATCAATGCATTAAAAGTGAGAAACTTCCATTTGTAGGGAGTATAAAAATTGACGGTAGTGTTATGAGATTAGGAAGAAGTGAAATCAATAATAATAATGGATGCTATTTTTGTTCAACACAAATATTTTTAATCATTCTTCGTCCATTTATTTCTTTAATTACCGAATCTGGCATCAAACCCATTCTTATAAAGTAAAGAGTGGTGAAAACAAGTGTCGAACTTCTAGGCAGAGTAACAGATAGAACAACTATTGTCTAGGAAAACTCATAGTAGTTTGAAATATTTTTTAAAGAAAAATATAATTGTACAATTATCTAGTTGAAATATACTTCTAGTTTTTTTTAGAAATTGTTATAGCACAAAGCCTTTGGGCTAGGATTTGAAGTTTGAGTTGCTAGTATGGATGAATCCTAGGATGCCATGAAATTACAAATAAATGTACACAATGAATAAGTGAATGTTGAAGATATTGAAATGGAAGATCTAGTAGTTATAGGAATCAAGAAATACTTAAGAAACCACCTAGAAATATGAAAAGGTTTAATGAGAAATTTATAAAAATTTAAGATGTAAATATCCAAATTATTAACTATTTGCTTTATAATTTGAGAGAAATTCAAAGATAGTTACAACATAGAAATGATATGAATTAAGGTAATGGAAGAGAGACCAATAATAGTCAAAGAGACTCTAATAAGACATCCTCTTTTAACTCTAGCTACCACCCTTGTTCCCTTCTAATTCTACACAAGAGAAAGAGATCCCACTAGGATATACTAGGATATAGGGATAATTTTATAAGGAAAATCCACCCACCTTTGATGATAAAGTGAAGAGTGGATCAGGAGAGAAAACTTGGATATTGGGAACACAAAACTTTTTAGATTTTCTTATGCTAGCACATCCCCATGATAAGAAAAGAAATATTTTTTTTAATAAATACAATAGTGTGAAAAAATCTTCCATTGAAGAAACTTCTTACCTATACCCCCATCTGAAAAAATCTTCCATTGAAGAAACTTCTTACCTATACCCCCATCTTGAAGATTGCATATTTGAAAGAAGATGTTATCATGTGAATGTATGTATGTATAAGATGGGATAGACAAGTCATTACTTCTAATGTACATGTAGTGATGTGCTACAAGTCTTATAAATTAAAGGGGATGAGATAAATGATCTCACACATGATTTCGATAATATTGTTACAACAATGCATTCTTTTAAAATGTGGAGAAACTATTTCATTTACCTACAATTTAAGCTAAGAACCAACCATGATAAATTAAAGTGCCTATTTACTCAGCCACACATGAATGAGAGGTAGAGAAGGTAGTTGGATTTCACTTATAAATATAAATCCAATGTCAAATAAATAAAAGGGAGGGTGGGTGAAAGCTAATGATTCTCTCTCCTGACACATTAGTGGCAATGAAAAAATGGAAAAACAAAGTCTATTAGCTTGGAGGGATTATTCAAGGTATTTTTACAATGAATTTGAATATGGTATAAAAAGATGAAATGTAGGAAATTGAATTAGCTTTCCTAATATCTAATTTTTCTTTATAGAATTTGTGAATAGTTATGTCAAATTTGTGTTTTTCTAACAGTGTTATGTTATTTTTCAAGAAAAATATAATGTATATGTTTTTGCTAGTACAAGAGTTGAGTATATGAATGATGGAATTTGCTTTAAAAAATTGTATAATTGTAGAGAACCCATTGTTCTAGTGTGTGGTATTTTTTCAAAATTTATAATAATAATTTTATGTATTTTTTAAATTATGAAAGTGATAATATCCTTGAAATTATAATGCCTTGTGTTAGTGCAGGCTAAGAGGGTCTTAACATTATCAAACCATTTTTAGTTTTTTAAATTATAGATCTCAATCACATTAGTGCGGCGTATAACTTATTTTAAAAGCGGTTAAGCTAATAAAAAATTATACCATAAATAAATAAATAAATAAGGTATGCATTTTAGAATTCTAATATATGTCAAGACAAAAAGTTATTAAAAATAGTAAACAATATTAATTTGAAAAAACATTATTGATCTAGAATCTGCATAGTTAACTCTATATCTGTTTGTAGTTTCATTGACAATGGATTTGTGTAGTTTATAGAAAAAATAACATCAAATATAGATATATTAAGAAGTATTCATAAAAATGGAGGTTTTAATGTATTTGCATACCAAGCCACTAGGTTTGTCATTCTAAACATCAATCTGAGGCAACCAACTCAACAAACATGCATGCTAGAGTTTCCACTCCCACCAGAAAAAAAATTGAAATCAAATGAACGCACACATGCTTTAGGAATGCACACATGCATTATGAACGTGCATGCACTTTAGGAGCACACACATGATTTAATAAC
>JZKD02S0362903.1:206750-220045 GCA_000966675.3 Picea glauca | reverse complement strand
ATTATTGAATTAATTTATTTTGTATTCACTTTGAATTATAGTACACTCATCACTTCACTTTATTATTTACCTTTTAAAATCTCTTAAACCACTTTGACTACTTTGCCCTTTTGGGGCCTCTAGATGACATATGAGGGTCCTCCAACTTCGTAAGGCCATAACTCTCAAACCATGAGGATTTATGTGGAATTCCACATACCACCAGAAATGGAATGACATGTACTATCCACATAGAATAGTATTATCTGAAAATATATCAAAACTCATACCTTTATCCATAAAAAAAACTTGGGTCCATTACCCAAACTTGGGTTCTCCAACTTCTCATGGCCATAACTCTCTAACCGTGAGGAGTTATGTGACGTTCCACATACCACTGGAAATGGAATGAAAAGAAATATCCATATAGGATAGTTTCACTGACGAATTCACTAGCGTTCATCTCATTATTCCACAAATAATCATGTGTTCTCTAACCATACTTCTAGGATAACTCAATCTGCAAAGCGTCTTCCCGTGAGGGCTTTGACCATAAGGGGACCACTTTGGAGTTCATCCATTTCTACTTATTATAAACCATGAAAAGACGATAACAAGTCATCTTTACATCAAGCAATATTGGGTGCATTACCCAACCTTTGTGCTACATGGATTTCTTCAAGGGTTGACATCAATGACAACCAACTTATCTTCACCCAAAAGACAAACATACACTACTTTGTCAGTCGAGTCCTCTCATGAGCCATCAGGGTCAAATATATTTGACAAATACAAACAAATCAAGAATATTAATGAACTCCTGAATAACAGTACATATGCCCAGTTTTGGAAGCAAACCCCTATTTCCCAGCATAGATTACTATCAACATTTGACACAGAGAAGGGAAGAATGCACATGGAATTCCTGCAAGCACAAGTACTTCATCCCATGACAATTGTTGACTACAAGAAAACTTGTTTTGAGTTTGAAGTGAAGGAGGTCCATCTAGCGGACCAAATGGACATGCACATGCAAACAGGGGAGATGATTTTCTCCACCTTGACAAACACATCATTGACTGTTTCGAAGTTGCAGGTGTCTCTAAATAATATCCAATCTCAATTGAAGCTGAAAAATATATCATATTTGGCCAAAGAAAATAAGATCAAATCCCTAGAAGAGTTAGTGTTAAAGATTGGATATGATCCATCAAATGTCAAGGCAACTGAAGAATTGCTGAAGAAGAAAAATGATGATATATCCTCCTTAAGAAAGCAACTGAAACTTCCAGCCACTAAGGATTCACAAGCAAAGGAAATGGTTGAAAGTGAAGGCCACAAAGAGGAGATGCTAAAGCTTATCATGGAGTAGAATGCACAGATAAAAGAGATGGAGGATGAGTTAGACAAATTGGTCAAAGAGAAAGAACAAAGTGTGCAAATGGTTGTTATTCCACTGGAGGCACTTCTTCTCACGCGAATTAGTACAACAACTACAATAATAGAGATTCCATTAGCTATCCTAGTGAAAGTTCCAGATGCTTCCGAGAAGATGGTGAAGTCTATGGAAGACATGTCCCTTCAAGGGGGAAGAAATCAGAAAGTTGCAAGAAGAGGTAAAAATCCTCCAAGACCTGAAGTCCATGTTCCAGTCTAGCTATCATGCAGAAATGCATAAATCTCAAAGACTCAGTCAACAAATACAGAAACTTAAGAAGGAGATTGTCATGGACAAGACATTATCTAAGGCCAAGGAAAACATCTGGATGGATATCAACAAATGTATGGCAGATATATGTCCATTCATACAAACTATTTTTGAACAACATGAACTGGTATAAAAGGCCAGAGAAGCAATTGAAAAAATTAGGGAAGAGCTAGGGAAAAAACCTACAGAGGCCACTGAGCTCATCAGGTTCCTAAACTCCAAGAACAAGTAGGATTTGGAAGCATTGGATATTGAAGATAGAACATATACCATCCTTGAGGTCAAGAAGGTCTTGACCAAGAAAGGATTGATGTTGCAACTGGAGGAGAAATCTCAGGTAATGGACATTGAAGTGCAAATATTTTTCAACAATATTGAATTACTTCACAAGAAGGGCCTCCCTCGACTGTTGGTAATAAATGACAAGCTCATCACTTTGTCAGATTACAAGCAAAAGATCGATACAGTGGAAGAGGATGGTTCCAAATTTGCAGGCATACAAGGAAGCATTACTGGTAAGGATTTCCTAGAAACATTACAATTGGACCTGAGCATCCAACATGAGATAAAACACATTTTCATCACAAAGCCCACTTTTTCCTAGTATACTGAGATGGATGAAATATACAGAAAGTTACTCAAGGTTGAGATCCCTAGTAAAAAGAGATGGGAAGATTTGTGTTCTTTACTTGGGTAAAAGTGATGTGGAGTTTCGAGTCAGCATAGAGTAGACAGTCAAGTCAAATATTATGAGTCATCAACTACTCCCACAAAATCAGCACCAAGGATCTGAATAGATTAGGAGCATTCCTATATTTTGTAATTTCAGATCTAGTTAGTTAGATTTTTTCTCCATAATATCCTAGTCATTTATGAGAGGATCAAATGTAAATTATTGTATAAATATTTCTTCCTTCAATGTATTGAGGGTTGATTTTTGCACCCAAGGAGCTATTGTGTAATCTTTTCAAAAGGATCGACCAGTAATAAAACAGGCCAATTTACAAGATTCTTGTGTCAAATTGTTGATTATTCTTCTCTTTCTTTGTTAAATGTTTTTCTATTCTCTGTGATCATTTATGTATTTCAGATTATAATCATTAAACGAAAGTCAATAGAACAAAACTTATTTTGTATACTCTGTCTCTAGCCTTTTAATGGTCTATATGTTTTTCATCTGATATCAAGTAAGGGAATTCTTAACTGCTCCTTTGCTTGGTTGACTTTCTCACCTTTTCTTCCTATCCATATCATTTAATCTTAATAGATCCAACAATTTTACTATCTTGCCCTGTGAAGAAACCTCATAAAAAGCTGCATTTGATTCTGATCTTTAATACAGACCCCATAGCCCAATGGAAATTTAATGCATTCCTTTAGCCAACTTTTATAAACAAACAAACAAATTTGGACTATCACAACTAGCCTAATATATAAAAACATAAACAAATAAAAATCATATAGAGATCCCTCTCTTAAACTAGCAGGGCTAGATCTCAGTTTCAAAAGTGGTTTTGATAAGTTACCTCTATCAATTTATTCTACCATTGACAACCTATGGGAATTATAGAGTGCTAACAGTGCCAAGTATATATTAAAGAGGGTTGCAACTATTACTACATATCTACATCAGTGAACATCTAATAACCCTAACAACAAATTGTTTGATGAAATGTTTGTACTGCAAAATGAGTAAACATTCAAGAAATTTTTAAAAGGGAATATTGCAATGGTATCAGAGCCTCAATCCTTCCATCTTGAGGGGGTTTGTGGTTTCATGAGGCAAGGATACAAGGAATATATCACTTACAGAAGCAAAAGACAATGTGAGGAATATTCATAATATTCTTGCACAGGGGCGACAATAGTTGATGCAAGCTATGGAAAGCCATAAAAACAATGCATGGAACAATGGAGCTAGTGATTCAAAGAGGTAGCAAATGGGACAAAAAGGAAAAGATGAAGAGTTTATATATCTTTTGAGGGAATATATGGTGCTTAGTGAGGCATTTGATGCAACTATTCCATTTAAGGATTTTTTCACCATCAAACATCTTGAGTGGTATAAACCTCAAGTATTAGTGAACAAGAAGACAAATGTGTCAAGGGAAAAGGTACTAGCTTTTGAAGATCTTGATGCTTCTAAAATTGAGGATGATGACACAACAACATCTACTATGCCTTTAGTGTTGTCCTACATCACACTTTAGTAGTGATTCTCATAATGATGAGGGTGTGTGGTCACCTAAGTATGATGAGGATTCAACGCCTTTTCCTATCTATGATACTTATGACGATGTGAGCATGATTGTACCTAAATATGACGAAGACTAGGTATATGAAATTTTTTCATGGGATATGGATCCATATTCTTAGGATCCATGTGTGGAGGATGACAAAGGATATGTTGATTTTGGAGATGATAGTATACATGAGTCCCATCATTTGACAGGTAAATGTACAGTAAGTAAATATTGTATGGCATCATCTAGTGAGTCAATTGTTGTTGATAGAGATAGAATTCTCATAGATCAAAACAAATAAAAATATATATAGTGTGACAAACCACACCATGTTGATGAAATTGAACAAAGACCCTTAGCATTGCGTGATTTGGAGGACCGATTATTTCTCACAGAGGAGAAAATTGTACAAGTGTTGACAAGGGCAGATAATGCTCATAATTTCATTGAAGATCTTATTGGGAAAACCCAGACGGAGGAGAGACAAAAAGGAGTTGCATGTGGGGTCACTAGTGCTCAATTGCACATAATCAAAGAAGCACTAGAGCATATGAAATCAAATTACTTACAGTCATTCATGGATAGGGACCTTGCTCTCAATTTCACTGAAGATAAGGAAATGGAGGTTGAGGAGCCTTGTTACCAATTGAGTTTGGAACGCTACTCATCACTTACAACAAAGACTCCATCATCTTTAGCAGTCGTGACACATGAGGGTGTGATTTCCCCCCATGATTTGAGGGAGGTGCCCCTTATGATGATTCTGCACGAGGAGCATTCAAAGTTGCAGGTGCTTGAGGAGAGGTATAATGCAGAGGGTTTTGAATCTACTCCTATTTTGTATTATGGGGATCATGAGGGGTTTCTTTTGGAGAGCCCATTAAAGGCGCAAATATTAGTTACATAGGAGATAATTGAGCACATTCCTTGTGGAACAACCAACAAGGAAGTATATGCATCCATGGATTGGATGGGCCAGTATATGATAGATATGGATGCACTCTGGGATAGGGGTTCAGTTGACATCAAAGAAGTGCTGGATACATTAGTGTGTACAGGATACCGGGTGGTACCCAAGGAAACAATGGTATGAAATAGTATACAGGGGTATATACTTACACATGGTGGTGTACAATGTAGTTTTAGAGTGTTTCCTCTAGGGGGACCACGTGACAGATACCTCAAGCATACCATTGAGTTGAGGTTACCCAAGATCGGTGAGTGGATGGGTGAGCCTTAGGGAGAAACATATCCCTCGATGATCGATATCCATATAGGATATCATCAGATGGAGGTCAGGGAGAAAAATACTCATAGGTATTCTTCCAGACTTCATTATGATTTATTGGTCATGACCTTGGGGTTGACCAACGCACTAGTCATTTTCCAACCTTGTACACATTGGCAGAGGTAGTTATTGTTTTTATTTGATGCCCTTATGGTATACAACAAGACATGAGAGGATCATTGGAGCCAGTTGGATGAGACATGGGGCATTGTGGCCATGACAAAGGTTTTTCATTTGGACCATGTGATCACTTTCCAGAGTGCATAGGAGGAGATCCAAACTTTGTTGGAGCAGTTCACAATTTTTTCAGTAGCCATTGGGAGTGGTGGAATTCCAATTTGGTGGTGGGATCTTGGAATTCATTGAAGTAATGGATTTTTTCAGATAATGAGGATGATTGACAGGGTCATTTTAGTGATTGGTGTACATCATTGTGGGGATGTTGTGAGAGGAGTTGTTGAGATTTATTCTATATGGAGAGATACATTTTCCCTCATGATACCTATGATCGAGTATATTTGTGAGTTGGTAGACTTTGACTTCAATGAGATGCCTGAGCGAGAGATGATCTAGGATAGTGAGTTCAATCCTTTCATGGATTTCAGCTTGGGGGTCCAGGAGAGGAGAGCATAGTCTGAGCATGGTGATCAGACGGTTATGACCATAAGGGTGCAAATTCAACATGATGGTTCCTCACGGAGGTTAGCTTGGGACCCTAGTACTGTGGAGTTGGATAGCTCGACATTTGATACAGATGAGATGGCCAGTTTTCACTTCATAGTTTACTCTTGAGATGCCTAAGATTGGATGCATGGAGGAATTCTCTTCTAAGGAGTTGACTTAGTTTGTGCAACTTATGTTTGTCTGGAATATCAGAGGTAGTTAGGGGGATTTTTGGGTTAGCATCGTGTAGATTAGTTCTATGAGCAGAGAGTGTTTCACATCATGTAGGTAGGCCCGAGAGAGGTTCACATAGAGGGGTTTAGTGGACAATGTGTTGGGAGATATGGGGGAGTGTACAACTTTCCAGTAGAGTAGGTCAGGGAACACTCATCTTGTAGGATTTCCGTAGTCCTTGGACATTTCGAGCAAGAGTGGGAGAGCATGTTGATAGATCGCATCACAATGGGAAGATAGTGGGTGTGCATCATTTTTCCAATTAGGGTATTTCACACACTTCTCGACAATATCTTCAGTGCTTGGGGTAACACAGGTGATAAATCCATCCATTGGAGATATTTTTATATTCTATGAGCAACCCAAAGTTATTCCCAATGATTAGAACACAATTCCTTCTTCGATATTCGTGATCAAGTATGGTAGTGGATTTGCAAGTTGTGACTTCACATAGAGGCCTGTGCAAACTACTATTCATGGTAGTAGGTCCACCCCTTACATGTATTTCAACTTGGAGTTCCAGAAGAGGAGGATACTGACGGGGCATGATAGTTAGACGATTATGATCAGAGTGGCACAACGTCAACATGGTGGGTCCTTTATGAGATTATGTTAGGAACCTGGGATATCGATATTAGTTAGTTCAGTAGCTAACACACAGACAAGATCCAAGATTTTCTTTCATGAGATTGAATCCCTAGTAGAGTAGTGCTTTGAGGAGTTGATCGAGTTGTTGCAATATCGAGTTGATCTACTTATCGACAATATTTAGGAGGCTTCTTATGTCAATACCTTGTCGAACCACGCATCGAGCGAAAGATGCTTCACATCTCCCAGGGTGGTTTGGTACCCTAGTATCATTTTTAGTTTTAATCTAGTTCATTCGATGGGGTGTCTGGTTGTGATGGTATTTCTTGAGGACAAGAAATATTTGGGAAGGGAGGAATGTGATGTCCCCATTTTTAGATTTCCTTGCTTTGCAGTTAGAGGTAACCTTTGGGGTTTATGCCAGTCTGACCAGAGGGTTAAATGGAGGTTAACAATGAGCTCATAGGGTTTGAGGGAATTATATGAGGCCCAACCAATCCTATTTACCATATTTCATCATCAAGATCATTTCCACACAATTTGTTCTTGGTTCCGTGGCATTCTAACGATTCCCATCATTTAGGTTATTATTGAGCATAATTTAATTAAATACACTAATGGTGTTATTCGTATAATATTTTCTGAGGGAATACCTTGGTGCAATAGCTCGTTGGAATTTGTACAAAATATATAAAGGTTGGGATGATGAGAAAGGGGCTTCCGACATACAGAAATGTCTTAATTCCAATTAATCACTTTCCGACATTAAGAAGGGAATTAATTAATTGATTATTTGACGTCATCGAAGCGAGAAATTAATCTTTTTTAAAAAGGTGACATTGAGTAATTGGAAAAAAGACACCTAAGTGACTATTGAATTAATAAAGTCACTTTAACTTATTAAAAGGGTAAAAAAGGTTGCAAAACGGTCAATGAAAGAATAAAAAGAGAATGAGGGGCGCCCTCTCTCATTATGAATATGTTATTTTCTAAAACATAATTGAGAGAGATCTTGTGGCTTTGGCTCTTGGGATGAAAACCTAGAGAGTTTGGAGATTGGTTTTAGTGGTGAAACTATCTACCCTATTTGGTTGAAGGGAGAAGATCACACGGATCTTTTTATTGTGCTTCATTTGCAACTGAGTTTATCTTTGGTGGCTAAGTATTATTGTGTGTGGTTGATTTTTTGTCTTGTGCGACTGAGTTTCTCTTGTGCAGAGGTCGATTTGGCTTAAGGAGAAGGATTTATCTAGTGGACATTTTTTTTTATACTATGGGAAACATTTTCTTAGTTTGGGGGATCGCTTTCTTTGTAGGTATCTTTCATTTCTAGAGGAGGGGTCGATTCTTTCATTATTGGGATGTTTTCTTTAGAGGAAAGATGAGTTAGTTTGTTGTGGGGAATGATTCCATTTTTTGGAGTAGGGATATTAAGTGTTGGGAGAGTTCCTTCATATCTGGGACAAATTAATCTTGTTGGTGCCGATTTCCCACCTCTTGGGTCTGATATCCTTGTTGATGGGTCGTATCATTATAGTCAGAGGGAGAATTTATTGGTGGTTGTGCCCATTTCCTGTGAAGGCCAACTTCTGATTTTCTGGGTTGAGTTTAGGTATGGGGAGGCCATGGACTTCATATACAACCATGTTCCATCTAGGCATACCATCCCTGCAAGTATTTCTTACCTACATGCCTGCCATAGCATCCACAAGGCTGATGTTTATATATTTCACCTTTAACATATTTATCTCAACAATTACCAAACAACAAATAGAGGAAGACATATCGGGTTTTGCATTCATAATTGTTGCACTATTTACTTATGTTTTTATTGTATCTTGGCTACCATAAATGTTTGTTGCAATAAATATCTTGAGTTTACAGTGATGGTACTTCATTGAAATCACAACTGGAATGAATATTTAATATTTTTTCTTGTTATATATTTATATTTGGTGCTAAGTATATATTAAAGAGGGTTGCAATTGTTACTAATCTCTACATCAATAAACATCTAATAACCCTGACAAAAAATTGTTTGACGAAATGTTTTTACTGCAAACTAAGTAAACATTCAAGAAATTTTTAAAAGGAAATATGGCACAATATTGATGTGCAATTTCTCAACAATACTTTTCCAAATCATGAAATATGAGACCGATTTTAAAATTCCAATGAAGTCCATGAATTTTGTACTTTCAACCACTTTATTATCAAAACAAGTACACAAAAATACAAATGGTGGCATAGGAAGAAGAAACATGGATGCATAATGCACTGTCTCTAAACTTTTGAAAAAAAAATCACGATGATGCATCTTTTGTCTCATTTAAGAAAATGTCTTCACAATAATTAATCAACCTTTCTCCTCAGTTTGGGAATTTTTCTTCACAATAGTTCATTTATCATCAAGCATGCTTTCAAACTATTATACCCAAAAGACATGGGTGTGAATTACAATTTTGGGCCACCATCCTCTATTAAAAGTTGATATATATACATTTTCGATTAATGTATCCGGCTTAAAAATTGGTATATATATACATTTCCAATAATGTATATGGCTTAAAAATTCGTATATGTACATTTCAAATTAATGAATGATATAAGGTTTAGAGATAATTTTAAAATAGTGTGACTGATAAATTGTAAATTGGTGTAGATATTTTATTGGATACTTTGTAAAATCGAATTTTAAGTATTATTATAAAATATTTTGAGTGTACATTTTATTTTTTATTAAAATGTAATATAACAAGTGTAAGGTTTAAATATTGAAATGATAATATAAGTTATAAAGAAAGATGGACTTATTATGAACTTATAATCTAGATATAGTGGCTTATGAATGGCTATTACATGACCTTTTTCTTGTATTCTACTAAGCCAACATAAATCCATATTAACCCTTGATTTATCATGCAATAAGCGAGATCAAAATCCCTTGAATTGAAAACCTTTTTTAGAGTGAAAAACTTAGAGGTCCCTACAAAATTCATAAGAGTGACACACGAGTCAACCTATTCATAATTGATTTGTAGAATTGGAATGATATGTAAGTTCTGCATGAAAGGATTTGAGTTGTGTTTCATAACTTTTTTTTTTTAAATAGGTCAGTGAATTAAAGTGAGAACACAATGAGAATATTGGAGGAGAAACGTGTTATCACACAAATATTTTCTTGGGAAAATCCAACCACAAGTGTCGCTAGTGCGACACAACTGGGAGTAAGAACCACTATCACCTTAGCAATTACTCCCCTCCTTTTAGTGATGAATTATTTCACCACAAGGGAGGATTCTTGGGTGACCTCAAGGGAAAGGAGAATGAAAATCAATGGGTTTTTGAAGATCCCTGTTTTGGTTACTAGATGAAGATGTCTAGGGCTTGAAGATGAGTTCTTTAGGAAAAGGTATGAGCTAAGGTTGAAAAGTACATGCAAAACCAATGTTATAACAACTATCCCAAGATCAAATACCATGTAAAGTAGCCCCGAAACACTAGGGAAAACAACAATAAAAAATTTTGTCCCAAAAAATTGCAGCAGACTGAAGATTATATCAACAAGAGAAAATAATAACAACAACACGAATTTAGTAGATCACTTTGCAATATTCAAGCACAATTTTTTTGGGTGAATTAGTTTGTAAACAAGAGTAAGAGAGAGGGTTTGTTGCATCCCTAATGGCTGTAACTTGACAGTTATTACAACAATAAGAAAATAATCAGTGAACTAGAACGTCTTAACATTAAAAGAGAGCTTTGAGTGACTAGAGTAATTCATCCATAAAGCAAACGAATTCAATAGAGAAAATATCACATTTTTGAATGTAACTAGTGCCTTAATTCTCAGGTAATGGAGTCACAACATTAAAAAGTAATTTAGAACATGATGAAAAAAGGAATTGAACCTTGGAATTAAACCCTTATAGGCCAATCCATCCACCTTCTCAAAATCACCTAGCTTGACTAGTTAATGGGAAACTAGGTTTATAACCCTAGGGGTATAGCCAATCCTAACCCCTAGTTTTAAAACCCTAGCCAAGGAATGTTTTCAATGGGATAGACACTTCTAACCCTTGAATCCACCCTTGAATTATCTCTCTTCACCAAGAAAAATAGCTTGAAGGAGGGGATAGAAAATCCTAACCCTCCTAGGGTTCTTCAAGCAAATGGAAGATCAAGATAACTTGCAAATTAACCGTTAAATAAGACAAATCAACAAGATAATCCACCAAGAAGAAGCCTAGAACTCACAAACCATTCGTCCACAAGTGAAGTGATTTCATCTCCAAGCTAAAGAGCACAAAAATATTCCCCAAGAAAGCAAGTCGCATGGATGAAATTTGCACAAGATAAGAGGGTCGAAAATTTTCAAGAGAGAGAAAAATATCCCATGATGAATTGTGAAAAAATGAAGTGAGGCTTGCCTCTATTTATAAAGGAAATCCAAGCTCACTTTAATTCAAATTTACAATTAGATCCACTAATTTAGATCAAAATTCATGTTTTTACATTGACTTTAACCAAAACGATTTTACTTTTTGTAACGACCCCTCTGTTTGTAATTTTTTTTTAACATCAGTTAGAACAAGTGGTAAGTGACACTGACATACATCATATTTTCACAACTCTAATCTCATCACATCGCTACAAAACAAGAACAAGAATACAACATCACTATTATACATAGATCAACCATGTCACTTAAAGATAACAAAACGTCTACCCGCCCAACCTACTCCGCAAGGTTAGGACCTCCAAGACACATAATAAACGCTCAAGTCCAGGATTCATCCAATTGATTTTGACCATTTAAGGTCTTAGGAATAGCGACTGTTCAAAGGAACATGGAGATATATATTCCCATAACCAACTCTAATTAGAATCAAGTTTAAAATAATAGCAAGTACTATATTCATATTGTAATTTAAATCATTCAATTCCTCAAAAGACTAGACACGTTTTTCTTCCTTTAAATGTTTCAACAACAATATTTGTTCATAATCTAGATAAAATGCCTTCTCTTTATGAAACCTATCATATATATTTTTACTTATCATTAAACATAATCTCTTCCCTTTTGAATACAACATCAATCATTAATCAATCCTAAACCAACACATCATCTCTATATAAGAAAGCCATTCAATAATTATCATTATTAAACAAAAATTTCCCACTCCCTAAGAAAGCCACATATAAATTATATTCAAGAATTGACCAATTTCTTTTCTTAACGAAAAACGAGTAAACATCAATATTCACTCACACTAATGAACCATATGAGATCTATGGTTAAACTACAATGACTTGACAATCATTCCTAACTTCGACAAAAGTGGGAAGTAAAATTATACCAATATCTAGACACTAGTTCCACTTGATCACACACAATCACTTCAAGGACTCTCGGAAACTAATTAGATAATTAACTTCTAGTTGTAAAGGTTTGTGATCATTAAAATACATCCATTAGATTTTTCCACTATGGAGTCAATAAATACAAACAAGGTATGATAATATTTACTATTATCAAGTCCAAAAGGCCACGATATCCAAATACCTACGGAGGTAGGGTGACATAATCAAAAGATGTTAACATAAGTTCTCCATAAAACAAAACACTTTAAAAAGTCTATGAACTCGGGTTCCTAAATAAGATCTAATGCCTATCCGAAAATCAAAGGTTATTAACAAGTTGGATGATAGTCCGACTATCTCATTGACAATTGGGAAGATCAGAAGACTTGTATACCAGTCGAGTTAGAGAACCAGTAGCCAATACAACTACTCCAAGATTTGTGTATTAGAAAAAATACTCGACTAGTAGTGATTGTTAGTGATATTGATAAGACAAAAATTAATGTTATCTCCCTTGAATGCTACTTGAGAGGCACTGAGTAGTCGATATCTAAGAGATATCACTACATCACCTATCCACGTGGGATGTTGGGTTTGCTCCAATAATCGTCTGGAGTCGACCAAATAATTAAAATAAGAGACTAGCTATGATCTAGGTGGATCATGGTTATATATCATGCCAAATATTATAATTATTGTACAATTAATTAACGGTAAGGAGAGAATGTAATCATTCCATTCGGATAACGAATTTATACACAACATCTCTACAACTCTAAGCACATAATGAAAAACAATAAATGCGATTTAAATGAGACTCTAAATCAGGATATCAAGTTAAGTTACAATGATAATTACTTCTAGACATCGGATTCATTCATTAGGAAATGATACAGTGTAACGTCCTCCTCGTTACGACAACAACTCTGAGAACAGGTGCAATTTTTTTCTTTTGTTTTTTGTTTAAGCTGTGTGCGCGCGTGTATAAGTAAGAAACACACTTGACTCTACGTCGCACTCGACAACCAACAAGACGCAACCACGATGTTCATCACAAGAAGACTGAAGGCACACAACGAGTAACTGTAGCCATATACGACCATAGGCATAAGTCGCACAACACAAACATTAAGACATACTGGGGGTGCACAGTAAGAACACAGAGGGAAGAATCCATGGTGTTAGGGTTACTATTTCTGCACAGGAAAGTAGGGCGTTTAGTCTTATG
>JZKD02S0362903.1:174322-199451 GCA_000966675.3 Picea glauca | reverse complement strand
GAGTGCCTATAGCTAAATGTTACACATATTTTTTGGGGGTATGCAAGGAAAACATGTATCAAATTTGTAAAGAATTCATTGCACAACCAAGAAAAATAATATACTATGGAGATGTGCATCATTCAATTACAAGCATTCCCATTATTTTTATTATCATATAAATCATAAGTATAAAGAATTCATTGCACAACCAAGAAAAATAATATACTATGGAGATGTGCATCATTCAATTACAAGCATTCCCATTATTTTTATTATCATATAAATCATAAGTATATGCATCATGAGGTGACTAGTAAAACTTAAAGAAGGGTATTGTTTTTTAAAATTTAAAATAGATGATTACAAATATAGTGATATGAGTACATAACAACTTAATAAATAAGGTTATCAAGGATATGAAGCAAATGCATGTCTTGGACAAACAAGCTCTCAATATGAGTAGAAGAGGATGGGAGGAATAATTTTGAGTAGAGATCAATATCTTATGTCAAGTTTTGATTGAGTTTAAATTATTAATGATATGAATTTGTTTTTTTAATTGAGCAAAAATTATATAGACTTGAAATTATATTAGAATTTTGAATTTTCGTAAAGAGTTTGTTCTCTACTTAATGGTAAGAAGGATGATCATGGAATGATGAAGCTAATAAAATATTAATAACAAGGAAGTACTTTGAGCAACTACAAATATTCACATTATTGGTTTAAACTTACACCCTTGTTAATAATGTTGGATTTTTTATTTTTTAAATTATATGCTAATATTAATATTACTTGTTTAAACTTACATCCTTGTGAACAATGTTAGGTTCTTTCGTTTTTAAATTAGATCGTGTTACACTATTTTTTGAATTTGTGAAAAAGTAAAACAATAGGTAAACCCTTACCCTTACCCTTCTCTTCCATGGCATAACCTTGAAATACTATGTGGATTGTATTTAGAATGTTCATGTATTTGAATAGATAAGTTTTTTTTTTTTTTTTATGTTTTATATCAAGTACTTTACAATCCATCCAAACATTTATGTTTCTCTGTTTTAATAGATAAGCTTTTTGATGTTTTATAAATATTTCACACCCCATCTAAATATTTATGTTTCTCTGTTTTAATAGATAAGCTTTATTTTGATGTTTTATAAGTACTTCACACTCCATCCAAACATTTATGTTTCTATGTTTCAATAGATAAGTTTTCTTTTTATGTTTTATAAGTACTTCACAATCCATCCAAACATTTATTTCGATCTGGATTGTACTTTGTATTTTATAATGATTGGTTGTCATGGATTTAATGCATTTTGTATTGTTTTTGTGTAATTTTCATTGAACTTTAGGCTATTCCAATATTGACATCAACAATTAATCACAAATAATGGAATGTGAAAAAAGAAGAAGTGGTGTTGTTGTGGAATGTGATAAAAAAAGGTGATGTTATTGCATAGTTGTTTTCTATACATTCTATTTTTTGTCTCTTTTCATAAGAAGTTAGTGACATAATCTGAATGAAGTTTCATTTTTGTTATTGTTTAAATTACATTTCTGAATGCATAAATGAATTCAGCTTATTGAAAAACATTTAAAACATTCTGATCCAACATTTTTTCACCAAATTTTAAACAAAATTAAATGAAAAAATAAAAAAAATAAAAAAATCAAAATATGTATATCTTCCGAATTAAAAAAATCCAATAAACCCATAAACACCCAATTACAGAACATTAATACTCTGCATACTCAACTGTGGATTGTTGAATCCAAACCAGGGCTGGAATTTCAAATTTATCTTACCTGTCAAGTGAAATTTTGATGACGGTCATTTGTTTTTCATGCCCGTTATTTTACGTTTTACCCCAAATTCATGAGTGTCAAATTGTCTTGTGTTGTTATATGTAAATTTGAGTAGGTCAGTGAAAAGATATTCAATTAACTATTAATACTTTATGTGAACTAGGAGTATGGACTAATTAAATTTCAAGGATTGGGAGTCTCAAACTAATTAAATTTTATTTATTGTTAAATTTAATCCTCCAACAAACCTTTACCCAACCCCTCTTCAGTGTGAGGCCTAAGTAGGTGACACACTATAGTAAACTAAGCACCTAGAATTTATGACGAGTACACTATGAAGTTGAACGTCAAACTGACAGGTTGGGGATTTTTATACCGGTAAATTTTGACGTGTAGATTTTGTATCCACGTGTCAAATACGTTTAAAAACAAAAAAAACGTCCTGTAAAACGTCAAATTCCAAGCCTGATCCAAACCTGAGCAATTATAACTCTGTCCTCAATTATGACTCTGTCCTCAATGGTTAAAATATGTCAATTCAACCTTAATGAATAAAAAACCACGCTATCAGATCAAAGTGGCCAATAGTCAAAGAAAATATCATTAAAAGCGGAAGGGATATACTAACATTAAGCAGATATGACATGTATAAATTAATGGCATATTGCAATAAAACGTGATTTAACGGTACCAATTAGATTTTCCAACAATAAACTGTGCACTCATGAAATCTTTTGATGTGACATGTATAAATTAATGGAAAATTGCGTTAAAAATTAAGATTCAGCAGTACCATTTAGTTTTCCAACAGTGACTGTTAACTCATGAAATATTATAAAAGATTTCATGAGTGATTTAAAAGTACCAATTAGATTAGATTTCCAACAGTAGACTGTCAACTCGTGAAATACTATGAAAGATTTCACGAGTGCTTTAAAGTTCACATGAAATCCACACTTTTTTTTTGAACTGTCCGCTACTTCATAACAAGTACGGGAGTCCAGGAAAGTGTACATTGTTAAAAAGGACGCAGGTACATGCAGAGTACAGGTCGATTTCTCAACAATACAATACATTGTCCTCTCATGAATTTTTTTAGAGTTACTTTTCCAGTAAGTTTTTTGGTGGTGTGTGATCGTATTTTTGGTCAATCTAAAATTTTGATCAATTTTCTAAGTATTTAGATTGGTTTAAAATGAGGTAAAACCATTCAAATAAGATTTTGAAATTAATGAAACTTTGATCCATGCAAAACTCAAACTATTCACCACCATATTTTAACCACCATCTTCCATTATTCACCTTTCATAATATAAAGTTTAAAACTTATTATATATACATTTTGTGTAAAGTTTATACATATTTCTAAAATGATGTGATATTTAAATAGTTGTAAATATTTTATTGGATATATATCTTTCTGACATATTTATTTTATTATGTTTGTATGTGGTTAAATTATAATATTATAGGCATACAGTTTAAATATTGAAATGTACTAAAAAAAAATATATATATATATATGAAAAAAGTTATAATCTTAAACTAAGTAAGTACATCATCAATATATTGAATACAAAATGTTTTAGGAAATTCAATGTAGGAAAACCAAGAAAATAAGAATAGTGACATGCAAATCACCTTCAAGTCATATTGTATTGTATTTGTATACATTTAAAATATAATATTACAAATATGTCTTTTAAATATTTTTATTTGAAAATATAAGATAGAAGTTATAGTAGTAAATTAAGCACATCATTAACATAATGAATACAAATTGTCTTCTCCAAAATTGGAAGTGGAAAACCTTGTTAAAAAAAAAAATTGTGTTTTTCACTTTTCTTCTTATATATAATATATAATGTAAGAATTACAAATTGTGTTTTATTGAATAATTATTACATGGTCTTTTTCTTTCTTTATTCTACTCAATATTCCCATTCATTTCTTTTTCCCTATTCATATATGAAACAACAAATCATTACAATAGGAACATAACCCTTTCCTTTCTTTATGGCTTAGTTTTTAACATATTAGTTGTTTAAGACTAGGGATAGAGTTTTTGCATGCCCCAACACCCAAATATCATCTTCTCATCTATATTGTCTCCTCCATATGCAAGTTAGAACTTTGAAAAATAAATACAAAAGGTTATTTGGGTCATAATTTACTAAAATTTTATAATAATGTTCAATTAATTAAATGATTAGATAATATCTACTAAATTAAGATAAATCAAGAAGAAAACAAAAATTAATCTCATCACTCTCAATTAAAATTGTAGTAGGGATTGCTAATCATGATTAACATAGATCAATCTCAATCTCAAACAGTATGAAGATCAAGAATGAGATCCTTCCCATGTTCCCCAATCCTTTCACGTATTCAAGTTTTTTTGATGTTGTGGTGGTGTATTCATAATTATTTCTTATATATATGGTCAAGGTTATTGTATTGAACTTGTTATTATCAACCTTGCATAAACTCTCAACTCTTACAAGCATATTGAACTTGTTATTTTCAAAATGTTTCTAAAATCTCAAATCTTATCAAAGTTGTGTTTACACATTCATGGGAAAGGAGTATATCACCCTTCATACTTTTGGTTCTTATCACATAGAATTATTTTGAACTTGTTATTTAAATAAAACGAATATCATCAATGTTAGTCAAAAGTTAATATCATCAACATCAAACAAAATTTGTAGTGAGGAAATGTAAATCACGAAAGGAAAACTAGTTTTAGATGCTACAGGGATCAAGAATGACATCTCTCATGTGCTCCCCAATCCTTTCATGTACTCAAATTTAGGAGTCATGTTTGACTAGAAGGCACAAAGGACTTGTGACACTATGTTGGTGTATTCATAATAGTTGCATGTGTGTGTGAGGTCAAGCTTCATGTGCTGAACTTATTATTATCGTCCATGCCTCGGTTCTCAACTCTTACAAATATATTGAACTTGTTATTTTCAAAAAGTGCTTACAATCTCAACTTTTATCAATTTGCATTTACACATTCATGGACAAGAAGCATATCATCCTTCATACTTCTGGTCATTGTCACATAGAAATCTTTAGAAAGCTTTTAAAAAAATATGCCTTGATACCCAATGTTATTTTCTAAGCTCTAATACTCAATCACTTTTAAATAAAATTATCACATACAAATTTGTTGAACTTGTTATTTACAACCAATAGCTAGACTCTCATTAACACTATTGTCAGAAAAATGTTTAACTCTCAATTTTTTGTTATTTATAAACAATGTCTTGACTCTCAATGTTATTTTCATATATGATATCAAATGGGGCAAGAGGATCCCATGATTAGAGCTAAGATAACAACTTGAATGAGAAAGTATCTCAACCCTAAAGGTTACTAGTTGATAGAGAAGATCAAGATAATGGCACCAAATATCAAAGATTTCAAGAGAGGTTTAGCTTAAAACATTTTATTCTAGATGGTGTATAAGTTGCATTGGACATATTCTTACACAATAAATAGTGTGAAAACTAGTAAGTTGTCAACTTTGAAAAGAGTAGACAACAAATAGCACAAGTGTCTATTTTAGGTAAACTCATAGTCATTGTAAATGTGTTTCAATGGGAAAGATAATTGCATAGTCAACTACTTAAAACATATGTTCAATTTTTCAAAAGAAAAATACAGAGAAAACCTTTGGGATTGACTTGAAGACAAATACCACTAGAACTAACTAAAACTACTTGAAATATACCACTGGTCATAGGGACAAAGAAATACCTTAATAATTAGGAAGAAGTATGAGAATGTTCAATGAGAGAATAATGAAAGTTCAATAAAAGGAGAAAAATTGATAATCAATTTCTCTAAATTTTTATGGAAATGCAAAGACAATTACATATCCCAATTGTTGAAGAGATCCTCTTCTCATTCTACCTACCACCCTTATTTCTTACAATTACTAGTAATGAGCATGTTGTTGATATTATGGTAGTTGCAGGAGGTATTGACCTCTACATGTAACCTTTGACAAGACTAGAATATTTTGAGAAGCAAGAGAAACCCTAAAACGTTGGATAATAACCCTAGAAGACAAGTTGGTTCAAGATAATAATTTATATTAAATTATTATCCTACATAAATAGAAGTCGACCCAGTTAGGTCACTTGGAGGACTATAAATAAGAGGGTGATAGAGCTCATTTGTCACACTCACTCTCAGAACTGCATAAGGACAAGTGGTGTGCATGACTGGAGGAGAGATGGAGTCGCTGCAGTGATGAATTGGTCTTTGGTTATGGTTGAAATTTTTTCCTGGTTATGGTTTGGACTTCTTCTTGGTACACTAGATTTGAGAGAGAGGTACACTACCTTGGTTGGCTATTGTTTCTAGGGTTTTCTTTCAAAATTATTATGTCTGTCAAGATTAAGGTGCTCGGGTGTGGCCTTTGTGCCTATGGTTGTGTGACAATATTGCTATATTGTCTATGGTGAAAATGAGCACACCTATTATTCTAACAGGTTATGGGCCCACACTATCTTCGGATAGTCTAACCACTGGAAGGTAGATTGGGAGGATTTTCTTAGTTGCAGTTGCAGTTGCAGTCAAAGTTTTGTTGCAACAACGAAACCCTAACCCTCATGTTGAGGCACCTTAAGTGAAGCACTTGGCCTAATTCTTGGATAACCTAGTGCGTCCCAACCCAATGAACCTCCTGGTACTCTTAGCAAGACAATGCGTCAAGTTTGAGTTTTTGGTCAAAGTCAAAGGTTGATAAAGTCAAAGTCAAAGGTTGACCAAGTCAAAGAAGTCATGACTTACTCTATGAAGTCAAAAAACAAGTTATAATGGGATTCTAACTTCAAAGTATGGAAGACAAGGATTGACCTCATCCTTTCCAAGAATGAAGTGTTGGATATCGTGAAAGGCAAGATCATGGAACCACAGTTTGAAGCAGGAAAAGAGAAGGAACCTCAGAACGTTGCAGTTATAGAGAATTTCAAGGGAAATGACATCAATGCTATGATCATCATAGTAGACTTTGTAAAGGACCATTTGATACACTACATTTCTCATCTTGACTCATCTAAGAAGATGTATGATGCCCTAACTAACCTCTTCTCAATCAGAAATATTGGACAAGTGATGAGACTGAAGAATGAGCTTTGTGACATGAAAATGAATGATGATGATGACATAACATCATACTTTGTAATAATCTCTCAGTTAAGAGATCAACTACAAGATATTGAGGAAATCATTTCAGAAAAAGGAACTAGTAAATATAGTACTTAATGGCCTTCCCAAGACACGGGATGCATTTTCCGGAAGCATGAACACAAGAATGAAATATCCCACATTTGAAGAACTTTTGACTTGTTGTGCACAAGAAGAATCAAGGATTACCATAGAGGATAAATCCCAAAAGAAATATGATAATCAAGCCTACACAACAAAGTTCAAGAAATTCAGCAATAAGAAGTTTGGATCAAGGAAGAAACCAAATCAAGAAAAGGATATGTCAAAAATACAATGCTTCAACTATCGAAAATATGGTCACTACAGGAACCAGTGTCCTGAGTTAAATAAAAGGAAGGAAACACACGAAGAAACAATTGCCAAATAAAGGGAACCCTCAAAGAAAGTCAAGTAGGATGAAGAAGACGTCTTCTACTAGTCATGGTAACAATATTATTCTGTAACATAGTCCTTGCACATCCATGTTTACATACATATCATGTGTATATATTTCTTAGAAGATAAGATGGTTAGTGTCAATGAAACAATACCTATGGGAAAATAACAAGATAAGGATTTGCATTACAATGACTACTAGTAATGTATTTGAAAAGGATGAAGTACATTGAATACTTTTGGCGTCATTCCATGTGGAAGCTATTAAAATTGTATATAAGTAACAACTACCAAAAGGGTCGCAATTAGAACCAAAATTGAAGAGACCTGGAAGAAGTCAGGCAAGAAAAAAGTCAGTAATCAAGAGGAAACTAGAATAGACTTGTGACACTTTACATAAAGCAAGAAGGATGCAGACGGAAGCATGGAATTTCTCAAATGGAGGGAGGTGATTGTGGAATTCCAAAAGAAGAGCATGCATATTTCTCATTCAGGCATGAAGCTGGGATTATGAGGGAGCTAATCCCCAATGATGTGATCCATTAAAGAACATGTGAATACTATGAAGTATATGTCCATGTTCTTCATTAGAAGTAGCAGTCATAATAAGAATCACATGTTCAGTTTGACTCTAGAATAAGTCTTCTTCGAAAAGAAGCCCTGAATATCCTTGACTGTCCATCTACACTTATGTTCCTATGACGAAAATAAGTTAGAACCTTTAGAAAGGAAGGGAATAGAATCTATAGAAGATTCCATGGACTCCAACATTGAAGAGAAACATGAGGAAGAACATGGAGATTCCAAGAAGAAAGAAAAGTCAAAACAACCAATTGAACTAATTATTATACCGAGAATCATAAGACTACCAACATGGTTTGAACCCACTAGAAACAATCAAGAAGAAGGAATGGAAGGAATCTATGATGAAGAACACTGCATGTGAGAAATTGTGAAAAAGACTTATGAATGGAAGCATTGATAGATACAAGGTGATATTCGAAACTAGAGGGTCCTCCTAGAAGGAGGGAGAAGACTATGATGGCAACTTGTTTCAGTAAACCAGATATACTGCTATTTGAGCCATTATATCTCTTGCAGTATCCATGGATTGGAGTTTTACATTAGTTAGATGTAAAAGAATGTTCTTCTCAATAGAGCAATTGAGGAAGAAACATATGTAGAGCATTCTTAAGCTTTTGAGGTATACCATAAAGATACCCATATATATAGATGGAAGAAGACCTTGTATGAATTCAAGCAATTTGGTGCAAATCCTCTCTTGTACAATAGCAGTGTGGTGAAAATATTCCTATGATAGAAGAGGTGTATCGAAATGGTTCTTCAGAAGTCTGGGATGATGGATTACAAATCCATGGAAAATCCCATGATGACAGATCTGAAGAAGTTGAGAGACTCTGATCCAATAGACTTGTCCCTGTATCGATAATTGATTGGATCCTTGATGTATTCGATGAATACTAGGCTAGACATTTGCTTTGCTGTGAACATGTTGAGCCAGTTCCAGGTGGAACCTATCCACAAGAATTGAATAATTGCAAAACATGCCTTGAAATATCTTCATGGACATTTGAGTTATGATATACAACTGCATGGATTTATCGATTCAGATTAAGCAGGGAGTGCAGATAATAGAAGAAGTACTTCTTGGATATGTTTCAGTTTGAGCTTTGACATGATATCATGGGCTAGAAGAAAACAAAAGTCTGTTGCACTCAACACTGCATAAGAAGAATTTATTTTATTTTGTGATGCTTGTACGAAGTAGTGTGGCTCTGTAATCTGGTTTCTAGAATATTTGATCAGATGTTGTATTCAACTGTGATATATTTTGATAACCAAAGTGTGTAAATCTCTCAGAGAACCTGATGTTCCATGATAGGTCGAAGAACATTGAGATCAAGCATTATTTTTTGCGTGATAAAGTCCAGAAGGGAGAAGCAGTTCTCCAGTATATCTCCATTGATGAGCAGATAACATATATTTTGGTAAAGCCTATGTCCAAGATGAAAAATTTGCGTATTTAAGGGAGAAGCTGGACTCATGGAGATGACTTCCTTATTGGAAAGGGAAGTGATTACTCCCCAAGTTGGGAGGGAGAAATGATAGGTTATTGATATATGGACAATCATTTTCCAGTTTGGAAAATGGTCCAGGTTGGGCAGTCAATTTCCAATTCAGAAAGTGGTCCAAGATTCTTGATGGACTGTCATTTTCCAGTTTGGAAAATGGTCGAGGTTGGGCAGTCACTTTCCAGTTCGAAAAGTGGTCCAAGTTTTTTGATGGATAGTCATTTTCCAGTTCGGGAAATGATTCAGAATGGACAGTCATGGTTTGATAGATTGATGATGTACCATAGACAACGATTCCCATTATGGCCAGTGTGGGGGAATGGTCTAGGACAATCATTCTCCTTGGCAGTCACTTTGAGAAGTGTTCAAGCAGAATGGTCCACCTCTTCGGGCAGTCATTCTTTCGAAGTTCATAGTTGTGAGCAGCTTCAAAGAATGGTCTGATGTAGGAGGTTGGTGCAGGACAGTCATTCCCTAGGGCAGACTCATTCTCTCCAAGTTGCACTATGAATAGTGCTGGAAGAATGACCCAATTAGGTTGAATGGTCCAAGTTCAACAATCAAGAACAGTCATTCCCTAGGGTAGACTCATTCTCTCCAGGTTGCACTATGAATAGTGTCGAAAGAATGGCCTAGTTAGGTTGAATGGTCCAGTTTCATAAAACAGGGAAAATTATTCTTCTATGCTTGGGAAGAATAGTCCAAATAGCCCATGGTTGATGTTTAAATTTATAAGGGAATATTCTCTTCAAGATCTCACAGATGTGAGTGGAAGAATGGCCCAGATAACCCAGTTTGTATCATGATATTGTTTATACAGGTTGATATAAGATGATATGATTTTTGTAGAGACTGTATGTCTTTGGACAATAGTCTTATGCTACTGTGGTGGATGTGATCCACTGGTAGTAACACAGTTGTAGCAATGTGCTACTGGATAGTATTTGTATACTACTACGGATAGACACAGTTGTGTTCTATTGGATAGAATTGTTCTAATTGCCATGGAGACGATCTAGTTGGATAGTAATGATTGTGCTATTTATTTGATCATGAGATAGCATGTGTGGCTATGATGATACTACTGGTTGAATGGTTTGTTTGTGCTCAAGACCATTTCCTTTAATATATCCCTAGCTAGGAGGCAGTGTTGATATTATGGTACCTGCGGGAGGTATTAACCTCTACGTGTAACCTTTGACAAGAGTAGAATATTCTGAGAAGAAAGAGAAACCCTAAAACGTTGGATAATAACCCTAGAATAAAAGTTGGCTCAAGATAATAATTTATATTAAATTATTATCCTCTAGAAGTAGAAGTCGGCCCAGTTAGGTCACTTGGAGGGCTATAAATAAGAGAGCGCTAGAGCTCATTTGTCACACTCACTCTTATAACTACATAAGGACAAGTGGTGTGCATGACTGGAGGAGAGTTGAAGCTGCTACAGTGGTGACTTGGTCTTTGGTTATGGTTGAACTTTCTTCCTAGTTATGGTTTGGAATTTCTGCTTGGTATACTAGCTTTGAGAGAGAGTTACACTACCTTGGTTGGCTATTGATTCTAGGGTTTGCTTCTAGAATTATTCTGTCTGTCAAGGTTAAGGTGCTTGGGGTTGGAATTTGTGCTTATGGTTGGGTGACAACATTTATATATTGTATATGGTGAAAATGATCACACCTTTTATTCTAACACATGTATCATAAGCATCTCTTCACAAATCCGTCTTTGAGAAGGCACAAGAGAAAGCGATCCCACTAGGATAATTTGCAGGGAAAAGTTTTCAAGGAAAAATCATTTGATTTTGGTGGTGAAGTGAAGGCTGTAAAGGAAGTATAAGCTTGGATGTTTGGATGCATAGATGTTACTTGAAAAGTACTTAGGAATAATGAAGGGGAGAATATAGAATTACAATATGTTTGGTGAATCATTTAGGTCAAGAGGATAAAGGAGGGGAAAATTACTTGGAAGTAGTTAAATAAGTACTTTGAATAGTTGGAATGTAGAGGAAGGAGAGAAAAGAGGAGGAAGCGAGGCTAGGTTGTTATAACAAGGTTATGGGTGATATGAAGAAATTTTCTCCTTGGAGATGGTTTGGAAGTGGAGGAGGATCAAGGAAATAGAATGTGAAAGTGATGTATCTAGGGTCATGATGGGGAAGGAAGATATCACTACCACATGAATGGGTTACAAAAGGATTTGTAGAGATCAGGGATATGGATTTTATTAGACATTTTTCATATCAAAAGCTTCCTCTTTAAAGGAAAGATTATAGTTTAAAATATCTCTTTTCAAAAAGGGTTTTTTCTCTTTGTTCTTCAAAAATTTGTCTAATATAGAGGTGGTGCTTGGAGGGAGGCTTTGATTAATAAGTGATATCAAATTGGTCTTACTCACTTGGAGTGATGATTTCAAATCCTCTTCAGCATGAAATATTTTCACTACTTACAGATTCACTTTGTGAATTTGCCACTCCACTTATGGCACAAAAAAATATTAAAATCCATAGGTGATTCTTTAGGTAAATTTCATTATGTAGTAACATAGATTATTTGGATAGAAAGGTTTCTATGCATTTTGGTCTCGACAAATTTAAATGGGGAATCCCATATCAAATTTCGAAGGAGTGCGGTCTAATGGAGCGGATCCAACAACTTGACTATGAAAATAGGTATTTTCACTATCTATGTTTCCATTAAACTATGCATATCTTATAGGATTTCCTTAGGAAACTTGTATCCTTAAGAAGAGGAATGGATCTAGTAGCCTAATTAGTAATCATGGTGTTTCTATTTGTTGTGAGAAGAAAAAATCCCCAGAGCCCGTTATTTTAGCATTTGGGAATGAAGAAGGTGAGCCTTGGAGTAGTCATTAGTAGATCATAGTCTAGGGTCAAGGAGATGGTTCTAGTGGATAAGGTGGATTTGATCATTCGAATATTAACTTCCCTTATTATTAACTATTTTGGGGACCTGTTACAATCCATAGCCAATATTCATACCTTTCCTACACAAGAGCCTATTCTTGTTGTTGTTGGAATCAATTCTAAGATTCTTGAGGGGATTACAAATATTTATAAGTACTCAAAAATTTCCCATAATATTAGTGTGCTACTTGTAACGTCCCCCATCCCAGATATCACAACCCATAGATATCTTCCTACAACTATCCCAATTTTCCACCATCTCTCTTCCTCTTGACCTGCCAAACCCAAGGAATGTACCCCTTCACTAATATTAGTCCCTCTAGCATTCTATTCATTTATTAGGGTCTCTATGGCACATGTAGCTAAGAATCTCTCAACTGGGAACTCAAGGGAACCTGCTGCTAGGAAAACTACTAGTAAACCACATCAAACACTTCAGGCCCAAGAGTTCACTCTTCAGGCCTGACAACCTGGCTCTTAAGTTATCCAATTCCAATTAACTCCAAATATGCTCCAACATGCTCTATAATTTTCCCTCCATGGATGCACCAACTCCAAGCTCCATGTCTTGCTCTCTCCTTGCTCCTCATGCACACAACTTTTAACTAACTAAAAATTGTTGTTCCAACCCATACGAATTTCCTCCCTTTGGCTTGCTTGCTTGAATCACACTCTTCCCCAAGTTGATTGTACTCAAACCCCATGTGCCCAATAACTTTGGGATGTGACTAATCACACCCACCGTCTTACATGTATTCACTGATTGGATTTGGGAACACTCAACCATAAATTAGAAGGTTCATATACAAATATAAATTTTAGGAAAAGTGAGTTGGATTAATATTCATGGGTAATTCCCCTTGGAATCCCTCTTGGCCATTATCCTAGACTCTCACCCTTCTTGTGATTAATTCACCCCCATCTCTATCCACGTCCTCTTAGTAGCTAGCATCACGTTTTTATTATTCAAATATGGAAATACAATTTGCATATTACATTGCTTTGGCTGTAGCCACATATTTTATCTACATTAAGCATTAATTAAACTGAGGATTATAGTGGGGATGTTACACTACTACCAGAGATGAATTCCAACAAGGTGGGAGGTATGGAGTTGACTCCTCTAGGTAGCCAAAATTGGTAAGTTCTAGAGGTTAGTTTCCTCTTGGGGACATAAGAAAAAGCTTATCCAATTCATTTAGAGTTGGATGAGGTAATGATTTCTTCTAATATGTTTGGAGAGTTCTCTCCCTCTTACCTAGAAGCATTAGAGGGATCCTTTTTTGTTAGTACTAGGAAGGGGATGGCTTCAGTCATGGAAAGTCCCCATGATGATTGCCCCATTTAGCTCATTCTCATAGGCATAGGGGATGGGGTGTCATTTTCATCCGATCTTATGGTCTTTACAACTCGTTTTTTAGGAAAAATATTGTCAATATGCCAAGGGTCTCGAACATGCCATGCATGGAATCCAATGGATCAAGGAAAAAAGGAAAGTCCTTAGCACCAAGTAAAAAGGTAAGATATATTCCCTTGGATTTTTCATCACATAGATCCCATGCTAGGGAAGCTAGCCTTAGGAAGCTAGCCTTAGGAAGTCCTAGAGATGAGGATTTTGATCCTCCTTCTCATGGGAGTTTTTTGTATCCTTGCTTAATAAATATATACACCATCCTAACCATTCACTTGATTGGACTTGAATACATATGGGAGTACATAATGCTTTTATGTATCCTTGCTTAATAAATATATACATGATCCTAACCATTCACTTGATTAAACTTTGATTTAGGAGGAACCAAATGGAGAGTTCCAAATGGAGAGTTCCAAATCGAACCTTATGCATTTGTCAATATGAAGGTGACAAACTTAGGAATCAAGTAATTAGACAACTCTATTTTGATTGAAAACATCAAACATGTGATGAGACAATTTGAGATGAAGAATGTTATGGTGAAGGAATATACATTTTTGTTTATATTTTGAAGTTACACTACGACTAATGTAATACCACATAAGTAACCTCGATTTTATATATATATATATATATATATATAAAAGATGTGTGTACTTTGTATAAATAACACCTAACACCTATATTTGATGCACAAATTTCATATTAAAATCCCAAGTTATAATTAGTTACCAAGATTATTTTGTTGATGAAAATTAGACATAAAACTATAACGCCACCACACTATCATGATGTCATATTCAATTGTATGTTAATTTAAAATGAATACGAAATGGTTTCCTGGAGAAAATAAGGATATGAGGTGTAAAGTGGCTAAAGGAATATGCCAAGGGCCAATTGTTAAAATCTTCTTTATGATTGTATGCCAAGTGCCCATGGTTAAAATCCTCTTTTATGATTGTAAAGATGGCTAGTGGCTAAGCTCCCATTTTTATGCCGAAGGCGTTCTTTAAGGGAGAGGTTTTCTCAATTTGAGGTTTTCTCAATTTTTCGTCCTCTGTCAATGTATAGAAGACAACCACTTGTCTTTGTTTGTTAGATTTTAAACCCTTCTCCCCCTCCGGTTCCACTTCTGCCACCATTGTCTACTGGTCAAGCCCACATCAATTAATCTATGGATTAATTTTTTACCTCTCACATCAATTAACTTCGTAGCCATTTTATTATTTATTCCTCTGCTTGGTCATTTTACTATTTGCAGAGTGTGACATCAATTAATTATTCCTATGCTTGTTAATTCCTTTTAATTATTTTGCTTCGTACTCACGGCCTACGCACCACCTTCTTCCATTGCAACGATTCGACTTGAGCCATAATTTGGTGATTAATCTTGATTCCACGTTGTAAACATGTTTTACTAACTTACTTTTCATTGTCGTAAGGTGTTTGGGGATTTTGAATCTGCACCAAGTTTGTTTTACTAACTTACTTTTCATTGTCGTAAGGTGTATTTTGAATCTGTACCAAGTTTGTGGGAAAGGTGAAAAAATATTGGTACAAATTAAAAATATATATGGATGATATTTTTAATATTAGGTTTTAATATATTTAAATTTAATACAATTTAGTGATTACAATGAAGTATATTTGAATTTAATTGATTGTTATTGAGTGAAATGGCACGGGATTCTTATAGATGAAAAGATTTTTTTTTATATGAAAATTTTTATTTTTTTTAAGATTTTTATGGATCTTGTTTTTTAGATTGTTATTAGTCTCGGTTAAATATAAAAATTGATTTTTATTGGTCTTTATTAATAATAAAAATGATGAAATTTGAAGAGTTATGTTTTCTTTCAAATTGAAAGATATTAACATATTTTTGTGATAAAATTTGAAGAGCTATTTTTAGTTTCAAATTGAAAGATATATATTTATTGAACATTTTTTCTTAAATGAAAAGGTATAATTAATTGAATTAATAAAACTTTGTTTTGTATTTGCTTTAGTAATATACACATTTTAATTATATTTTCCAAAGATATAAGGTTTAATGTGGGTTTGTTTCTAAATAAAAGAAAAATACAATTTCTTCATTTTTTTATTTTATGAAATCTTTTTTTTAAGACATTTTTAACTATTTTGCAACAATCATCTTACTTTAGCAAGTAAATAACAATATTGAAAAATAAAGAGTTGTATATCTTAATGTAACAAATTTTAAAAATGAAACAACTCAAATGACCATCAATTATAGTACATGTGTGAGCAAACAACATGTGCTTTGACACTCTAGTCTATTGATCCTATGTCACCCAATGTTTTTCACACTTTGATTGAGTTGTACCACTTACCCACTAAATTATCCCAATACATAGCAATCACCCTCAATTCTCTCTTAATCAAATATTCCTCCCACCATATGTCCATTTATGATTAACTCATTGGAATCTTATTTTTCTGGACACTATACACAACTACCATTTACTTGCGAATGAAAAAAAAACAAACATAGTTGTTAAATGGATCTTCTATCATCCAAAAGAAACACCACTTCTCTTTTGAGCAATATAATCACTAAAAACTATCGATTTATTTTTCCCATCTTTAAGGATATGCTAGTATGATTATAAAAATGGTTTGAGGAAAAACTCATTGGAAATGATTTCCATGTCTCATGTTCCCAAGTAGATCACCTAAATATGATTCATTTTCTTATTTTTTAAGATTTCCTTCCTTTCAAATTACTCTTTTATGCCTATCTGCTTTCATCATCATTTATGCCATTTTCATGTTGATTTAAATTAGAATGGTATATATTTTGGGTGTTAATTATGAGTGTGAGAGGATTATGTTATGTTTTTATCTATGTGAAGTTAGATTATTATTAAGATAGATTTGTTTTCTTAATTAAATAAATATTTTATGAGCTTGGCACTATATCAAAATTGTAATTCTGTTTGGGATTTTTATACAATAATTATGGTATGGTTATGAGGGATTCCTCATATAATGGTGAAAAGATTGATTGTGGAATGGTTAAGTTATTGGAGTGTTAATAACAAGGGAATACACATGATTTAGTGTTCAATATTGACATTATTTGTTTAAACTTACGTGACCATTATGGATGATGTTGTGGTTTTTGTTTGTTCCTTGTTCTCTAGATTGGATCTTATGACACTATCTTTTAAATTTGTGGAAAATTAAACCAGTAGGTATACTCTTATCTTTCTCATCTCATAGCACAATTTAGGGGTGGTAGATATATTAGATGCCTACACTTGGGTAGCAAGTTATGCAATGATATCCATTTCAAATGTTTAGGTTTTTTAGATAAGTTTTTTCTTAATGTTTATTATGAAGTGTCAACAATTCATTCAAGCTTTTATTTAGTTACATATTATATTTTTGTTTTATATATTTTCACCGAGTAGTGAAGTGCATCTATAGCATAGGTATATGTGTCATGTTTGTAACATTAATAAAGTAAATTGAAAAAAATGAAATCTATAAAAATGAAAAATTAAATAACCAACCATAATAATATAAAACAAAAAATGAGTCGATAACAATTGTAAAACTATATAATAAAGTAAATCAATGCAGGTCCATCTTAACCCTAGATAAGCATCGAGATGATTACCTCTCTTCTTTTGATCCCTCTTGATGCTTATTATATTCAATGTTAATATGTTATGTTGTTGTAATTCACCATAATGGGTTGTAATATATTTTGTATTTGTGTTCAACTTTCATACTTGTGATCAAATTACTTACAATCTCTTATGTATGTTTTAGATTGTGTTTATTGTTTAATTTCAAAGATGTAATGACAACATTAACTAGATTAATAAAGATTATCATAAATTATGATTGAGTATTTGCATCATTCATAATTTAATTTTCAAAAGGATACAATGATATTGTTGAAGTTTCGTATAACCTTATTTTCCAAGGAATATTTCAAAAGGATGTAATGATATGTTATGGTTGTACCTTTTTATTTAAAGAAGACAATCAAACATGTCACATTTTACTTAGCACTTCAAACTTTTTTCATCTTTTTTCAGCGATAACTTTCTAAGTGTTTACTATTTTTCAATTGATTCATCTTTTTCATTAATGTTATATTACTTAAACATTATTTTTAATTGATTTATCTTTTTCATTAATGATTATATTACTTAGTGAAATGTTCATAATTTAAATGACATTTTTAGATTTTTTTATAAACTTTAAATCAATACATAATATTAGTTTTTGAGTAAGTAGATGCTATCACATCATTTTAAAACATTTTACCCTAAAATTAATTTTCAAACTAATAAAGCTTTCATTGACATAACAAATACATTATAAACCATTTATGTTTTTCAATTATTATGTATACTAAATTATTCACAACAAACAAATAATCTATATATCATAACACCAACATCATAAATAATATATATATTGAAACACAATACTATCACATCAACCTAAATACTTACACCTCAAAATTGATTCAACATCACAAATGACCTATAAATCACACCACATACCTAATATGTTATACTAATTTTTTTTTACATCAACCCAAAAATTTACATTCCAAATTTCAAAACAAACATCAATAATTTCACATCAACACAAAAATTTATACCCAACACAAAAATTTATACCCAAAACCATCTTGATAAAACATTATAACATTTTATTCACATAACATTTATATTTAACGTGGTAAAGATACCTAAAATCTCATTTATGTAAGACATATCTATCTATGAAATGGAGATTTCTATGGTTTGACGAATTTTTGTGGTCCAATGGTGTCGTCGACCCGTTGATCGTGGGGTTCAAGTGTGGGCGCGCCAACCATTGCATAGAGAATGAACGATGGAAATGTTTGTACCCATTTCCATTTCATTCTCTACATTTGTTGAGCGGATGACAATCAATCAATCACACCCGCTGGAATGTGCCCAAAAAAAGCTCCTTGTAAAATAAGTATTTATCATGTAAATATTTATGGGAATAAGCTCTCAATTTAACTATTGATTATGTATTGTATTTCAAAACATGCCTCTCATTAAGCCTACAAAATTATAAAAGAAATTTGTAGGTTTAAAGTTTAAAAATTAGAGGAAACATTCAATTTGAAACAAAACTCTTCCGAATTGGGTGATTGATAAATGCCACTTCCACATGAAGGATGGAGGATTGACATCTGTTTGTCCAATCATTACTTTCTCTATGGGTTGGTACATTTCAAGACGCTTAGTATCAAGGCGATGTGTGTGAGATCTACTCAAGGTTCGAAGGCTATTGATGAAGGAGGTGGAGAGTATCTTCTCCATTATTGTGCTATTCTATTTTTAATGGCAAACTCGGCAAACTCTTATGGTTTCTCATTAAATGTAAGTATGTGGTCATAATGGATGTGTGGATGATCATGGCCCCCAATGAACATGGCTTTCTTAAGCTTCAGAGTAGGGGTCGACCATTTAGTTTTCCCACGAGTGAGGACTCTAAATCCTCTCTGCATTAGAACAACCATCTTGTTAAGATTGATAGTCCCTCCACTTCTCTGGGTATATTCCTTGTTGGTTCTTACTTGGCTCTCTGTTTTATTGGTGAAGCATGTTTGATGGTGTGGCCTATCTGTTGATTTTCCCTCAAGCCTAGCTATGGACTCTTTGTTTTGGGGGTTCACTCAATTTTCTTTGGCATCTCTCTGCTCCTTTCTTTCCCTTTCCCAAGTCCCAATGAAAAACACCTCTCCCTTGTTTGGGCTCAATTTATGAGGATGGTCATTTTAAGTGGTCTTCAACTCAGAATTGGAAGGGACTCCCTATCTGTAGTCTTACCTTCTCAATGTTGGTGCTACCCTATTTTTTCCATGGCGGACCAAATTCCCAAGGATATTCTAGAATTGATTAGTCATGGGGTTAGAAGGAGAGGCGTATCCAAGCCTCTTCCTTCTAGGTAGACCTCTCGTCGTTCCAACAACATAGGGGCGGAAAGAGAGGTGAAGAATGCCATACATCACTTTCATCTTGGTACCCATCCTGAAACATAGAAAAATGTTGAGGAGCTTGTGAATCGGTCTAGGAAGATGCATTTACAGACTCCCAAGCACCAGATTCAACAATAATTTCATGATTGGGTCTCTAATTTAGGATTTTCAATATCTAGAGACACTAAAATTTTTAGAGCCATGGAATTTTATTGGTTGGACAAAACTCTCATTTCTCTATCAATAGAGGACCGTGGTGACAAATTATTTTTGGAAAATTGTTTATTAAAAGAGATTTCTGATCTTCTAAAGTGGGTCCCAGTTGATGGCACATATATCTAAGTTCACATAATTCTATGGTCATAGGGTAGGTTGTTTGAATGTTATGATTTAAAAAAAATGATGGTCATTGAGAGCCAACATCACATATTTATTGACTGATGTACAATAGTCCATGTGTTTAAAGGGTGACTCTTCTAGTATCTCTAACACAAGGAAGTCAAGGTTATGACATACCACATCATTGGAGTGGGATAAGTTTGGAAGAAGAAGGACAAACAAATTAAGAAGGATGGATGTCTACATGGGCTTAGACAATTGTAAGACAAAGTCGCTATTTTATGGAGAGTGGATTTTGGAATCAGTTTCAAGGTGAAAGATTGGGACCCTGACAACAACGACAAGATAGTCGAGGCCACAAGCACTTCAGGTTCCCCAGGAACCAACTCCAACCCAATCTTTGTTGAAGAAAAAGTGGAAATCGACATGAAAGGCAAGGCCAAGGCGTATGAGATATCCATCTATGTTGTCCCAACCAAGCCACCTCCAAGTTAACTATGTTTGCTTCAGTTTCTTTTAGGTTTTTCTTGTTAGTCGTTTGTTTCTACAGTATAGGGATGCTTTGCATATGATCTTAGGTCATAGGAAACTCACTTAGACTCTCTTAGAAGACATAGTGTTGAAGACATATTTAAATGCTATATGAGTCCTCATTTCCATTTAGGCAAGCCTCAGATAGCCATGAATGTAACAATTTTTGTAAGATATTAATAAAGGAGTAGACTAGATTACAAAAAAAGGTACATGACAAAACTTCTATAAATAACATTTTCAAGATTTTATCAATCTATTCTCATGTGATTATTAGATTGGTTGAAATTGTATATAATTTGACCTTGCTATGGATTTTGGCTTGTAGCACTAGACAAACACTAGATAAGTGCTATTTTTTTCCATTTAATACACCTAAATTGGATTAATTTTAAATGACAAGTGAGATTTGAAACTCACAATCTCATACATTCAAAAATTTATCAAAATCATGTTCTCTTTTTCCAAAGACATTCTTGTAAACCACAATTTCATAGCATTAGAAAATTGTCAAAATTACTCAATTCTTTCTCAACGATCCTTAGTCAAATAGTTGATTGATGCCTGTAACGTACCTAGCCTCCAAGTTGAGCCACATTACTACAAAAATGGTGTGGCATAGCTCTGATACCACTGTGTAACGTACCTAGATCTTCCACTGAGGCACACTACCATAAAATTTTATCTTAATACCCACCTTTAATGGTCCCAAGTCCTCGCTGAGGAAAACCACACGCAGTGACTAAGGATTTGTACCATGTGCAACAACCATTCCCATCACACAAGACAACTTGGGCACTATGTAGGGACTTGTTCTGGTACTACTAAAATCAATTATCCTATCGATTTAAATGAGGAAAATATGAACATCGTGACATACATGCTCATTCTATTATCATTGTTAATTAAAATCATGAATACAAATGGTTTAGACATGCATGAAAATAATTTAACACACACTTCAACAACATTCAATCACACAAGAACACATATTCAAATGCATCATTTTACCCACAACAAGTAGCAATAACTAATATAAACTCAGAGAAAAATGCACAACAATCAACTTGACATTCAACACGATTAAACACAATGAATAAAAGAAATTATCTTAACAAATAAGTAACCCGTCGCAGAGGATGAACATTTCACCCAACTATAGACTTGTTGTTCCAGTTCTCAACAACAAGTCACCCCTGATATGGGGCTTCAAATCCATAAGAGACGGTGGTCCCTAAGACTGGATATTGTCCCCCTCTCAACAATTAATTCCCAAAGTTATTCCAATTCACCATCTTTCTTTCCCCTCAACCTGCACAACCCAAGGAATGGGATCCCCTTCTCTGCCAAGTAGTGCCTCGGGCTATCCCACTTCCTTCAAGGGCTCCAACACATGTTGGGCAAGGAATCTCTTTGCTGGGAACTCCAGGAATCTATACCTGCAATAGGAATTCTCTCAACAATAAAATACTAGATCTATTGACAATTTCCTTCACATAATCTTACTCAAGGGCCTACAACCTCTTCCTCCATGAATTTAGAACTCCAACCATCTGTTACACATTCCCACTATGGTTGTATTCCCTCTTCAACACTCAACACTCTCAATTCTTGGCTTTGAGAACACTCAAAATAAAATAGAATATTCATAGTAAGGAAAATTTAGAAATATGGTTTGGGTTTAACTGGCATGGGTAATTCCCCCCTCTTGGACCCCTCCCCTTTGTTGTGGAAACTAAGCCCCCAAGTATCCATCCATGTCTATCTGCAACTGGTGATACATTTTTTATCATATCCAATATACATCATTTACAATATACATTATTAATCTAGGGATTAAAAATAGGGATGTTACATCCCCCCCTCTACAATTTGCACTGTCCTCAGTGCACATCACTATACAATATTACACATTGACATACATATTATTTATTTATTTATTATGTACATCAAAATACTTGATAATTCTGTAACTTAATGACTCATGTAGCAATTCCAATCAACAATATCTCATTGTGGCTTCAAGGACTCCAGTTGCACCAAAATTGAATCTTTATACACATATGTACAAATGTACATTCATATTCCCTTAGAATCCACAAAACATTATGGGTTCTCTTCCCACATGGCTTCTTCATTTTCCCATGTGGAATCTTCAAGATAGTAGCATGTCCATTGGAACTTTACCAGGTTGATGACTTGGTTCCTGGGCACTTTGGATTTCCAATCTAGGATGCACATCGGCTCCACCCAAAAACCCCCTTCGTGCTCCACCTGGATCATAGTCCAATCAATCACATGGTTAGGTTTAGGCATATAGTTCTTTAACAAATACACATGAAACACATTATGAACCCTCATGGATGCAGACAATGCAAGCATGTATGCAATAGGGCCTATCCTCTCTAAGATTTCAAATGGCTCATAAAAACACATGCTCACCCACTTTGAATTCCTTGTGTTCTCTATCTTTGTTAGCATATCTATTTTGTCTATCATGTGCAGTATTTAAGTTATGTTTTATCTTTACCATATTCTCTTACATTTCTCTTAGAAATTATGGCCAAACAATTGCTCTGTCCACTGGGTTATCCCAACTCACTAGAGTGTTTCATTTTCTACCATACAAGGCTTCAAACATACTCATCTTTAATGATGCATGATACCCATTATTGTAAGAAAACTCAACCAAATGAAGATAATCTTCCCACTTGGAACGCTGGTCCATTACATACATTCTCAACATATCTTCAAATATTTGGCTGACCCTCTTTGTTTATCTGTCTGAGTTTGGATGATATGATGTGCTAAAATTCGAATTTTTCCTAAATCATTTGAACAATCCTTTCCAAAAATTGCAAGTAAACTTGGTATCTATTTCAGATACATTTTCCTTAGGCATGCCATGTAGCCTAGCAATCTCTTTCATATACATTTTTGTAGTGTTAGCTACCTTATGTGTCAATTTGGCTGGAATAAACTATGCAATCTTTGTAATTTTTTCCACCACTACTATGATGGAATCATGTTGCCTTGTTGTTCCGGGAAACTTGGTAATGAAATCCATGGTAACTACTTCTCATTTTCACTCTGGAATGGGAAATGGCTGTAGCAATCCCACTAGATATCTATGTTTGACCTTTACCTTTTGTAATTCCAAACATCTAGCAATAAAATCCACTACATATTTCTTCATTCCCGACCAATAATATTGAGCTCTTACAACTACAATGGTTTTCTGATACCTTGGATGTCCAACATATGACACATTGTGCATGTCTTTTAAAAAGTGTTTTCCTCAACTCCTGAGAATTATGTACATAAACCTTGTTCATGTACAAGAGGATTCCAACCTCTTCCATCTTGTAATGTTTAAATTTATGTTGTACATTACTCTATTGTAATCATTCTTTAACTTGTACATAATGTTGGTATGTTGTTACGACCTTTAAAATTATGTCTTTTAGATTTGTCCTATACATACTAATGGTTGTAGCATTCATTTCATGCACTCTTCTGATGAGTGCATCAACCACTCTGTTCTCCTTTCCCTTTATGTGCTTGGTGTAAAAGTTATATTCGATGAGAAATTCAAGCCATCTAGTTTGTCTGGAATTCAATGTTGGTTTTCCAAACAAATATTTTAGACCACTATGGTCTATTCTCAAATGAAATTTTATTCCCATGAGATAATGCCTTCACATTTTTAAGGCATGAACTATTGATGGAAACTCTAAGTCATGTGTAGCATAATTTATTTCATACTCCTTCAACTTCCTTAACTCATAACAAATTACATGTCCATTTTGGGTAAGGACTGCACCAAGCCCTTCCTTGCATGCATCTGTGCATACAATAAAATCCTCATCTAGATATGCAACCTTTAAAATAGGTGCACTAGTTAATAAATCCTTCAAGTGTTGAAAACTTTCTTCACACATGGTATTCCATTCAAATTTTATTCTTTTCTTTTGTGAGGATGTGATCAGGTTAACAATCTTGGAGGAACACACAATGAATCTCCTGCGATAAACAACTAGACCCATAAATTATCTAACCTCTAAAATATTCTTTGGTTCCGACCAACTTTTGATAGCTTCAATCTTTTCTAGATCCACTAATATACCATCTTCTAAAACAATGTGGCCCAAATAATGAATATGTTTTTGATAAAAGGTGCATTTTCCCAACTTGACATACAATTGGTGTTATCTTAACATTTGTAGCATGATTCTCAAATGTTGCTCATTCTTTGACTCTGTCTTGGGGTAGATAAGAATATTATCCAAGAAGACAATAACAAATTTGTTTAGGTAGTCTCTAAACACTCCATTCATTAGACACATGAAAGTAGTCGACGAAGTTGTCAATCCCAATGGCACCACCACAAACTCATAATGGCCATACCGTAT
>JZKD02S0362903.1:126069-146612 GCA_000966675.3 Picea glauca | reverse complement strand
AAGAGTGAGATGGAGAGAGATGGAGGTGGTAGAGAGAGAGGGAGGCATAAAGAGGGGTAGAGAGAAAGAGGGGGGAAGAGAGAGAGGGAGGGAGAAAGAGGGGATAGGGAGTGGTGGGAGAGAGGGGTATATGTGGCAGAGAGAGATCAAAGAGTGGAGAGAGCGGGGAAGGTAATGTTCTCCACTTTAAACTTTCATGGCGCATTCTTGCACATTTGTGTCACCTATGATAATAAAATCTCATAGTAATCATAATTAAATCCAACCCTTGATTTCACTGCATCCATACCTTCAAACAATCATGATGTCACTTTATTTCAATCCATCAGTGTCTTGTCACTATTTTGATTCAGGGGATGCTATCTTTTTCATATTTTCATATCTTAGAGAATTTTGTTTAAATAATTACTACTATAAAAGGGGGATAGTGGGGGAGAGAGAGGGAGGGGCATACATAGTGAGGGGGGCAGAGGGGTAGATGTAGGAGAGAGAGAGAGAGAGAGAGAGAGAGAGAGAGAGAGAGAGAGAGAGCCAACAAGATCAAAAGAGAGATAGAGAGTGAGATGGAGAGAGAGAGGGAGGGGGTAGAGAGAGAGGGGGAGGTAGAAAGAGGGGTGGAGATGTAACATCCCTCTTTTGTGAGCACATGTTATTGACTTATTCTTTGAGGACACTTGCATGCAAGTGATCCAATTTTAGTATATGGATGTTTGTTCGCTTATGAATTCTTATGATGATGTTTATGATTATGATGTTATGTTATTGGATATCTTTGTATTGACATATGCTATTGACGAGTTTCCCTTGAGTGTGAAAGACACTTGACAGATTGAGGATGCCACTGGCATCAATGGACCTTTTTGGACTCTAGATTGATTTAGGGAGTGGACTATATTGGTTTGGGTATTTTTATTTATGCATATGTGACATATGATCAGGTATATTATGATGTGGTTTATGGATCATTGACAGTGTTTCGTTGATGGATGCAAGCTGGGGATTGCTTGCTAATCAGACTCACATAAGTAATAAAGGGATCATGCACATCAACCAGATATTGAGGGAGAGGCATGGCAACAACCTTACCACAACCTACTAACATTCCCATCGTGGATCGAATTGTAGGTTAACGATTACCTATTTCGAGAGATCCACAATGCCATGAGGGAAGACTGAGATAGTTGCTCATGAATATTATAAGGGGCGCACAATAAGGTAGGGTCCTTATTCCTTAAAGTCCCTTAGTCTCTCACAATGTCACCTGAATGGGGTATTGACTCCAAGGGTTGGGAAACTACCAAAACCGGTCAAAGGCGAGTTGCACCCTTGGAGAACGTAGTGCGTATTGAAGGGCACGTCGCGTAATTAAAATTTGAATCAAAGGCGAGTGACACCCTTGGAACATGGAGTGCGTATTGAATGGCACATCGCTGTATAAAATAAAACTTGATTCAATGAACCTAGGTTCCTAGACAATAATAATTTGTTTTGACATTGTCGGACTTAAAATAATTATTAAATGTGTAATTTTTATGAATTATAAAATCTATTTAAAATTTTTAAGCCTAGTTAAAAATTTGAGCCTAAGTCTAAAGTGGTTAAGAAGACTAAAACTAAATTATAAATTAAATAAATGGGGGATGAAAAAAATCAAGTTAGGAATTGAAAGAGTAAAAAGTTATATCTAAAGATTTAATTATATAAATGTGTGCAAGAGAATACCAAATTGGAAATTAGGATAAGAAAGGAAATAAATGTAAAAAGAATGTGGAAGCATAGAAAGGTATCTAGTCTAGTCTAACTAAAGAACTTTCCTAAATTAAACAAAACTAAGTTTTAGAAAGGTGTCAATCATTAAAAAAGAAATAGAGGGAATAAAGGGACGACTATGAGTGATTTTAGGAGAAATTTTAGGTTGGGTGAGGGAAATTGACATTTAGTAAAATTAAAAGGTGAATTTATTGGTTCAACTAAGGGAATGAGTGACAAGTGTACGGGGGGAGTAATTCCTAGTTAATTAAAAAAAATGAATTAAATGTGAAAATGGAAAGTGGTTACTAAGAAAATTTCTATAAACGAAATGGCTGAGGGGAGGAATGGCTCATGAATGGTATGAGAAAGGTTATGTTGCAAAAATTATGAGAAAGGTTATGTTGCAAAAATTATGAATGATTTTACTTGTGAGAGTTGGGATACCCAACTAGAGAAAGAGAGTGGTAGTTCTACCTTGCAAGGCAAGTTGGGAGCTAGAGTGTTCTGGTTGTTGTTGTGCATGGCCCCTTTGTGGGTCGGGGGGCTAAAGGGGAAGAAGAGTACCCCTAGCAATTTTCTGGGAGGTACCGATGAGGTCTCAATGATTAGCAAGCAAGAGAAAGGAGAAAATGTCGGCTTTTGATGAACATCATCAAGTGCATCTCAGACGATGGTTACGATATGTATTGAAATTTATGATTTCAATTAGGATTTTAAATCGTACAATCATGTTTTCTTTTTATTCCTTACTGTGATGAAAATTTTAGGATGGAATAGATAAGCCATTGATGTTTTTTAATTTCTAGAAGTGATTCTGAATGATTTCACTGCATTTTTAATTAATTATGAGCTTGAATGTTTGTTATAAAATTTTGATCCTTGCCATGCTAGTTGAGATTTGGCCATGAATTATTCCCTTGATTGCGCACCAAGCACTATCTGAATCTTACTCTCGGGCGAAGTTGTTATCAGTAAATTTTTTATTTAGAGCTGAGTTGGTTTCCCTCTGACCCTTGCCATGATTTACCCCTTCGATTCTTCTCTCTGGCAAGGTCGATGACTTACTGGAGTTCATTCCGATTCCACTTTGATATTTATCCATTATCTATTAAATTTAGAATGGTGTGGATCAATGTTGTTTTCATTTTCAATCCGAATTTCCCAAATACCCTGAACCTACTGATTAAATAAAATCCCAATGCATGTATCTTGTTGGGCGAATTGGTAAAATTTGAATCTACAGTTTAAATCAAAATGAAATGCTCTTCTCCTTGCTAGGCGAATTGGTAAAATTTGAATCTACAGCTTAAGTCAAAACAAAATGCTCTTTGCCTTGCTGGGCGAATTGGTAAAATTTGAATCTACAGTTTAAACCAAAACGAAATGCCCTTTATCTTGTTGGGTGAATTGGTAAAATTACTTGAATCCTCTGCTAAATTTGGGATATTCCCTCTGTGAATTTGACCCTCTTTGCCACAATTTCAATGGTAGATGGTAACCCAAGTGATCATCGATTTTACCTTCTTTTAAAAAGCGAATTATTCCTTTAAATCTAAACAATGTACTCTCTCTTACACATCGATTGGTCTCCAAAGGATCAATGAATTTACGTTCCTTCACACAGTGAATTATTTCCCTTAAATCTCAATGTTTTTACCTCCTCTTACACTGCGGTTGGTCTCCACAGGCCCGAAGATTTTACTTTTATTACATAGTGATTTGTATCCATTGCTCAGCGAAATTGCCTCTTATCGCCTCAACGTCCTTAGTGTTGCATCTTACCCTTCACCACAACGTTTTTATTGCTGCATTTCCCTTCACTTCAACGTTTTCTTGCCGAGTTTTTCCTTGTTTGACGAACCGGTAATTACTCTGCATTGAGCCCAAAATTTCTCCCTTCTTCCCGACATTTTTCCTGTATTCTCATTTATTTCCTCAAATCTCAGAAACCAAATAAAACACTATTATAAGATCATGAAGGATTGTTGCTGGTTGAAATTTCATGTCTATTAAAATTTGGTTATAGTTCTAAACCTTAGTGCTTTAAATTGGATATGGATTAGAATGTTCCCTTGAATATGGTTCTCATTTTCACTTTGTTCAACTTTGAATAGTTGTAAAATTTCTAGTTATTGACTAGATTGCATCAACAGTTTTTCGTCGTCGATTCTTACCCTCCATTATGATGTTGACCCATTTATTTTTAATTTAAAATGAGTTTTGGATTCTACCATGAACTTTTATGGTGGTAACGCCTATTATTGTTGTGGTTAAGTTCCTATTCTAAGATGGAACTCACCTTAGCCACCTAATCATTTCTTGGTTCGACACCTAGTTATTGTAACCTCACTTGTTAGTGTTTCATAAATGGAGCCTTAATGTACCTCTCGGTAAGTCAACTCTTGGGAAATTTGTAATGATGTTAGGTTAATAACCATTCTATTTTGGTCCTTGGAACCCTCATGATGTTAAACTAGCATATCACCCTTAAGATGGACAAATGATTTACTTATGGTTTGCAAATTTTATGGAAACAAATTGGTGGGTCACCGGGCGCCTGGAATAATGGTGAAGCATGATTAGATAAGTAATTAGATTTACTAGCGTGCCTCGATTAATGTCAAGGTGTGACCACTTAAGTAATTAGACCATTTGTGCACCATGAATAACGTTGATGTATGACGAGATGTGATCCAAAAAGGATCCAGATAAGGCTAAGAACAACTCAGAACTTACAGAAGCAACTCACAACTCTCAGAATGGCTTCAGTAGACAACAAAAGGGAAAATATTCAAAGTTCCCAAAACTTAGTTAAAATGGCATGATCGCAAAGAGTGCGTCGCAATATTTCTAACGACGCAAACAGATCATCAAACGAAGTTACAGATCAAAAGATATAAGAAATCAAAGATCATGTCAAACTTGGTCAAAAGTAAAAAAGTCAAGGCAACATGTGGCACCACTACAAGGGTGAAACGTGGCATGTCCATACAATTGAGTTGGCATGGGATGGCATGGAAAGGATGGAAGACACGTGGGAAAATCAAATTATGACAAGTGTCAGTTCCATGAGAAAATTATATGGTGTCACATGGCCCAGTCATGGGCTGCCACGTGGAACCCCTCCAATGGTTGGTGTGTGTAAAATTTTTAGGACTTCATAGGAGTCAAAATCATGACCTCTCTAGCCCAAAGGCCTCACAAATCCACGCCAGTCATTACACCAATACCTATTCCTTTTTTATACTATGGAACATAATTAATTTAAGTTTGGATAATGTTCCATATGGGGGAGAAAAGGGCTCAGCCTTTGGCCCAACCCTTGGTTCCATATTATGCCCATACAACCATAGCCTCCACCAACCTAGGGGCTTGTTCAACTTCCACCAAATATAACATATTCTGCCAGTTAATAACCATTCCACCTTTTCAGTGGTCGCCCGCTAGATTTGGCAGTGCATGCTCAAATATGGTTGTAACGATTTGCCAAAAAGGGGAGGCCCGTGGGATTCGACCCCGAGACCTCTGCCAGTGAAACACTCTAAATTTAGCTCCGCCTACCAATGTTCCAACGACCTCGATTATGACATAAGCGCCATTTTTTTGTATAAGAAGAGGGTCTCATTCAATATTTCGGGATAGAATATAGAGGACGAGAGGTGAGACCAAGCATGCACGTACATATCTGTATGGACTTGGGCGCGGTTTTTGAGATTTTTTCACGTAGCTCAATATTTTCATTTATTTATTGTAGGAGAAGTGGCATGCAAATCGAGGCAGAGGTGCCTCTTGGGCCAAAAAGTGTCCGACTTGGATCGAGGCGTGGATACAATCATTTTTAGGTAAAACAATGCCATGAACGCAATGGTGGTGTTAGTTTTTTGATTTGAGAAAATATTTTGTAGCTTAACTCTAAAATGAGGTATACTTATGTATTTTTCCCAATTATTTTTTGGAGTTAATAAAAATACTTACCCATTTGAGAGCAGGACCCGGAGAGGTAGTCCACCAGGGATGAACTCCATTATCAATTTCTTTGTGTTCATATTGCATGATTATGTCTCTTTCCTTTTGAGCTTTTCCTTATTTATGGTGTAATTTTGTTTATGCTCATTTAATATGATTCTTTAATAAGTCACCTGACGAAAAGATCCCGGATCATGTTGGTATCAGAGCAGTCGTCTTTGATTTGAATTGTTGAGTATGAATGCTTACTAGGGCCAAGCATAAGAAGGGTGAAGGAACTCTTAATACATTCAATCCCGAAGTTGGTCATGAATCCCGAAGGAAGAATATGGCAAAAGAGGAAAAGCGTGATGAATAGGAGAAAAACTTTCACACGGTCTTTTAACACATGTCAGAAATGGTCGAACGAATGTATGGAGATTATGAGAAGAGGATGAAGAAGAAAGGGAATAAAAATGAAGCACATACAAATGATGATGCTTTAGTAAATCAAGGGGTTGGAGGAGATCCTCCTGAGCCTCCATCTTCACCTTCAAGTTCTAGTTCTTCTTCCTCTAAGCATTCTCATCACTCTCAACATTCTAAACATAAATCCTCTTTTAAGAAACCATTATTAAAGCTTGATGTAAAGTTTTCTTTACCTATGTTTAATGAAGATGCTAATCCTGAAAAGTTAGACAATTGGATTTGACAGGTTGAAGTATATTGTCGTGTTCAGCATTGTTGGCATAGGGGCAGACAATAATCACACTTAGCGCTTCTCTCTCATACAACAATAATCACCAGAAGGCTCTCACACTTAGCACTTCTCTCTCATCCAACAATAATCACTCGCATCAATAACAAAAACTAGAACGAACTCCCTTTCCTCATCTAGGTTCTTATTTATACATTACAATAGCTCACTGAAATTCTTAGGCCGAAACCTAGGTGTCAAAACCCTAGATACCAAAACCCTAGGTGTCTAAAACCCTAGGTCAACTTGACCCATGTTTTCAGGGCTTCACCAGCCTATCTTTCCTTCCTTCTCGCGCGGTGCTCCAAAGCATCCAACAATGGATTTTTCTGCTTGCTGAGTTGTCCACGATCTTTCTTCCTTGCTGATATTTCATCCTCAATATTCTCGTCCAATGACTTGGTTTCTCTTACTTCGCTCCGTCTTTTTAGCTCTTTTTCTCACTTTGACCCAGTAACATTCACTGTGTCTTCTGCACAATTCACATTTTTCCTTTTCTTCCTTGATTTCCTCTTGCTTCCATAACCTAGGGCCAATAGGCCCCCAACACTCACCTGTGAATCATCCTGAGGCACTTCAGATTTGATCCTTTTGTTTTACTTTGACTTCAGACTGTGCAGTGCAACCTTTTCGTTCTGCTCAATGCCTCCCTTCCTTTCTTGTGCATACTGTCTTTTCTGTGTCTGGTACCCAATTTCAACTGCACCTGGTACCTAGACCCTTTTCCTCATGCTTTTACTGAGAGCTACGAGGAAGCTGGTTGTCATAATACAATTTCAACTAGCTCCCATTCACCATCCCCTCCTTCCATTCTCCATTCAAGGTCTTCAACTGTGCAACTCCTCCTTCTGTAACATAGACAATCTCATATGGTCTAAGCCAATGCATTCTGAACTTTCCTGGATGTTTTATAAACTTACTGTCATACGCCAATACCAAATCACCTTGCTTAAATGCTTTCTTCTTGATGTGTTTATCATGGTAGGCCTTCTCTCTTTCCTTATGTACTTGCTGATGGAATCCTGAAACAAATCTGTCTTCTTCTAGTTCCACCAGCTACGCGAGCCTCTCTTGAACAACGCCAGTGTCATCCATACCTGTAAAGGAAATGATTCTTAAGCTTGGTACCAAATATTCCATTGGAACAATGACTTCGAGGCCATAAACCAACTTAAAAAGGGTTTTCATTGTTAGTTTCTTGTAAGTGGTTCTATAGGCCCATAGTACTACTGGTACTCTTAAATACCAGTCATCTGTATTGACACTGCAGTTCTTTGTTAGCATTGTCTCCAAGATTTTGTTGAATGCTTCAACTGTCCCATTTGGTTGTGGATGGTAAGGTGTGCTCTTCTGATGATGGACTGCAAATTCCTCAGTCAAGGCTTCAACGGTCTTATTTATGAAATGTGTGCCTTGATCACTCATAAGGATCTTTGGGCATCCAAACCTAGTTATGATGTCATCAAATATGAAGCTCACATATGTAGTTGCACTACAATCCTTAACTACTCTTGCTTCAGCCCATCTGGTCAAGTATTATGTCGCAGTGATTATGTACCTTGCTCCTGTGCGCTTTCCTGGTGGGTTTATAGGTCCCACGAAGTCGATGGCCCATTTCTCAAATTCTTGTAGTGTCAGCTGTGGTGCTAATGCCATTTCATCTCTTCTGGACGGTTTCCCAACTCTTTCGCGTACATCCCATGCTCGGTAATAGTCTTTAGCATCTTTGTGTAAGGTAGGCCACCAAAGGCCAGCTTTAATAACCTTCTGCACTGTTGCTTTCCCTGTGTGATGTCCTCCTACGATGCCTTCATGAGATTCTGCGAGGATCAATGGTCACTCTGCCTCCATAACACACCTCCTTAATATCTCATCAGGTCCCATGTTGTATAGCTGTCCAATTATAAGTGAAAAGTCTACAGCGCGCACTACTAGCTGTTTATTCTGGGGAATTGTATACTCACTAGGTGCCATTCCCGTTGACAGGAATTGGACTATCTCGACGAAGTGGTCATCAATATTTCTAATGGCCAATAACTATGCATATGGCAATGTATCCTCCAAACTAGTGGGCTCTTCTTCATGTTCCAACCTCGACAAGTGGTCAGGACCTTTGTTCATTCTTCCTATCTTAACCACGATCTCAAAATCATATTCCTGAAATAGCATAATCCATCTGCATATTCTCCCCCCCAACACTGGCTTGTTGAATAGGTATTTTAGCGCGGAGTGATCAATGAACATTTTAAAGTGTCCTCCCAACAAGTAGTGACGAAATTTCTGTAGCGCATACACCATGGCTAATCCTTCTCTCGCAGTGGTAGTGTAATTAATCTCAGTTGTGGATAGTTTCATGCTAGAAAAAACTAATGGATGGTCAATATCTTCGTCCCCTGGTTGTGCTAACACTACTCCCAATGCAATGGAAGATGCATTGACATGCATGTGAAATTATTTGCTCCAATTTGGAAAAACCATAATAGGTGCAGTAACCATTTTTTGTTTCAGCATGTCAAAGCTCTGCTGGCATTCTTCTGTCCAACTAAACTGACAATATTTCTTCAAAATATTCTCCATGGGTGTTGTATTCTGGGCATATCCTTTAATGAACTTCCTGTAATAACCAATATGTCCCAGCGCAGTGCGCAGCTGTTTGACTGAAGTAGGAGGGGGTAGATAAACTATAATGACAATTTTAGATGGATCTACTAGCAAGCAATCCATGCTTTCATACAATATGACCTAACAACACTCCAAATGGTGAGAATAAGATGCACTTCTTCATATTCCAGGCAATTTGACACTGCTTTCATTTGTCCAACATTAGCCTTAAACATTCAATATGATTTTTCAACAAACTAAAAACAGTCCAATCATCAAAGTATGCTTCTAGAAATTTATGCAGAAACTCTTTGAATGCTTCAACCACCACCTTGGAAAACATGGTTGGGGCATTCTTCAATCCAAATGGCATCACTGTATACTGGTAGGATCCCCATTCTGTGGAAAATGTGGTTTTATGGCGATCTTCCTTGGCAATCCAGATCTAATGGTATCCTGAAAATCCATTTGTAAAAGAATATACCTCCTGGCCTCCCACATTATCTAACACTTCGTTAGTGAATGGGTCATGCAAACAAGCGTCATTGAAAATCCTGAGATCTACTCAGATCTTGATCTCTCTTATCTTCTTGTATTGTACTACGATAGGGCTAATCCACTCTTCGACAAGTTCTATAATTCCTGCTTCCAGCAATCTATTTAGCTCAATTTTCACTTTCTCCTTATATTTAGGGTTCAATCAGTAGGGTCTCTGTTTGACTGGTCTTGCATCTAGTTTCAAAGGGGCCCTCATCTCTCCCATAGTCCCTTTAATTCCCTTCATATCAGTGAACTTGGTCGGAAACAAGTCTTGATATTCATGCAGTAACTCTGTGATCTTGTCAATAGTGGCAACATCCCAATAATCTCCAACATTTGCAGGCTTCGACATTTTCTCTGTTCCAATATTGACTTTCGTGATCTTGATCGGTTGTCCAATGAATGGTAGCTCAACTCCTGGTCCTTCCACATCTCTTTGGCCTTCTGTTTCGGCGATGTTCACCTTCCTAGGATCATCGTCTTCATCAACATTGATGTTGTAATAGCCTTGCAGTTTCTAGAGAGGCGCAGTCCATTCGTCCTCTTCTTGTTCAAAAGGGAGGCTAGATGCCTCCTTAAATACCTTCTGTCTCACAATCTGTAACACTTGATCTATTGAAGGATATTGACTTTCAAATAAGAAGGTGGTTACAAAATTCTGAGTCATACCTTCCCAATCTGCAGTGATGAGGCACATCTCTGCTTTAAGGTACCAGTTGATAGGGGTTGTGTTCAGCATGTTAATGCATTTGTGCACCCACTTCTCTTGAGGAGTGTCACTCCAGGCCTCTTCACAGCTTCACACATGGTCCTTTGGGCAGCTTCAACTTGTGTACCTTACTTTGCAACCTTCTACTTTCTCTGAGAACTGCGTTGTCATCAAAGTACGACATTGTACCCAGTCTATAATGTTGTTTTTATGTTTCGCCCACCATCTTGCTACTATTGCTTTCAAGGCCTCGTCCATTGCCAACAATATCTGTTATGTTGGTACACTTGGTTCAAATTCCGACAAGAATATTTCTAAAGTATTCATACCATCAAAGGTGGGTAATTTACTTACTGTTGTGCCGATCCAACGAACTTCTCTAGTTAATCTAGCGCATCGCCTTGTAGATACTTCGTACATTTTGTTCTGTCAGTTCTCTAGTCCTTCTTCTGAATCTAATGAACATGCGTTGTCACTTCGCCAACTTAGGTTTCCATCGACCGTAGGATTAATGTAATCTTGTTGTCTGGCTATTAGTTTGTATATGTTTTCCAGTTCATATGCGCAGTCTTCTTCTCTGATGGTCTATGTGTATCACTGACCTTCATCTGGATCTAAAGGTGCAATGGCCCTAATTCCATCTCCTTCAAACATCATTCATCTTTTCTTTAAATAAACCAAAATGGAATTATTGAAAGCCCAATCAATTCTTAACAGCGCAGGGTAAGGACAACTGTCATCAACTATCTCAATTACCTCGAGGTCTGCAAATGTTCTGACTCCGTTGATGTCCACAGGGACATGCTCCAATCGCCCAAAGGGGATGACAACTTGCTGGTTATCCATCCTAAGCCTGATAGGGGAATAAATCAACTTCGGTTTTCCCATCAGTGCCCAGGTCTACTTCATCAAGACATTGACCTCTGACCCTAAGTCGAGGACCACATAGTCTATATCATACTCTCCTATTTGAGCATTCAAGTGTAATTCCTTATTTTTCCTTATGCTTTTAGAGACTTTCTGAACTGCCCTATTCAGTAAGGGGTCTATCTTTCCTATCTCATACTGTCTGATTAAATTTTGTAGTTCTTGTACAATGTTTTCATCCTGAATCAACTTAATACAAGTATATAAAAATTCCATGAGCTTGCTTACCTCTTTTTCTTCTTTTGGAAGAGAAAATTGATCAAATTTCATATGCATTCCATATTCTCTCACTTATGGTCATGTCTTTGATGAAGAACCTTGGTCTCCCCTGAATTATTTTTTTGCCTAATCAAACATTTTTTTTTCTTTCTTTGCATCAAAAGTTTGGGTCTTTTCTATAGCTTTTCTGACTCCTGAGTCCTCTGTAGTCTTCCCTTGGGTCAATCTGTCTTCTCCTGTAAAAATGCCTCCTCTAGTGATAAAAATGACTCTAGGTTCTTATCCACGAGGTTCAACATATATCATTTGTACTTGTGTGTTTTGCTAAGGTCCTCGTCTCTCTTGAAGTTTAGCTAGTAGCACAGGACAATCTTCTATAACATGTTCGAATGAACTGCAGTAGTTGCAAGTAGTGAAAGGGTTCTAACAGTCCCTAGCCAAGTGTCCTAGTTCTGTGCTGTTGTAACAGATGATCTGTCCTCATCCTCGACCCATACCTCCTCCTCATCCTCATCCCCTGAATCCACCGCGAGGATTGAAGTTTCCTCTTCTTGGAGAATTATACTGCGTAATGTTTCCTTCTTGTTGTACTTCACCTTGAATTTTTTATATATCCCTTGACATTTCATGCATGAGGTCTTAAGCCCTACAATCCCTATCATCATGTCCCATGGACTTATAGAACGTGAAATACAAATGTGTGTGTGTCTGAACGTATATTTTCATGTAATAGCACTCACCAGGGTGATGTCTATTTCTGCATACCTCGCACCAGGGTAGGGTGACTTGCTTCAAAGGGATTGGGGCTATAGAGGCCAAGTATTCATGAAATAGGGGACAATGCTCCTTGTCATGGCCTTCTGATTTGCATCTGACACACCATATGTATTATCTTTTATCTTTTCCCTTGTCTTTCTTCATATCTTTGAACCGTAGAGACAAACTAGTTAGCTGACTCAAGATTTGACTCACACCTGAACTGGATTCTCCCATAGGGGCCGATTCTAGCTTCATGGTTATCTCTAGTGCCTCAGACTGCGAAGCAATATTCTGTTGCATCAGAGGAACTCTGATGTGTGGTAAGAGGGCAACAATGAACCATTCTTTGTTTTGTTCATCTGGGATCTGAAAAGTTAATCGTCCTATTAAGGTCTTGAATCTCTGATTGAATTCCCAAATGGGTTCGACTACCTTCTACTTGATCTCTTTTATCTCTGTAATACATTGTGACTCTGATTTGGGTTTCTTGAACTCTACAATCAACACATTCTTGATCTCATTCAGTGGCTTAGGTTGTGCAATTCCTTGGACAAGCTTCATGTACCAGCTTAGTGCGTGATCTCTTAGGGTAGTACTGAACTAAGATCTTTTAACAGCTTCGTCGGTGACATTCTTAATATTCCATACAAATTCACATAGGAACCAATACTTATCAGGATCTTCAGATCCATCTCCCTTAAATATAGAGAGCCTCATCTCATCTTCCATAGAGCTTCCTAGGTTTCCTGTTTGAGTATATGTTGAACTGCTAGTAATAGTACTCTGAGGACTCTGGTGACTCTGACTATTCTGATTAATTAGTGCTGCTGAAACAACAAGAGGATTAATAGTACTTACTTCAGCAGTTTACGCAGTTCCTGAAGTTTGTGGCTCGTCCCAGCGAGGTTATGAATGCTCTTTGTTCGTCATATCTACCTCTTCTCCACTGTAGAAACCCTCGTCTTTGTAGTTCTCCTTAAATAAGTTCGCAAGAGGGACTTCTCTGAATGCTCTTCCACTTTGCGTATGTCCAACTTCTGTGTCGTTGTCGCTGTCTAAATTCTTGAACATTATCTTTTTTCGAATCCGACCAACTACTGTATCTTCAAGATTATCTTCTCATGCAATAACATCTTGATCCTTAACTTCATAAAATGTAAACTTTTCCTCTAAGTCCCTTAAAGAAATACCTCTCAGCTTGGCTATATGATTCCACTCTGTCAACAACAAACTCGGTGATATGCCCTCCAATGGTGCTATCAAACCAGTGATCTACTACTCTTGACACAACGTTATCAACTCTCTTGACCTTCTTGATCAACTCCGACGTCCAAACCACAGGTCGCCTAGATCAGATCTCAAATTGGGTATCTGCTAACCTAGATAACCACTTGTATAGCTCCTGATGGATTCCTTTGTACTAATATTAGGGTTTTTTTTCTGGGATTCAACAAAGTCCTTTTCTTGATCTTCTATCCACTTTTGAATCTTTGTCTTTGATGGAAACCAACTTGACATTCCCTCAAAAATATTCCCGTCTCGACGATGGAACCATTTTTTGGCACATGGGCAGACCCAATGTTCATCTCCTAGAGCACACCAGCAAGCCCTAACTACTAGCCCTTTCGGCAACACATGCGAAGCAGATGCAGTCTCACCCAAAGAAATTATGGGGGGGTTGCAGGACAGAGATGTATACAACCAAAGGGAATATCAAGTGGATCTAATACAACAACAACACAACAATCATATATCAAGTACCCTCTTAGATCTAATCTGCACAACTATCTATCATATCTAACACAATAATGCAATAACAATATATCAAATGACAAATAATAGAGCATCAATCACACATGACACAAGATATACGTGGTTCACCCTCTCTTTAGGGCTACGTCCACACAACTGTGCTTTATAATATATTAAGATGAATCATACATTTCTTGTCTACACTCTTAGCTAGCAGATCTTCCGTCTTGTCCTCTCTATCTCTCCCCTTCCTACGCACCCAGCTGCAGGATTGATCTCCGCACCTAGCTGAAGATCTTACAATACCAAAAGGCTCTCACACTTAGCACTTCTCTCTCATACAACAATAATCACTCGCATCAATAACAAAAACTAGAACGAACTCCCTTTCCTCATCTAGGTTCTTATTTATATACAATAGCTCACAAACATTCTTAGGCTGAAACCTAGGTGTCAAAAACCTAGATACCAAAACCCTAGGTGTCTAAAACCCTAGGTCAACTTGACCCGTGTTTTCAGGGATTCGCCAGCCTGTATTTCCTTCCTTCTCGCACGGTGCTCCAAAGCATCCAAAAGTGGATTTTTCTGCTTGTTGAGTTGTCCACGATCCTTCTTCCTTGTTGATCTGTCATCCTCGATCTTCTCATCGAACAACTTTCTTTTTCTTACTTCGCTCCATCTTTTCTACTCTTTTTCTCACTTCGACCTAGTAACAATCACAATGTCTTCTGTGCAGTTCACGTTTCTCCTTTTCTTCCTTGATTTCCGCTTGCTTCCATACCCCAGGGCCAACAAGCATATTGACGAAAAGGAAGTTAAAGTGCAATTGTCTTCTCTTCCGTTGGAAGGCACTGGTCTCATATGCTGGGAGAGAAAGCTACAAGAAAAAAGTAAGTGTGGTAATCTTCTTTCCTCATGGTCGAAATTTAAAATAGAGACAAGGAAGCAATTCTATCCATTAGGGTATTTACATAAATCAATGATGGAATGACAAACTTTGAGACAGAGTAAAGGTCAAACTGTACAAAGTTTCATAGAAGAATTTAGGAAGAAAGCTCTTGCATTGAACATTCCTTTGGATTCTTATGAAACTTTAATGAAGTATATTGGCACACTTCACATTTATATTCATCATACTTTACTCTTGTTTAACCCCACTAGTATTGAAAATTTTTGTGTGCGAGCCACTCACCTTGAGAACAGGGGGAAACATGTTCAAGAAGATCCCACGAAGAAACCTTCCAATTTCCCTCAAAATAATTTCAAGAAGTTTAAAAGGAAGGACAAGAATAATGCTACAATAATGAGAGAAGGAGGAAAACCATCTTGCAATCATTGCAAGAGGAGCGGTTACAATGAAGAACAATGTTGGAAACTACATCCAGAAAAGAAACCGAAATAGTTCGGTGGAAAGGGGAAGACAAAGAGTGTTGCTACAGTGAAGAAAGATCTTGGCTCCAAATTAGGAGATGAAGGAAAGATCACAATGGCTGGAGTACACGGTAAATAATCTCTTCATGCTAGTTCAAGTTCTAGTGATGAATCTCATATTGATGAACGAAAGAGGAATGGGTTATTTCATATACGATTCGTATCTAAACATACTAAGATAGATACATTAATTGATCCAGGTTCCCAAGTAAAATTAATATCTAAAGCACTTGTCAAGAAGATGGGTCTTGTAATGAAACCACATCCAAAGCCTTACCCTCTTTGTTGGGTGTGTGATAAAGAAAAACTTAATGTCACCAAACAATGTAGGGTCAAATTTTCTATTTCTTCAAAGTTGATTGATGAAGTGGATTTGGATGTTGTACCACTTTATATATGTGGCATAGTTTTAGGGAGTCCTTATCTTTATGATAGAAAAGTAGTCTTCTTTCGTCATGAGAACATACCACCTTACTAAAGGGGGAGTGGAATATATTGTTAGAGCTCACAACATGAGGGTAAATATGACACTTGTTAGTGCATGGAAAATGAAAAGACTCATGACCACTAATAAAAGGTATGTACTCATGGTCTTCAAAGAGAAAGATGTCAGGACATTCGATGCTTTCCAAGGGTGTGATCCATCTCATAAAAAGGAATTAATTGATATTTTTTCTAAGAATGATGATGTTTTTAAGGAACTAGATGGATTACCTCCTAAGAGAGAAATCCAACATGAGATACATCTTCAACAGGATTCTCCTCTTCCTAATGTGGGCATGTACAGGATGTCAGTTGTGAAGATGACAGAGATCAAGAAGCAAGTACATGGATTATTGGATCAAGGGGTCATCAGGACTAGTTCATCTCCTTGTGGTTCTCCGATCATGATGGTGCCAAAGAAATATGGCACATGGCGAATGTGTGTCGATTACCGGGCTTTGAATAAAATCACGGTGAAAAATCAATGTCCTCTTCCTCGCATATATGATTTAATTGATCAATTGAAGAATGTTGTTTATTTCACTAAGTTGGATTTACACAGTGGATATCATCAAATCAGGGTCACAAAACAAGATGCATGGAAGACTGCCTTTAAAACCAAACAAGGATTATTTGAGTGGTTAGATATGTCATTTGGGCTTTGTAATGCTCCGACAAGTTTCATGCGTGTGATGAATGATGTATTCATGCCTTTCCTGGATGACTTTGTGATTGTATATTTAGACGAAATTCTTGTTTTTAGCGGGACTTGGGATGAACATGTAAGGCATGTAAAGCAGGTATTGGATACTTTACAAAGGGAAAAGTTGTATGTGAAAATGTCGAAATGTGAATTTAGCAAGACTGCACTTGTATACTTAGGTCATATTGTGGGAGGAGGACAATTGAAGATCGATCCTTCCAAAATCAAAGTAATTGTAAAATGGCTTGAACCAAAAAGTGTAACCTAGATTTAGAGATTTTTGGTTGCAGTCTAGTATTGGAGGAGATTCATTCCCAACTTCTCTTTTATAGCTTGTCCTTTGCATGCCTTAACCAGTGTGAAGAACATTTTTTAGTGGGAAGGAAAGCAAAAAAAATCTTTCAACATTTTGAAGTAGAAGATCAGTACTACACCAGTATTAGCATTGTTGAATATTAAATAGTCATTGGAGATTGAGACAGATGCCAACAGATACGCCATGGGTGCGGTATTGATGCAATATCGTAAGCCTATATGTTACCACTATGAATTTTTTAACCAAGTTGTTCTTAAATATCCTACATATGATAAAGAGTTGTATTCATTAGTTCAAAGTGTAAAGAAATGGAAGCACTACTTGTAAGGGAAGGAAACCATCATACATACAGATCACCGGCCCTTACAGTATCTTCAAGCATAGACCAAACTGCAACAATATCGACACTACAAATGGATGGGTTTTCTACGACAATTTCATTTGGTAATCAATTACAAGAAGGGTACAAGTAACAAGGTAGATGATATGCTTTCTATACCTCCTATTGCTACTTCTATTATTTTGAAGAATACTTCTTTATCTCATGATAGCTATGTAGATAAATACGCCATTGATGAAGATTTTAAAGAAGTATATGGGAAGATAACCCATGGTGCATAGGTAGAGAACTATTGTATGTAGGGAAAGTTACTCTATCATCTTGGGAAGCTATGTATTCCTACAAGTGAATGAGTTTATGTGATACCAGAAGCTCATACTTATATTGTGTCTGGGCATTTGGGGTAGGAAAAAATATGGCTCATTTGCAGAGGTTTTGTTATTGGCCTCAAATGAAAGAAATTGTAACTAAATGTGTAAAGGGGTGTGTGATGTGTTCTACTTGTAAGCCCACTAATAGAAAATTGGGGCTATACTCACCACTTCTTGTTACATCCCATCCATGGGAAAGCATTTCCATGGATTTTGTAGGGGGTTTACCAATGACCAAAGGGGGTCATGATTATTTGTATGTCATAGTGGATAGGTTCAACAAGATGTGTATCTTGATGCCATGTAAAAATATCACTATTGAGAAGAATGCTAATATCTTCTTTCAGTATGTTTGGGTTCACTTTGGGTTACCCACATCCATTGTCTTGGATCGAGATACTCAATTCCTTGGGGATTTTTGGACTAACTTGTGGAGAATGATGGACACCAAATTGAAGAGGAGCAATTCTTTTCATCCACAGACCGACGGATAGATAGAGGTGGTAAGCAGAATAGTGGTACTTTTTCTTCGAGTCTACTGCATCAAGCATCCTAAGTTATGGGATGAAAAGATACCCTATGTACAACTTTCTTATAACTGAGATTTACATTCATCCACTTAGAGTTCACCTTTTGAGACATGTTTTGGGTACCTACCAAAGGTTCCTTTGGACTTGATGTATGGGAAAGATGTCGATGTGAATGAAGAACGAACAGAGGATAGAGCCTGCAAATTCATCCAAAGGATTCAACAAATACACCAGTCAGTCAGGGAACAGTTGGAGAAGAGTCAAGCACAGTATAAAGCTCGGCATGACAAGCACAAGGTTGATCATTAGTTTCAGGTTGGACACCGAGTATGGCTTCACATCATCAAGGAATGATTGAAGGGTGAAGGAAAGAAACTCAAGCCCATCTGATATGGACCCTTCAGTATTTTGGAGAAAAGAGACACTAATTATTTTTGTTTAGATCTCCCACCTTATATGCAGATTTACTCCTTTGTGAACGTAGAGAATTTGAAACTTTTTGAGCCTCCCATGATCATGGATCAGGATGAGGAAGTTTCAATACCTTCAGTTGATGAGTTTTCACCTGAGTACTTGGATGAGTTGCAGGAAGATATCATCCTAGATAGAAGGAAGAGGACTTCACACAGGGGTGATGTTTATTATCTTCAAGTAGGCTTAAAGGGAACACATCCAAGCAAGGCAAAGTGGATTGAGAAGTGTAAAGTGAGGGGACTCTCCCCTCACTTACTAGTTGATTAATGAAAAATTTTTGGTGGTCCAAAAAGATCTTAGTGGGAAGGCATGATCCAAAAAGTGTCCATAGAAGGATAAAAACAAATCAGAACTTACATAGGCAAGTCAGGACGCTCTGAATGGCTTCAACAGACAACAAAAGGGAAAAAATTTAAAGTTCTCAAAACTCAGTTAAAATGACATGATCTCAAAGAGCACGTCGCAATATTTCTAACAACACAAATGGCTCATCAAACAGAGTTAAGGATCAAAAGATATAAGAAGTCAAAGATCAGGTCAAACTTGGTCAAAAGTAAAAAAGTCAAGGTGACATGTGGCACCAATGCAAGGGTGACATGTGGCACGTCTGTACATGTGAGTTGGCATGGGATGACATGGCAAGGATGGTAGAAACGTGGGAAAATCAGATTGTGACAAATGCCAGTTCCATGAGCAAATTATATGGTGCCACGTGGCGGAGTCATGGGCTTCCACATGGCACCCCTCAAATGGTTGGTGTGTGTAAAAAATTTAGGACTCCATAGGAGTTGAAATCATGACCTCTCTAGCCCAAAGTCCTCACAAATACACACCAACCATTACACCAATACCTATTCCTTGTTTATACTATGGAACACAATTAATTTAAGTTTGGATAATGTTCCATATGGGGGAGAAAAGGGTTAGGCCTTCGGCCCAATCCTTGGTTCCATATTGTGCCCATACGACCATAGACTCCGCCAGCCTAGGGGATTATTCAAATGCCACCAAATATAGCATATTCTGTTAGTTAATAACCATTCTTCCTTTTTAGTGGTCGCCCACCATATTTGGCAGGGCACGCCAAAATCTAGTTGTAATGATTTGCCAAAAAGGGGAGGCTCGTGGGATTCAACCTCGGGACCTCCACCAACTAAACGCTCTAAATTTAGCTCCTCCTACCAATGCGCCAACAACATCAGTTATGAAATAACCACCATTTTTTTGTATAAGAAGAGGGCGTCGTTCAGTATTTCGAGATATAAGACAGAGCACGAGAGGTGAGACCAAGCGCGCCCGTACAGATCTGTATGGACTTGGGCATGATTTTTGAGATTTTGGCAAATAGTTCGAGATTTTTAGTCATTTATTACATGGGCAGTGGCACGCAAACTGAGGCATAGATGCCTCTTGGGTCAAAAAGTGTCCGACTCAGATCGAGGCATGGAGACAGTCATTTTTAGGTAAAATGACACCACGAATGCAGTGTTCATATTGCATGATTATCAAGTTCTTTGTGTTCATATTACATGATTATGTCTCTTTCCTTTTGAGATTTTCCTTCTTTATGGTGTACTTTTGTTTATGTTCATTTAATACGATTCTTTAATAAGTCACCCGACGAAAATATCCTGGTTCAAGATGTGTATAATTTACTCTTGCTTCCCTTAAATTGATGTATGATTGATTGAGTAGATAGATTTTGTTGCGCCATGAAATAAATCCATAGTTTACTTTGGTGAAATGAATAATTAATGATTTATGAATGATTAAGTTATAAATTTACTTGCGCCATGAATTCAATATCGATGTATGACTGGTTAAGTGTGAGTGTGAGTGTGAGAGGGAGAGAAAGGAAAGTATAGAGGGCGGCAGAGAGAGTGTGTGAGAGGGAGAGACAGGGAGACACATAGGGGGGGTAGACAAAGAGAGGA
>JZKD02S0362903.1:108147-126059 GCA_000966675.3 Picea glauca | reverse complement strand
AATACAAAATTAATATTTTAAATTTTGAAAAACTACACCACACTAGAACAATGGGATCTGTATAGTTATACAATTTTTTTTTAAGGAAATTCCATTGTTAAGGTACTCAAAACCTGCACTAACATATACATATACCTTATATTTTGCAAGAAAAATAACATACCATTGCTAGAAAAACTCAAATTTCAAACAATTATTCACAATTTCTATAAATAAAAGTTAGATATTCGGAAAGATAATTCAATTTCCTACATTTAATATTTTTACACCATATTCAAATTCATTGTAGAATTACCTTGAATAATCCATCAAAGTTAACATATTGTTGTTTTTCCATGTTTGCATTGCCACTAACACATCATGAGAGACCATCATTATCTTGTACTCACCCCAAGGCACTGGTAGGAATTGGACGTGCAACTTACCATGGGATGGATGGTTGCATGATAGAATATGTGTGGTGGTCTCTAGTTTCTTTGTTAAGGTTCTCCATCTTCCTTAGATATGGGGTAAGAAGTATTTTTGGGACACTTTGTTGGATGTTGATCTAGAGTGTGATTCTCTTTGATGGAAGTACATTTATGGATGTTATCGGATGGCTATGAGATGGATCAAATAGATAATCCTCAGTTTGAAGGCTACAAATTTGATCCAACAAGAGTATGTTTGCTGCTTATGCTCTTCCCATAGGGCCAAAGACAATGAGAATCGACCTTTGACTTCCATTGTTACTCCAAATTCTTCCAACGTTGAGCATATTCTGAGAGCCGATTTTTAGAATTATCCAAAGGGAGAAGGCTGAAACCCTTGGATTTTTGAAGTGATAGAAATTTCAAAATGGGCTTATCTCAAACTTAGGGGTTCAAATTCATAACGGGTCTAGAAATATATTGGAAGTTACAGGAAAATGATTAGTCCAAAGGTCAAAGCCATTCAATAAAAAGATAGATTATAAGTAACACTGTAATATGAGGTGAGAATTCCAGGTTGTGGGCATAGAGACCTTCGGTTCAAGTCTGAGTAGACCACATAGAGGATGAAACCCTAATGATCATGCACGATAGAGAGGAGGGTGCAAATGGAAGATTTGGGTAGAATATACTTGCAAGTAGAGGATGTCAGAGCTGCAAAGAGATGTTTTTGCACATAGGAGAAAAAATATAACACCCAAATAAGTAGAGATAGACCTCAAGAAATCTGCACATGGGAACAATTTCCATAGAGCACTACCATATCTCAATTTAGGCCTTAAGAACTATATGCTTTGATACCATTGTTAAAATACTCAATATGAAGATAAGAGTGAATTGCATTATTGATTGATATGATATATTTATAAATACAATTGTTTGACCTTTGGATTCATTCATTTTTCAAGAGGTATCTTGGACTTCCAATGACTGTTCCTGTCACTCGTGACTTTTCATATTCCCCCACAAGTGAATAGTAGAAAATACCACAACCCTAAACAAATTAGATTTCCAATACAATACAATAAAATCAATGCATGAAACACCTAAAACCAATGTATTGAAATCAATTTTATCCATTGCACAAATAATGGAATCAATGTAAACTTTTACATTTAAAATTATTCATTTTATATATACATATAATCAATGCATGAAACACCTTATATCATTATATTAAAATCTACCCAATACAATAAAATTACTTCTTTTATAAATACCTATAATCAATACATGAAACACCTCAAACCAATGTATTGAAATTGATTTTATACATTATACAAACAATAAAATTACTTCTTTTATAAATACCTATAATCAATCAATGCATGAAACACCTAAAACCAATTTATTCAAATTGATTTTATACATTATACAAACAATGGAATCCATCTATCATTGAACATCATAGACACACAAACCGACTTTTATATTTTAAATCATTTATTTCATATATAATTATTTTATAAAAATAATGATAATTTGATATTTTAAAATCTAAATAATATTTTTTAATCACCAAATCCAAAATTAAAATAAATCTTTAATATATATTTATATAATAAAAATACAACTCAATGTTACACATGTGCCTTTAATGTTTTTCTTGGATGTGCTAAGGAAAAATGTACAACATTCAACAAGCACTCTTATTAGGTATCTAATTACTAAAAAATTAGTAAAAAATTCCTTACACAGCTAATAAAAATATACTATGCAAATGTACAACATTCAAGTACAAAATTCCTTATACACCCAATAAAAATATACTATGCAGATGTACAACATTAAACTACAAGCACTCCTATTAAGTATCTAATTTAGGTATCTAATTTGTAAAAACTTCCTTTCCCACCCAAGAAAAATATACTATGCACATGCAACATTCAATTACACTCCTATTATTTTTATTATCATATAAATTATAGGTACATGTATAATGAAGCCATCTCTGCACTCTGGCACATCGATGAAAAATATACTTTGTAAATGCATAATATCCAACTACATGCACTTCTATTATTTTTATTATTATATAGATATTAATATTCTCAAAAATAGCAAGATTACCACTCAAATGAATATTTCATTATCTGAAGGAATATGTTTGTATTTAAAAAAATAATTAAAATTAGAATTTTTATTAATTTTTATTTAAAATATTTTTTTAAACTAACTTTTTTTAAACATAATTTATATTTTGTGATTAAATTTATTATATTTAAAAAAGTGGTTGTAGTTTATCTATAAATATGAATTCAAGATCATATACATAAAGGAAAGAAAATAAGTTGCACATAAACTTAATAGATGAAGATATCTAAATACCATCAACACTCACAAGACTAATGTGAGGAATAGAGAACTTTAGGCTCTTGAGATACACAAATTTTATCTTATGGTAAATAAGGACAGAAAGAAAGGTTTTTGAGATAAACAAATTTTATCTTATGGTAAGTAAGGAGTTACAAAGAGCAAAAGAGATGTCACAAACATAAGTATTAGGTGTGTCAATTGATGGATGATGGACTTGTTACACATAGAGGTTGGGTGTATGTGTCCAATTTTATAGAGATAAGGAATTACATCTCCAGATATTAGATGTACATTTCACCTTGTTATAAGAAGAGTATGGTAGTTGTGAGAAATCAATATTTTTAGTCAGTGATGAAAAAGAATGTTGTTGTATACATTTCTAAATAATGAAAATTTTTAGGATGTTAAATGAGATCATCAACATTTAGTATGATTTGTGCATCCTTTGTCGCTTTTAGGATGGGAATGAGAATTAATCATGATGAATTTCCTCACTACTTTACCTAGGATAGTGAAGCAAAATGACTCCATCATTGTAGTGCCTATGGAAAAATTAACTTTAAAGTTGCGTAGTTCATCTTAGTAAGGTCTATTCATAAGGCCATGAACAAAGGTAAGATATTTATGAAGGAATTAGCCAGGTAGCATGGAGTGACCAAGGTGATCATTTTAGATCAAGAAACACAATTCAAATCAAGCTTTTGGAAAATTTTATTCTAAGCATTGGGGACTTGACTGAAGTTTAATACAACTTATCATCCATAGGTGTATGGGCAGATAACAATTTAGTGAATAAAGTTACTAAGGATATGGTGAAAATGTATGTCATCCAGACAAGCTCTCTAAGTGGGAAGAATGCTTGCATTTAGTAGAGATTGCATATAATATTAATCATCAGACATCATTGGAAATACGTCCATTAATTGAGGCTTTTGTATGGAGAACAATGCAATGCTTCAATAATTTGGGATAACATAAAGGAAAGGCCACGCTTTGGGCCATCATTGTGGAAAGAAATGAAAGAACAAGTTCCCAAAAATAAGTGCAATTTGAAGGCAACACATCATAGGAAGAAGATTTATGCTTTCGTGAATATAGCTCATAGGGAGTTACATGTGGGTCATCACATGTGTATTTCTAAGGATGAAGCTTAATAAGAGTTAAAGAATGAAGTTGGGAAGTTGTACCAAGTTAGAATCACATATAGTTGGCCATTTGAAGTCATAAATAAAATAAAACTAGTTGCATTTAGACATACATTGGTTGTTAATGTTAAGAACCAAGTATCAAAATAGCATACAAACATTAGAATAAGTACTCAACGCCTTGAAAAAGAGAGAAATTAAGATAATAAGCCTCTTCGAGGGGGCAACCTCCTTATACATCATATGAATTCACAATTACAAGATTATTCCAAATGAAAAGGTCTCCTTGGTATATATAGGAGACTAGGAGGTACAATTACAACTAATGGACCCATGTCAACATAAATAAAATAACAATGCTAATGTAATATTCTCCAATTAAGGGGTAAGGTGCCACAAATTAGGGATTAACATGCCCCTCCCCTTCAGAGAAGTGTTTTCCAATGTGCCACAAATTAGGGATTAATAATTAATATTAAAGAATATAATGTTTTTCATGTATTCTTACCTAATAAATATGTACATGATCATAACCATGCACTTGACTAGGATTTAATTTTGAGGGAACCAAATGGAGAGTTCCAAATCAATTCCATATGCATCGCCAATAGGAAGGTGACGAAGCTCAAGAATTAAACAAATAGATAGGTCAAGTTCCAATAAGGTGACGAAGCTCAAGAATTAAACAAATAGATAGGTCAAGTTCCAATAAAAACATCACACATAAGACTAGACAACTTGGAATATGGAGGATTCCATGATAGATGAATATAAATTTTCGTTTATATTTTGTGGTTGCACTAATTGTAGTCCTATTTAAAGGAAAAGGGTAATGTAATACCCATTTTTTTATCCATATAATGTACATAACTTAATGTTTAAATATTGTATATACTTAGATATGTTTATTGGATGTGAAGACATGTGAACTTTGTATTAATAACACCCATAACATATATTTGTCCATCAGTGATGTGGTGCATAAAGTTGTTAGTAGAAGCCCAAGTCCAAGTTCCATTAGTGAATAAATAATTGCGTAAGCTAATTTTCTTATTTAAATTGGACACAAAGTTGTGATGCCAAAAATGTATGTTAATATATAATAAATATAAAATGGTGTTTAGAAATAAGAAGGGGACTATGGTGTGCATAATGGTTAAAGGGGTATGTAGTATCGATGGCTAAATTCTTGTTTTATAATTGTAAAGGTGACAAAAAAAAATCCCTAGGAATGATTTTTAAACTTCATGCTAAGTATGATGGTTAAATTCTTGTTTTATGGTTTTAAAGGTGGCACAAAAGCCCATTAAAGCCTTGGGAATGATTTTCAGAACTCATATTTCCACATATATATAACTTACATTTCATGTAGATAATTTACATGTTTTTTATTTATTATTATTATTATTTTTGAAGTTCTCTTCTTTTCATTATTATTATCTTTTTTGCTTTTCTGTTTTCATAATCAATATGTCATTTTCATATTGATTTCGGTTTGATAGGTAAATATTTGGCTCATCATTATGAGTAAGAGAGGATAAGACAAATAATTTTGAGTGGAGATCAATATTTTATGTTAGGTCATGATTTGTGTGAAGCTAGATTATTATTGGTATGGATTTGTTTCCATAGTTGAGCAAAGATTGTATGGAATTGGGATTGTTTTTTGTTTGTTATGTGAAAGGGATCTCCACTTAGTGAACTTTTGACATAGAACATGCCTTCATGGAATATTAAAGAGTACCTCTAATTTCACTAAATAGTGATAAATATATGTCAAAATCCTTTTGTTGAACACACTCCTAATACATCTCTCCAATAAAAAAATATAATGTTATTGTATATCCCTTATTTTTACTAGGCGTTGTCTAACTATTCCATGTTTTGGCCCTTTTCGCTGGAATCCAACGACATAAATCTACACGAAATCACAATTTTTCTTTTGTTTAAATTGCTTTTCTGAATGTAGAGATGGATTCAACATACTGGAAAACCCCTGGGGCACTCCGATTATACATAATTAACCACTGAAATATGTAGATCCAACCATTTCTCATCATATTTCAAGCAAAATTAAACATAAAATATCCCCAAAAAGGACCAAAAAGTAGAACAGATAGACTATGACTTTTTACTAGATACCCCTTTTTACACTCCCAATATTTATAAACCACTCATCATACATAATTATACATAATTAACCACTGAAATATGCAGATCCAACCATTTCTCATCATATTTCGAGCAAAATTAAACATAAAATATCCCCGAAAAGGGCCAAAAAGTAGAACAGATAGACTATGACTTTTTACTAGATACCCCTTTTTACACTCCCAATATTTATAAACCCCCATACCCATATCCCCACCCTCAATATCTCCAAGATATTAACTTTATTGATCAACACTTTTAAAATCCCATCATAAATGAACGTGATAAGATATTGATTAACAGGTTGAAGCCCCTAAAATTATATGTATTTTCCAAATTAAATCTTGTAACACCATTTTTTGAACTTATGAAAAAGTAAACCAATACATAAACCTTTACCCTTCTCTTCTCATGACCTTAAATAAAATGCTCAGTGGCTTCCATTCAAACGTTCACATATTTGAATAAATAAGTTTTCTTTCAATTTTTATTTATTTATTTATTTATTATATATAAAGTACTTCACAATCTATCCAAACATTTATTTCGATACACAATCTATTGTTCTCTTGCATATTGTATTTCACAATAATAATGAGGTTGTAATGGATTTTGTATTTGTGTTTTGTAATTGTAATTGAACTCTATACATATATCGTGTGGGGGTGATGAGAAGCAGATGGCGATACCACACTCGATATCAAACATCAATCGCACACAACGGAGTACGCTCCCAAAAAAGTGGCATTGTCGTGGGGTTATACATATATTGAACTTATACCCGTAATAGTTGAGAAGTAATACTCCACTCATATAGATTGAACTTTTAATTTTCATTTTCAAATATGGTGTAGAATTTCAAATTTTTATGAAGTTGCATTCATTCATTCATGGGCAAGAAGCATATCATCTTTTATACTTTTTGTCCTTACGACATATAAATATTTTGAACTTGTTATTTAAAAAAATGAATTACTAGACACCCCATGTTAGTTTCTAAGCTCTAATACTCAAACTCTTTTAAATAAAATTATTGCATATTGAACTTGTTATTTACAACCACTGGCTAGTCTCACTTAATGTATCATTAGAAAAGGTTTCACTTTCAACTTTTTGTTATTTACAAACAATCTCTAGACTCTCAATGTTATTTTCAAATGGAGTCACAAAAGGAGCAAGAGGATCTCGTTATTAGAGGTAACATAATAGCTTGCATGAGGAAGTAACTCAGCCCTAGAGGTTACTACTTGATAGAGAGGATCAACATTATGGCACCAAATGTCAAAGAGATCGAGAGAGGTTTAAAGGTTTAGTTTAAAGCATTTTCTTTTAGAAGTTGGCATTGGACCTATTCTTACACATTAAATAGTGTGAAAACTAATAAGTTGTTAGTTTTCAAAAGAGTTGATGATAACACAAGTGTCTATTTTCGGCAAACTCATAGCCATTGTAATTCTATTTCAATGGGAAAGATAATTGCATAGTCAACTACTTGAAATATATGTACAAATTTTAAAAAAAAATCTATAGAGCATAGCATTTGGGATTGATTTGAAGAGAAATACCATTAAAACTAGCAAAAACTACTTGAAATATACCATTAGTCATAGGGACAAAGAAATACCTTAAGAAATAGGAAAAAGAATGAAAAGATTCAGTGAGAAAATAATGAAAGATCAAGAAGAGGAGAAGAATTAATAATTATTTTCTCTAAATTTTTTATGGAAATGCAAAGATAATTACCTATCCCAAGTGTTGAGGAGATCCACTTCTCATTCTACCCACCACCCTTATTTCATACAATTTCTAGCTAGTCATGAGTATGTATCATATGCATCTCTTGAAGAATCCCTCTTGGAGAAGACATATGAGAAAGAGATCCCACTAGGATAATTTATAGGGTGAATTTTGCAAGGAATGTCCATTTGCCTTTGGTGATGAAGTGAAGACTAGATAGGAAGTATAAGCTTAGATGTTTGGATACATAAATATCACTGAAAAAGTAATTAGGAATAACAAAGGGGAGAATACAAAATTAGAATATGTTTGGTAATTCATTTATGTCAAGAGGATCAAGGATATGAACATTACTTAGAAGTAGTTCAATAACTACTTTGAATAGTCAGAATGTGGAGGATGGAGTGTAAAGAGGAGGAAGGGAGGCTAGGTTTTTATAAGAGGGTAATAGATGATGAGAAAGAAACTTTTCCATGGAGATGGTTTGAAAGTGGAGGAATATTGAGGAAATATAATGAGAAAGTGATGTATCTAGGGTCATGATTGGGGAAGGAATATCTCACTGGCACATGAATGGATTATAGAAGGAGTTGCAGAGTTGAGGGATAGGGATTTGATTAGATTCTTTTTCAAATCAAAAGCCTCCTTTTCAAAGGAAGGATTAGTGTTTAAAAATATCACCTTTCAAAACAAGTTTTTTCTCTTTCTTCTTTGAAAATTTGGCTAAGAGAGAGGCAATGCTTGGAGGGGGGCCTTATTTAATGGGTGACATAAAGTTGGTATTACTCCTTTGGAATGATCATTTCAACTCCTCCTTGTTAAGGATGGATTTGCATTGCGAGTTTGCCACTCCACTTATGGTACCCAAAAATATTAAAACCCATAGGTGATTCTTTGGGTAAATTATAGTATATAGCAAACTGGACTATTGGGATGGAAGGAGTGTAACATCCCCACTATAATCCCCAGTTTAATTAATGCATAATGTGTATATGAATATGGTTATGGCCAAGCGATGTAATATGCAAAATGCATTTTCTTAATCTTAATAAATATAACATGATACCAATTGCCGAGAATATGGACAAAGATGGGGGATAATTAATCCACAAAAGAGGGGGAATGCCTAGGGAGTGTATTAGAGGGAATCAAGGGGGAAATCGTTTCTGGGTATAATCCTAACCCAGTTTTCTAAATTTATTATCATTTGGGGATAACTGCTATTTCTATTTGAGTGTATGAGAGCCCAACCATTAAACTCATGTAAGAGGGTGGGTGCGAGTGTCACATCCCATAGTTATTAAAATCATGGGGTTGTAGTACAATCAACATTATATAGAGTGAACAATCAATTGTCTTGGAAAAATAAAGGAAATTCGTATGGGGGAATCATGCATATTTTCATATTTAGTTTTTGCATGAAAAACAAGGAGGGAGCATGAAAAAAGAGCACTAGAGCTAGACCAAGAATACTAGGAAAATTTTGGAGCATGTTGGTGCATTTTTGGAGTGTTATGGAGTTGAATATTGAAGAGACAGGTTGTTAGGCTTGAATATTGAACTCCTATGTGTGTTTCACTATAAAAACAAGTATTGTTGTTGGTTGTTGGTAGTTTTCTTGGAAGTGAGTTAGTTCAAGTTCCCAGCCGAGAGATTCCTAACTACCTGAGCGAGAGAGACCCTGATAAACGAATGGGATGCCCGATGGGTTAAGAGTAGTGAAGGGGTACATTCCTTAGGTTGGGAAAGTTAAGGGAAAGAGAGTTGGAGGAAATTTGGGATAGTTGTAGGAGAATACTAGTGGGTTGTATGATAGGGAGATGTGAGTGGATTGTAGAGGCACCCTTCTTTTGTGGATTCCTAGCCCCATATCAGGGGTGAGTTACTGTTGAAATTTGGAACAACAATTTTATGATTAGGTGGAATATCCTTTTTGAGTAATTGGTTCCACAAGTGTTTTAAAAGATAAGTGTTGATCTATTTTCTAAGTAATTTCATGAGTTTAATTGTTGTTCTTAACTCTATGTATGTGAATGGTTTAATTGTTTTTGTGAATGAATTTATTAGCTGCATTCATTTTCGTTTAAAATATTGTAGATGCATTTAATTATCGGTATTCATAATCTAATTAAATATGTGTATAAATCATAGCTGGTAAGCTACATGAAATTAGCTAGCAAGACAATTTTTCTTTTTATGTGTATTTTCCATAAACACTGTTCCTCAGGTAAGCTGGGGGGCGTTACAGATTGGTATTAGAGCTAGAGGTTACAACATTGGGCCTACAAGGGCATGCTATTAGACAACAAGAAGTTGTTGTGATGAGATTTTATTTTGGGTGAAAATGATTTTCTATAGGACAACAAGAAGTTGTTTGGATGAGATTTTCTTTTGGGTGAAAATTATTTGCTACGGGACAATGTTGGAGGGGAGAGTTTTTGTAGTTTAACATTGTCATGATCACCATGGAAACCATGTTCAAGTGATTCTTCATGACCTTGGATTTCCATTGAGCTATCATTTTTCCAATTTGGGCATCGAGATAGGGAGTTAAGCCTTCTGGAAGACAATGCTCAGGAACCATTGATTGAGCCTCTGCATGGATTTCCAGTCGTCGATATAATCTAAGATATTTATCCCACATGCATAGAGAAGGGTTCATGTAAATTTTTTATAATTAATGTCGATTCCTTTGTTACTTGTGCGTGAATCATGGAGAGCCATGGAACCATGTGGAGCTTGTGCGTGATGTAACTTTTGGTTGCCACCTTAGTGCCCCGTCATTGTGCCTAGTCAATTCCTAGTAAGCTCATGTACATGCCAGTTGTTTCCTTGTGATAGGTCTATCCCATCACCACATGTTAGTGGAACCGTGGTGCAGAGGTCAGGACCACACATGAAAGTCATCGGACTAGGCCATAAATCACTTGGGAAGAAGGGAGCAGGAGGTGTTCTCATCGGTGGCCTGGTGGTCGTAGGATGGACTGAAGGAATTCTCATCGATGGCTCAATGGTCGTAGGAGGGATTGAAGGCATTCTCATTGGTGGCTCGATGGATCGATGGACGATGTCCTCCTTGGTGTTATGGTGGACCAGACCAGAGTTGAATGAAAGTTCTGCATAGTGAAGAAAGAGAGGGGGAAGCATTTTCTCGACGACCCGGTGGATGAATTTTTCTGATTGGATCAGATAAGAAGCACACAAAAAAAAGAGAGGGGGAAGCATTTCCTCGATGGCCGAAGTTCCCTGACTATACCGGAGTAGAAACACATAGAAACAAGAGAGGGGAAGAATTTCCCTGATGACCAGTGGCCCGATGATCGAAGTATGCCAACCAAATCAGACTCAAAATAAAATCTAGGAAAATAACGCAAATGACATGTCAGCAAGGAGGCCACATAGAAAGAATTGTCTTATAGTCTCAAAAATAAATAAATTCTAAATCTAGAAAAAGGGGTGAAAAAGGACAAAGTTGTCATTTCCAGATTGCTAGAGCTTTTTAGTTGACCATAAAATTGGAAATTTGAGAGTTGTTATAAATTCATTGTCATCATTATTATCTATATCTCACAAGTTTTTTTCTCGATATCTTATCATATTTACTTCCACAAGTGATAGAATTTGGTGTTTGGGATTAATGGCACCAGAATGAGAAGTATACAAAAGGGGTAAATTAGAAATATTCAAATGACTATAAATATTTGCTCATAGCTTGGAATTGAGAAAGAAAGCAGTCGACAGAAAGGTCTTAAGGAGGATAATCCATCTATAAACCCTAAAAATTGATTTGATTAGCATAAGTTACAGTGAATGCAAAAGAAGATTACTGGTGGCATTAAAGAAAAAAAACAATTTTGCATTATTTTCCTAGAATTTTGTATGTATATATATTTTTCTAACAGAACATTGTTTGCATGCACATTTTCTTACATAATTTAGAGGTACATGAAGGAATTTGGTTCCTATATGAGAGCCATAACCATGGAATATGACCAAGGGCCCTACTGTCATGAAGAGGAATTCATAGGGTTACATGTCAACATTGGAAATGCCAAGACATAGTCTAATGGAAGAAAAGTCAGACATGATCCTGTAACTATGAGAAGCCTATAGATAGAAGTGAAGAGTTATAGGGAAGATAATGAGTATATTATGAAGTCTCAAGAAGGGATACTTCAGATTTTGAATATGCTGTAGAGGCAATCCAATAAAGACTCTGGCACAAAACAAGAAGATAGTGCTAGATAAGTGATAGCATAAAGATACCATAGCAGAATTGATGAGCATGGGAATGGTAGGCAGTCAAGGAGCATTAGCATGCATCATCATTCCCTAAGTAAATCCACTAGGAGGTCTCATGCAAGTTTAGATCTAGGCAATATCCCAAGTGTGTATCCTATTAGGAGAGAGGAGAAGGCATGAGGGAGACATATTGCAAGGAGAAGTTAGGAAAATAAAGCCTCCAAATTTCAATGGTGAACATAGCAAAGGAGAAGAGGCCAAGGTATGGTTGTTGGAAGTGAAGAAATATTTCTAGCTGCATGAATATCCCTCCAGGATAGAAATAATAATTGAAACCTACCACTTGTAAGGAAAGACAACCATGTGGTGGGATCAACTTAAGCAAGCCAAGCACCTTGATGAGAAGAATATCTCATGGATGTGGTTCAAAGGATATTTCCAAGAGAAATATTTTTTTGAGCATTACTATGAAAGGAATAAAAAACAATTGTTTGAACTCAAGTTGGGAAGCATGACAATGAATGAATATGAGAAAATATTCTTTGAACTGCTGAAGTATGTGGACTTCATAAGGGATAAGAAGGTCAAAATCCAAAGGTTTCTTGGTGGGTTACCCTCTTTCTATAGTGACAAGATACAATATGATAACCCCATGACTTTGGAGGAAACCATAAGGAGAGAAAAGCATATTTATGAACAGAGTAGAGGGAGGCCATTCTTACAAAAGACTTGGAATGACAATATGAAGGGAAAGAGGGATCAAAAGAAAAAAGGTTTTAAGCCACCCTTTTTCAAGAACAAATCTCAAGAAAATAAACAAGTAAATTCAACCCAAAATGAGCACATGAAAACAAATTCATATGGGAAAAGGCCAAGGAAGCAACCTGTACAATGTTGGGGATGTGAGGGAAATCACTTATATAGGGACTTCCCTCACAAAGGTGAAAGAATGAGGACTCTCCACAACATTCAAGAGGATTAAATAGTCGAGTACATGATAGGAAGGATGTCAAGGATTTATGCAGCCTCAGACAACAAGAAAGCAAAGTATCAATCCCCCATGATGGAAGTGGAAGTTAAGATTGATAACCAACCCATAACAATTTTAATTGATTCTAGAGATAGGCATAGTTACATAAACTCTAACATTATTGAAATATTTTACTTGCAAAGGAGTAAGCATAAAAAATCTTTGTTAGTTAAGTTATCCATGGGGTCTAAGAGAAAGATCATTGAGTTGGCTAAATATTGTCCAATAGACATGAATGGAAACAACACAAAGGTGGTTGTGAACATCATACCATTGGGTTCATATGACTATCTAATTGGCATGGATTGGTTGGAAAAACACCATGCTTTCCTAGACTGTTACAATAAGACCATAGCTTGTCTTGATGAGGATGGATATTAAAGCAATACTCAAGGTGTTATGAAAGCTATAGTTATTAGAAAAATTTCAGCCATGCAGCTAAAAAAGATTTTCGAGAAGGGATGTCAAATTTTTGTAGTCCATATGGAAGTGACAACTAGAGATAAAGTGGTAAGTATTGAAGACCATCTAGTATTAAAATATTTTGAAGATGTTTTTGAGGAAATCCCAAGATTTCTACCAAAGAGGGACATTGATTTCTCTCTTTATTTTGTGCCAAGAGCTGCCCCAATGTCCAAGACACCTTATAGAATGGGCACACTATAATTCAAAGAGTTGCATGTGAAACTTGAATAAATTTTGAAGAAGGGTTATATACACCCAAGTGTGTCACCTTAGGGATCCCCAGTTCTTTTTGTAAAGAATAAGGATTGGACCTTAAGGCTATGTATTGATTTCAGATCACTGAATAAGGTCACTATAAAGAACAAATATCCTTTGCCAAGGATTGATGATATATTTGATCATCCAAAAGGTGAAAGAATATTTTCCAAGGTTGAATTGATATCATGTTATGATCAAGTGAGAATAAAATAAGAGGATACTAGCAAGAAAACATTCAAGACAAGATATGGGCATTACAAATTCATAGTAGTACCGTTTGGGATATCAAATGCACCAAAAGTTTTCATGTGCTTGATGAATGGAGTGTTCAGGGAGTACTTGTACAAGTTTGTAATTGTTTTCTTGGAAAATATTCTCATTTACTCAAGGAAAAAAGAAGAGAATGAGAAACATTTGAGAATGGAGTTGCAATTTTTGAGAGAGTGTTGTAGGGGCTAGTCGGCTCTGCCGACTAGATCAACGAGTTGACCAACTAAGTCAACTACAGAAGTTAGATAGAGAAGTCATTTGAACAGAAAGTTAGAATCAACCGACTAGGTAGTTAAGAAATGTAACTGACATGTAACTGAATGACATGTGTGTGTGCGTGTGTGTAACAGAGAGACATATGATGTTTATCTACATAATAAAGTGCATTTGATAGTTCTCCCATTACTTGATGTGTCCTATGTGTGTCTGTATATGATTCTATAATATATGTTTCTCTATGTAAGGATCCACTAGTAACTCTTTGTACCTTCCCTCGGACTACAACATTGGTTCCATTGTTGGTAGTTCTGAACTTAGGAATGCATAAAGTAAAAGGAACGTATATGTTAACTTTGGAATACATACATGAATGGTGGTTGTGAAAAATTAATAATTGTATAAAATATTACTAAAGGAAGAATCAACTCACGATTTCCAAAGCACATACATAGTTCTTCTTAGAAACACACAAATGATTCTTGGAAGCTATCCTAGAAGCTCAGTTCCAATATCTCAACCAAACTCCTAATGCACAAGCTCACTCTGGATGAAAAATTTATGCATAAAAGAAAAAATAGAGGAAGAACAAATATGAATGAGTGGTTTGAGAGAATCGTCTAAGATTATATTAAAGTAAAGCAATTAAAGATAGTGAGTTAGCCAAAACTATCAAAAATAAATTCTATACCAACTTGTGTGGCAGTTCCCTCTGCACCATCCCATCCTTTCTTTATAAATTCCTGTTAGACAAGGGAGTTGGAGACATCATCGAATACCGACCCCTCTTGGACAATCCTACTCTGAATTCAAATTGGAAAGAAAATCAATAAGAATGGGAAGAATTCCTCGAAGCTAATTGCAAAGACATAAGAAAAGTCTGGGATTATTTTATGAAGAAATAAAATCAACCAGAATGAGAAACACCATTGATATTGAGTAATTTGGGATGATGATGGGGGGTTGGACATTCTGTGAGATGATATAAGTTGAGTTGGGTGCACCAAGTCAAATATGTTTGAAGTCGGGAAGAATATAAACGAATCAAGTGAGAAGTCTATCGATTGTAGAACTATAAAAATTCAACTGATATTTAAAAATTGGAGCGGGACAAAAGGAAAAAGAGGTGATAAGAGTTACGAAATGAAAGGGATCCCAAAATTTCACATAGGAAAACTACCCGAGTGCAATATTTTGCTGGAGCATCCCTTGAGAGTGCCCCAACGACTCATGGGAGGAGTAAAATCTTGCAAGTGATTATGGAAGTCGGTGGCACCCAACAAGTCAATAGTATGGAGATCGATGACTCAGGACCCACGATTCGATGTTCTCCTGTAAGAATACCTAGCCTATGTATTGCAGACTTCCTCTACCAGAGACTTCATATGGATACTCAATACCTAAGGTGTGGTGTTGAACTAATAATGATGGTTATATAGGATACATGCTTCTAATCGAAGCACAAGAGAATATTCAAAACTAATAAGAGAACATATTCCTCCATATAAGAGATCTCACAGATTCCACTCCCTTATGAAATCTACTTCTTGAATATTCTAAATCAATAGACAGTGAAAATGAATCGACACAACCCATGAGAGGAGGATTAGTAGAATATATAGATAAAGGTTGCTAGGAAGTTGATATAATCCCAAGTGAGGAACACACATAGTAAAACAAAGAATACACTTTGACTGAAGAGCAACGATAAATTGTATTAGTCAAGTCGAATACTCAAATTTCAACTCCACAAAGTAAGACCACATTGAATTCCAAGTCGACTTGAAGTCAAAATATTGCAATAGTTATAGTCTTGAAAAACCCCAAGAAAATGACAATGGGCCTAAGTCATATCCCCATTTATGAAGGTGTTGAAGACCCTAAACGACATTGGTTTGTTTGTGAGAAATTTTGGGATGCAATTGATATTACTGAAACAGAAAAACAAATAGCACAATTTGGTGTTACGCTTTGAGCTAGGGCCCTCACTTGGTTTATGAACTTCACGGATAATGAACAACGGTCAAAGGTAGAAATAAAACAGAGCTTCCTCACATTTTTCAAAACACAAGATATAAGCCACTTAGCTAGGAAAAATTGAAAGAGATCAAACAAAGCCTGAGAAAAATTGTTCGTGAATATTGTAAAAGATTCAAATATCTTTTAAGCCAAATTCCTTACGTAATTGAAGAAAAATTACTTGTACAATGGTATGTTGCAATACTATTACAAAAACTTTGAGCACCATTATGCATGTGATGGACACACCTACCACACTTAGAGGGGGGGTGAATGAGTGTGGGGATATTTTTCCCAAAACTTCCTTCTTACAAAAAAATCATTAGTTAGCATTCAACATTTACTCATTACTCATTGCTCTCATTAATAATCAGTTAGATGTGAATACATATCAGCAACAGATATCAACAATATATCATCAACAAATCATCTCCATAAGGAACACAAGGAACACAAGATGTATGTACAATTTTTCTTTTTATTATGGACTTCAATCCAGGGGTTTTTCAGCAACAACTGAATATAGTACAACTCTACAAGAGCAGCAACTCTATATGCAAGACTCAACTTACATTCTCAACACCAACTGAGATGAGGCAACAATCCTCAACAGTTATCAATTTGTACCATAAACAAGAGCATCAACCATGCACCAACCTGTAATCAACCTGTACCATAAACAAGTGCATCCAACCATGTACCAAGTATATACCAATCATGTGTCAACTACTCATCAATATGTAACAACATCATCAACTATACACCTCATGTATGTGCCAACTCATCAACTTCTTGTCTCAACCATGAATAGTTTTGGATTAGTCAACAACCCTAACTTGAAATAATCATAACTTTGTACCTGTACTGAATAAAGATCTAAAACTGATCAAAAATGTTATTCAGTGTGTTTTAAGCAATTCCTCCAAGTGGCACTACTTGGAACCTCTCAGAAAAGGATTTATAGCAAAAATGGCATACCTTGTTGAATTATGGCTTATTCAAGAGAGCGACTTTGTAGAGCGTGTCCCCCACAAAATATTTGATGAAATGATATGAAACTATTACAGAGCATACTAAATATTGTACCCTAGCCAACACATTTTTTCTCACTGAATTTGGATCTGTTATGAAGAAGTTATGACGTTTTTACCCAAAACACCTGATTTTGACTAGTTTCAGGACTAGCCACAAACCCTATTTTCCATGGAGTGTAACTCCAAAAATACAACGACCCAAAAGCTTAATTTTTAACCAAAGATACTTGGCTATGTTTTTTCACTTGCAAAGCAATTTCAAGATCTGAATCATTATAGAAAAATATTTATAGCAAAAATGGTGAGATGACCTGTAAATAACATACCTTAGAAAGCACCATCAAAATAATTTATCCTTCCTTACATTTCGGCCTTCTTTTATTCACTCTCCTCAGAATTTCGGCTTAGATATCCTTGGTTACCTCATTCACCTATATATCTTCGATATCCTCAAGTGTTCCACACCAAAAATGCTCAAGAGGCTCTCACAAGAAGCTCTCCATCAATACTCCAAAATATATTCCCACAAGAAGCTCTCCATTGATCCACAAAAAGGATG
>JZKD02S0362903.1:87498-99902 GCA_000966675.3 Picea glauca | reverse complement strand
AAACTTGAAGGTTTTTCGGGATTATAGAGTTTGGAAAAACACTTAAAAGAGAACTCTCTCAGTTCCTTTTTTGTACAGTAGTCTAATGAGACCGAAAAAGAGATAAACTATCGCTCGAAATACGCCCTTTCAAACCTTTTAATGAGCGTGAAAGGAAGCAAGATCACTCGACAATCTTTTCATATTTAGAGGGTCTGAAATGGGTTTAAAGATGACTCCAGGGGGTTCCTTTTTTGTGTGTTCGTGTATCTGTACGGGTCCGAAAAAGAGATAAAATTTTACCCGGTTTCATTCTCATGTATTTACGAGCATGAGAAAGAACAAAGACTAAGCTCGGTACTCTGCCCCCATCTTGAAAGCTAGTGACTTGACTCCAGAATGATCATCAAAGGATGGAGACATTCCCCCCAAGCTTCAATTCATTCACCGACTTTGAGGTTGTCACCAATTTCTGTACTAGATGGAGAAAAAGGATACAGGTGGATGAAATGAAGGTTCAAAAATGAGACCTAATGAAAGACTCGACTCGACATCTATGAGATCTGGCGAAAGACTCAACTTGAAGGTAGAGGTGAATGTTTCATTTTTTAATGAGCTTGACACAGGAAAAGAACTATGCTCAAGGTTCCAGGTTCGATCCCCATATTGTTGTTTCATTTTTTAACGAGCTTGCTACATAGAAGAAAACTATGCTCAAAGCCTCGGTTTCATTTTTTAACGAGCTTGCCACAGAGAAGAGAAACTATGCTCGTGACCTCTATTTCATTTTTTAACGAGCTTGCCACAGAGAAGATAAACTATGCTCATGGTTGCTTCTTGATCATGGCTTCCAAGAGGATAACGCTCTGGAAGGGTACCATGTCAAGGGACAAAAATCGGTCATGGCTTCCAAGAGATCTTCACTGGATGGAAGATAATCACTCGAGAAGGAACACATGTCGAGGGTTGTGACAGGGGTAAGGAGATCGGGCTCCAATAACCCTACCGAAGAGATCACCATGTCAACTATCGGATCCAAATCATCGTAAGTTGAGGTCATGGGAGACAACGCCACATAATTGACATGCGGTGGGGGTGATACTGTCTGCATATAAGAACCACTTAGGGAGGTAACCCAGTTGGGGCCAATGAATGAAAGTTGATCAATAGTCACAATTCATCCATTGTGAGGGAAAGATATCACACAGAAAAAAGTGGATACAATAGTTTTCATGGCATAGACATAATCCCCCCCGAGGAGTAAATCAAAATCCAAGGGGTCTTAGACTACCATGACATCGATAAAGACGGTTTTCCCTCCCAAAGTTACAGGAAACTGAGGAAGGATCCCTAAAGGTTGACTAGTTCTTCTGTTAAAAGCTAATAGATTCTGTGTAACCGGTGCAAGCTGCGGACAACCCAAAGCGTACCAAGCAACAGAAGACAAAATACTAACAGACGCACCTTCATCTATCATCATTTGAGGAACATACTGACCACGAACCTGTACTGTAATCTGGAAAGGAACATGAGAGGGAAGATGAGGTCCAGTTAGCACACCCCAATCAAAAAGGATGGCTTTGGTACTTGGAGGGGGTTTCACAGGAGAATGAGGGATGCACCCCAACACGATCGAGTCTATATCAACGAGAAAAACATGGGCAGTATCAGGTTTACTCTCTAGAAGGAGATTAGGATCGACCAATGATGGGATCGGATTAACCAATGGTGGACTTGGATAGACCACTTTAGTGCTCTTCAGAGGAAGAGTGGGATCGACCAATGGCGAAACTGGATCGACCACTTTGGCACTCTTCAGAGGAAGAGTGGGACTGGCCAAGGAAGGGAATGGATCAATCAATTTAAGATTCCTCAATGGAGGAATGGGATCGATCAATGGTGAAACTGGATCGACCACTTGAGTTTCATCCTCTAAGGGAAGAATGGGGTCAACGGGTGGAAACGGATCGACCACTATGGTGTCACTCTCCAATGGGAGAGTGGGATCGACCGAGGATGAAAACAGATCAACCACTTTGATGTCACTCTTTTGATGAAGAGTGGAGCTGATCGATGACGGAACTGGATCAACTACTTGGGTTCGTGTTTCAATCGAGGAGGAAACTAGATTGACCACCTAATCAACCGGATTGACCGGGGATGGAACCGGATTGACTAGTCCATCAACCAATGATGGGTCGGAGGAAAGCTTACGATAACCTTTTGGAAGTTGAAGTTTTTCCAAAGGAGAAGAAGCCTCGTCCATGTGAGGACAAAGGTGAGAGTAATGATTACCTTTACATAACATGCAAGGGAACTTGATAGTTTTCTTCTTCTTACCAACCGGAACATCACTAGTTGACGGGGTATCATCGACATGAATGACAAAGGTCAATGATGTGGAGGACCAAATTTCTAAGACCTGGTTAAGACCAGGGCAATCCCTCAGAAAGTGGTCACCCTTACAAAGGCTGTAAGGGAATTTGGGTTTTGGATTCTTCATTTTAATCTTGTTGACATCATCAACACTCCCAGTACTATTAATAGTAACTGGTTTCTTAGAGCCAACATTTGATGTTGTTGGGGACTTTGTCCTTTACGGGTTCTTCTTCTTCTTCTCTTTCCATTTCTTCTTCTTCTGATCAACCTGGCTACTTTCTTTAGAGCTTTCACTAGGAAAAGAAGGAGAAATGGAAGGAGACTTGATGGGTGAAGAAGGTGAAAAGTCGACATGAGGTTGATGTGTCAGTGATGTATTGACATCCAAAGTATTAGGTGCAACTGAAACATTGGGAAGATTCGGGATCACTGGAGTGGGGCACAACCAAACCGGTAATCCAATAGTGAGTCCTGGAAGGCTCAGTGTGGCAACATATGGAGGACCAAAGTTTCCAAATGAAGGAAAGGTATAAGGTTCCCCAGAAGAAGGGGTTCCTCCATTGGTACTCCTAGGATTCGATGCCATGATCACTGACTCGACCTAAGGTCCACTAAGTAAAACAAACAACACACACTATGAATCTGAGAAGCAATCAATCAAAGAAAACTTCCTACGATGAAACCATAGTTGGTGATGAAATCCAACGTCGCGAGATCAAAATAGGAAGGGGTGTGGATAGAGCGGGTGGATCGGTTACATTGGTGACCTACTTAATGGACTTACGCCTTGGTGCAAGCTTCCACGCAGTAATTGTGGATTTACCCTCCAAGGAGCCCAAGTGAGTTTGACCAACGTCTGTTCCAGGTACCGTGAAGACTTTCCCCTTCACAGTCACCTTGTGTAAGAACCTAGAAAGATAGGCCACTAAGGTTACCACCAACAACAATAAAGCTTGGGGGGATAGTCGACAGTCCGATCCACACGCAAGGGCAGGTTATCTAGCCTGAAATCAACTCAAAAGGCTTCCACTCATCATTGTGGGTATACCTCTGAGTGATCCACGTAATACGTGCAATCTCTACACTGATGTCAACAAAGCAGGGTGAGTAAATCTGCCAATATCAACATGACCTCATGCTTGACCCTTGTGTGAGAGGGGCTTCCTAGGACAAGATGTTGCAAATGGAATTTAACACTCCTTAACACAATATTTTTTTGTGTGTTTGTAAGATTTGGAAAGTTATCCTTTCAACCTATTCCAAATCCCTACACCTTAAACTAATGTAGGTTTGCTAACAAAGATGTAAAAAGTCTAATAAATTTTAGTTAAGTGTTGATTTTAATGGCTGTTGTTTACTCAGAGGGTGTACGAAAGTGAAACTAATGGAATGATGACTCAATTCCCAAAAATATGCATGAAATATGATAAGAAATCATTTCTTTTCAATGAATACCTATTTAAGGGAAAGAGGAAGAGTCGTTTTCACTATCAAACACTTGATAAGGAATGCCCTCAATCAATTTTGTTCTCAATCAAATTCGATATGATGCTACAACATTTCAGAAATGCAACCTAATATGCAAACTAATCATTGAGATGTACTTTTTTCGTTTTCATGCAAATGATAATAAATTCAATGAAAAATTTCTCTTGCCAACTACCCTTTCAGATCAAGGAGATTCAGACAAGAAAATGCAGATTTCGCACAAACAACACACCCTTTTGCAATCAAACAAGAGAAAGAAAACCAAAAATGCAAAAGGAAGGAGAAAGAGATTGGATTAGATGACCTCAAAGAACCAAATGAGAAGAGTTACAGACTTCAAATGTCCTTCACTAGAGTTCTCGCTCAGTCGGATAGGAGAGGAAGAAAACATCGGATCGATTTCAAGTTCTCAACAACAAAAACTCAAAAATAATGAAGAAGGTCATAAAATCTAAACAACATGGTGTTTAATTCTCAGGAGGAAGCATTTCAAAGGTCGAAGGAAGCATCATTGAATCTCAAAGCAGCTCAACAAGTAAGAAACAAGGTTTTTAACCTCAAAAATGCAATTTTTTGAAGGGATTTTGTGAAAACAGGGGCTGGCGCTCTGGTTTAAGGGACACCAGGGCATTATAAATCTTTTTACAACACTGTAAGGGAGCATTGGCACCCTTCTAACAAGGCAGAGGAGCGCTAGTTCCCAAAAGATCACAAAAATGTCAAAAAAACCTTAAAATTCAGTCAAATTTTGACAAACAAGCTGAGTTTGATGGGGTAAAGAATCAATCCGCAAGTGCAATCAGATATGAAGGGGTGAACAAGGCCTAAGAACAAAAAGGTTGAGACAAGGCCTATGAGGAAAAATCAAAACCAAAAAGTTCTGATTCGATCCCCAACGAAGTTGCCAGTTTCTGTTGTAGGAAAATCTCCCTGCGGACATGTAGATTGCCTCAAAGAGATAGACCCTAAATATAAGACAGAAAGTGATTAAAATGGACACTGACTTCCTTTCAAATCCATACAAACTAATACATGAGAAGGAAAGAGAATAGAAGTACCTCTTTATCGACGTTTGTCCCTGCATGCTCCGAGTTGAGCTCCAATCTTTCGCCCCTCGACGAACCCTGTAGACAAACAAAGTACGACCACTTCCTACTCTATTGATATTAGCTTGAAAATAGATCTATCTATTAACGATAAGTTCATGTAAGATCAGACACAAACTAGAAAGAAACAGGCCAAGCAAATTATATTAATGAGGACAAAACATTGCTTACAACCATGGATTGATTGCAACAACTCTGCCAAGTCCTCCTTGTCTACCCCTTGCTCAAAAGATCCACAATTTGAATGATGATATCTCCCTATGAGATCATAGGACTCTTGCTTCCAAAATATCTCCGTTCCAGCACCACTTATGAGATCATAAGTTTGGTGTGATTCTCCCTTTCCAGTCCCTCTTTCACCATTAGAAAGCTTGCTTATATAGCCTTGGAGAGGCTTTAACCACTTGAGATATCCTTGGGGAATTTTAGGATTTTCCTCCTTCAGTTGAGGATCTGCCCTAGGATCATGGCTGGACTAGGGATTCAAGCTCAACTGCCTTCCAAGAATGAAAAGATGCTTCCCCCATTCATCTCAACAACTCAAATACTACCCAGAATAGGTAGCGCTCCCTCAAAAGGGCCATAAGAGCATTGTAGCGCTCCCTAGTAGGATTTAGAGGGGCGTCAGTGCTTTCAAAATCTATAACGCTCCCTCAAAAGGGCCAGAGGAGCTTTATAATGCTACCAGACAGTGTAAGGGGGAGCACCGGTGCTCTCAAAATCTATAGCGCTTCCTCAAAAGGGCTAGGGAAGCTTTATAACGCTCCCAGATAGTCTAAGGGGGAGCACTGGCGCTCCCAGAAGAGGTATAGGGGAGCACTCTCCTCCAAAACTTAGTTTTTGAGGTGCTTTCATATGGAAAAAGGTTTGCAAGCCTGTTGACTCATTTCTCCTCTCCCAAATCAAAATTTTGAGGTATTTCAAGTGTCCTTCTCATGTCATTATAGGCATGACATAGGCATCATGGCAATATGCTTTCTTTTACACTTGTGACACTTGTGAGCAATATGCGACACTTGCGACCTTGTGAGAAAAATGTGACACTTGCGACCTTTGTAATGACGACACTTGCGACACTATCAAAGTGAGTATTTTTTATGTGTAATAGCCACTACCCTGCATTTTGTAGAAATATTTGGTGGAAATAAATTGTTAGCACGAGTCGACATCCTAACTTTTAAACCTAGGTTTGACCCAGTCACTACATTCACCAATGTGAAAATGAGTGGAGGTGAGTAGACTATTGGGATAAAAGGGTATGGCCACATATGTTCCCAAAAAAACTGGATGATATACCACATAAGTGGTATAAAATTGAAGAAGCGTGTGGCAACACATTCAATTGGAATGAAATCAAAGAAAATTTCATTAGAGATTTTGAATTCATTCCCGAGGTGGAAAATTTGCGAGAGGTCGCAAAAGAAATCAAACATTTTCTTGAAAAACCAAATCCTAACGAAATACAAAAAACAGGTAAAGCCAAAGTTGAAATAGGATTGACTTCGACTTGAAATTTTTGTCAGAACAAAGTCAAGATAATATAACATCTCGTCGAATATACATGGAAAATGTAAATTTTACAGGGAAAAATTTTCAATGGAAGAAAATCCATGTTGGAGTAAACAATCTTGTAAAGATAGTTTATTTAGTGTCCAAGGAAGGAAAGGAATACATAGAAAAACCTAAATTCCCCCTAATCTATAATAAGGTTGTAGAAGGATAATGCCAACTAGATGAATCTATAGCACCTGAGTGGATGGACATAGAAATCAAAAGTAAAGAGTTCAACATTTCAATAGATGGTTGACCAAAAATGGCCACAATAAGTGACTATTAGTCCGACAAATAAAACACAGAGATAGTGGACATGTTGCGAGAATATCAAGATGTTTTTGCATGAGATTATAAATACCAAAAAGGATTGGTGCAAGAGATGGGTAGATGAAAATAAACCTCATCCTTGGGAGAAATCCCATAAAAGAGTGACCATACATGTTGACACACAAATATAATCCCATAGTCCAAAAATATATAGAAGCAATGCTAGCTATTGGTATTATATATCCTATTGAAAAATCATAATGGGTAAGTTTGATGGTCGTGGAACCCAAAAAGTACGAGCCCAAGAAACTTAGAATATGTGTCAACTTTCGAGGTTTGAACAAGATTACAATAACTGATCCATTCCCAACACTGTTCGCTGACGAAATCATTAATGAAGTCATGGGACAAAAATGTTATTCTTTCATTGATGGCTTCTCAGGATACAACCAAGTACTTAATGAAAAAGAAGATTAGGGGAAACTAACATTTTTTTCCGAGTTCAATTCATTTGCATATAGAGTAATTCCATTTGGGCTCAAGAATTCCCCAAAAATAATTTCTCAGATATTTGTCAAAGCGTTTCACGAATACATTTACAAAACAATGGCTATGTACATTCATGAATAGACCATTTATATCCTGATGAAATTTCACATCCAATGGTTACGAATGATGTTGGAAAGATGTAGACAAATTCACTTATCTCTAAATATCAAAAAGTGCATCTTTTCCACACCTATAGGAATTCTACTAGGTCACATTGTATATAAAGATGAAATCAAGGTCGACATGGCCAAGATCAAATTTATTCTTGACTTGAAACCACCAATCAATAAGAAGAAAATAAAAATCTTCCTTGGGAATACTGGATATTACAAACATACAATCTTCCTTGGATCTGTTGAAGAAAGAAGTCGAGTTTCAATGGAGCCAAGAACACAATAAATATTTTGATATATTAAAAAGAAAACTGGTAGAAGAACCTACATTAAGATTTCCATAATGGTAAAAAAAGTTCCATGTCTATGTGGATGCATCTAACATTGTTTTCATCCCAATCCTATCCCAAACATACGATGACATGGTCGATCACCCAAATGCATGCTAGTAAACAATTGAATAAATCCAAAAGAAATTATTCGACGACTGAGCGATAGACTCTAGCTATGTTTTTCTCCCTTCAAAAATTCTAACATTAATTACTGGAAAACCATTCATCTTCTTCACAAACTATTAGGAACTTTAGTATTTAGTAAATAAAGTGGTCCATTAGGGAAAAATATGTCGATGGTTTCTACTATTCCAAGAGTTTGACTTTGAAGTAGTAGTTCGACCAGGAAATTTTTTTTTGGCCCACACCATCTATCCCTACTTGAGGCAGGAGAAGATCCAACTGGGATATAATATGACTTACTAGGTGCACATATGTTTCAGGTCGAAGCTGCCCCCAAGGAACTTGAAGAAATCATACATTTTTTGGAAGAAGGGAAGGCTCCTAAAGATATCCCAACAAACAAAAGAAATATCCTAGAATTAAAAGTAGCACCATTCACTCTCATGAATGGATATATCTACAAGCTAGGAATTGATAATATTTTTCGAAGATGCACATTAGAATGTATGAACATGTTGACATAATCAATGAAGCACAAACAACCCTAGTGGGAGGTCATTTCCAAGTCAATACGACAGCCAGAAAAATCCGTCAAGATAGTCTTTGGTGGCTAAACTTACAGAAGGACTATCGAGAACAAATGAAGAAGTGTGATAAATGTCATAGGATGGGTCATCCCTTGTGGAAAAATGAAATGTCTTTACATTCGGTAAATCCTAGTTTACTGTTGGAAATTTGGGCTATCAACTTTGTCGTTCCCTTCCCAAAAAGACCAAAAAGAATCGGGGAGAAATGTATCATCACAACAGTCAAATATATAACTAAATGGGAAGAGGCATAACCAGTCAAAAACTACACAAATGAAATAGTGGTCAAATTCATCTATGAAAATATAGTAACTAGATTCGACTACCCCTTAACATTAATAAGTGATTAAGGAACTCATTTTGTTAATGGCACGATTGAAGTCTTACTTAAAAAGTTCATGATCAACCACAACAATATGACTATGTATCATCCATAGGCCAATAGAGCCATCGAGTTATTCAACAAAACATTGGATAAAGGTTTAGCAAAAATATGTGGACTCGACAGGGAGGATTGGGATGATAAGGTCATACAAGTACTGTGGGATTATAGAACAACATACAAAATATCGACTAGCCAAACACCATTTAAGCTTGTATATGGTCAAGAAGTTGTAACTCCACTATACTTCTATGCAAATGCAGGGAGGATAACATTTTTCCTTAAATTGGACCATATTCTCAATACATGACAACACTTCTACTATATGAACCAATTAAAGGAAGAAATGATTCTTGCACAACGACATCAAGAGACTCAAAATAATCAACAAAAATATTATAACGACCAACACATCAAAAATAAATATGTCAACGCAAGAGATTTGGTACTAATATATGAAAGTCGGATAAAGGGAAAGCCATGAAACTTATAAACTGTTTGGTTGGGTCCTTACATGGTTGAGGATATTAGACCATCAGGAGTAGTACATCTAAATAATTTGCAAGGGTATCCCTTTTAGAAATTAGTTAGTGGAGCCCATATAAAGAAATACAATGCATATTAGTCTCATGAACTGCAGGTGAAAACCTCTTGGAGGGTGTTAGCAGGATTTGACTAGGTTGAAAACCCTTAAGGGCGGCCTAGGTCAAAGTTGAGAATAAAATGAAAATAAAAATAAAAATACAAGCAATAAAAGTAAATAAAAATAAAGATTAAGAAAAACAAAAAATAAATTAAGAAAGCAAGAAACAAGCTAGTTATCAGAATTAGGTACAAAAACTGTTTGATGATTACAAGCTATATGATTGACTTGAACCACCAAAATCATTCATTCAAGCCTGCCATACTTAAATATGAGAAGAGAATAGAGCCCTTGGTCATCACTTAAGTCATTCAAGAAGAAAAGCAGAAACCCAGAGCAATCTTAGCACCAAGGCAAGACTTGCACCATCTTTTAAATAAATGAACCAATCAATCCAGCGAAAGAGAAGTACTTCATTCAGTGGAATGCAAAATCCCTCACTCAAGTGAATGTGAACTCTATAGATGAAGAAAGCGAGTTAAATATAAATAAAGTGAGTGTGGAAAACATAATTCAAGCGAGCGTGATCATATTCAAATAATTCAACAAAGAGAACACAACTTTAGAAAGTCAAACATCAATCAAGTCAAAACAAGCAAGGAAACCAACTTTGTTAGACGATTCAACCAAATATCCTCAATCGATTGGAAGAACCAAATCAACTAGATCACATAAGAAAATAAAATAATGAAATTCAACTGAGTTGGGTGAACTCTTTGAGAAAAGAAAATTGACTTAGTTGAAATATCTGGCTACCAAGAGTACGTTAACATAGTTAATGCCCAACAGGATGAGTTCGACCACCACATTGTCATCGACGCAACTATCCCTTCACACATACAAGCATTTACTCCTAGCATTACTATTGATTCATGTGAATTAATGACACCATTGGTTGAATTAAAGTTTCCAATCCACCTCCTGCCTATAAATATAGAGGAGGCATATGACTTTGTCTCACTATTGTTCACCCCTGAGCACCCAAGTACTTGGAGCATATAAATCAAAACCTCACATTTGACTCCATAGCTTCAACAAATAAAGTATGAACCCAACCAATAGGAAACTACAACCATGCCAAGGATGAGAGGCCAAGTCATGGATTCCTTGTTTGAACCAAGAACAAAATCCAATTTTGACATAGTCAGCGCAGTATAATTGGAAGCTTGCATGCAAAATATCTGCATAGCTAGGATTGAGGATATTTATTGGTCGAGACATTGAAAAAAATTCACCACATGGGGAGTGGAAGTGGGAACATGGAAGGAAGGATTTGTTTTCTTGGAGAAGGCCAATATCTGAAACTTTCTGGGTGCACCATAGGTCGTAGAATTCGATGGCTGGAAAGAAGAAGTTGCAAAGTTTCTAGTTAGGTGATACCATACTTGACACTTATGGATAGACTTTCCAGTTCAAACTACTGAGGGAATGATACATTTGGTTATTGGAATTCCACATGGGGGTACCCCGGTATGAAAAGCCCTAAATTACAATGATTGGATTCAGTTCCTCACAGGAGGAACCTCAATGAAGAACTCAAAGGGATTGCTAATCAATAGTGTAATCAAGCTCAAGGGCACATGGATGTGTGTGAAAGTCTCATTATGCTTCACAGTAGCAGGTTGGGCCTCATACGCAAAGTTCACCATGCTAGAACCCATTAGTCAGATCCTTTAGTCGGGTGAAGAATTTTACTAGGTTAGCTACCTAGCTGCAACAATTAAAAGCAATTGCAGGGAGTGCCAAGAAAATGGACGAGCTATTAAATTCCCATATTTTCTTATATGGCCCGCAATGAGTCAAATTATCTTGGTTGGGGATCCCACATTCACGTTAAGACAGATCCAGACCATGGACAATTACAAGTGTTCTTCACAAGGAGCAATTAGGTCATCTGACTCTTTGCTAACTGAAGAAATGTTCAAAAACTGGGTCAACAATTTGAAAAATCTATCACACAGGTGGAGAGTCAAACAAAAATTCTGATGGACATTACCTACAAGTTCCCACATTCAACTAAGTATTGACAAAATGCTCTAGCGTTGAGTTAGTGGGGGGACAACGCCATATAACTAGAGTACCAACTGATGAAGTTGCAAATATTTAAAGATCTCGACAGATAAATGGAGTTTGAAACACAGATCCCACTAAAGGTGCTAAGTGACAAATCAACTATTTTAATACCCCTGACATATGCAAAGAAATATTAAGAAAGTGAAGTGGCCTTCTACACAATTCCATTTGTCTCAAATCTAGACATGGAAGGAGGCACTCTGATCAAGCATACACTAGTGAAGAGAAAACAACAAGAAAGATAATCCAAAGGAAAACAAACTATAGACATAGAGGAAGCCCTGAAGGATGTATACATTATATGGAAAGAGACGTTCCAAGAAGACATTGCTTTATATTTTAATGACCCCACAATGAGAGAAAAAAAATCTCCTCTCGCAAATAATCTAGTCGAAAAGGTCCGACAAAAAGAAAAATAGACTTAACAGGACAAATATATCACTAGAAATATTTTGAATTTGAGCATAGGGCCACAATTAAAGGAAGCAATGGAAACCCTAAATGATAAGCATGTTAAAGAAAAGAAAACCAAAGCATCCCTGGAGAAACAAGTTGAGACAAGAAGACATAAAAGCATAGGTTAGAAGACTATCAAGAAGAGAGCATGGGTCAGATGATTGCTGCTACAACATGTCGATCGAATACAAGTAGACTCGACCCCAATACAAAACCTGTTCCAAAGAGGCAGTGAACAAGGGCAAGCAAAATCAACCTAACAAGGGAGTCACCCCTAGTTGACCCCATGCCAATCATTGAAGAAAGAACAACAAAAAATGAGGCATTCAAACTTAAAAATAAATCAACAAAAGGGCATCGATAGGTATCATCT
>JZKD02S0362903.1:63123-73660 GCA_000966675.3 Picea glauca | reverse complement strand
GGATAAACCATCAAGGTGGGAGGACTACCTGCATTTGGTAGAATTCACCTACAATAATGGGTACCATGCATCATTGAAGATGAGCCCATTCGAAGTGCTTTATGGAAGAAAGTGCTACACTCTAGTGAGATGGGATAATCCAGTTGACAGAGTAGTAGTAGGACCTGAACTACTCAAAGAGATGGAGGATCAAATGATAAAAATCAAATAGAATCTGAAAGCTGCCCGAGACAGGAAGAAAAGTTATGCTGATAGTAACAGAACCCATAGAGAATTCAAAGTGGGTGACCATGTTTTCTTGAAAGTGAAAACTAACAGGAGTTCCCTGAAGCTGGGAAGTTGCGCCAAGTTGGCAGCAAGATTTTGTGGGCCATTTGAGATCCTGGAAAGGACTGGGCTAGTTGCATACATGCTTGCATTACCTACATCTATGACTGCACATAATGTGTTTCCTGTTTCACTACTTAAGAAGTATGTACCTGATGCTAATCATGTTATCGATTGGACTGTGATCTAGGTGGAGCCAGAAGGTGTCCTGCAAGTGCATCCTGTGCGCATATTGGACAGGAAAAGCAAGCAGCTCCAGAATCGAGCTATAGAGCTTGTAAAGGTCTAGTGGAGCTGGTACGGTCTTGAGGACACGACATGGGAGCATGAATAAGTTATGCGGGCAGAGTACCCGCATCTTTTTGAAAATTTTGAAAGACTTGCAGAGGCAGTGTAAGTTGCACTAAGGATAGTGTAAAAATAAGGGGAGGGGGATTGTAGTTTCCCCAAGGCCGAGCCCCGTTGCAAATCATGATATATGAAATGAATTGTAAACTTGTTCTATAGGCTGGTGAGCCAAGTTTTGTATAAGCTAGTAGGCTTATGTGTTTGTTAGGCCAGGGAGCCTAAGTATTGAAGGCCAGGAGCCTGCTGTTGTACTTGTATGTATGCAAAATGATTAATAAAATATAAACACCACCAAGTGCAGAATGACCACGATGAATGAGTGAAGGGGGACTGAGCGTCCACAGAATGGGCAAGGGATTAGGGGCTGGAAGGTGGGAAAAGGGGCTAAGTGTTGAGCCTAGGGGGCTTAAGCCTGGGATTAATATTTTAATATTATTCCCAAAAAAGACATGTGTATTTTATTTTATCCTAAGTTCCTGGCAAGGAGAAAATGTGAAAAAGGGATGCATGTAGTGGGAACGCATGCAGTTCCCAGGGTGACAAGTGTCAACCCTGGTGCATGAAAATATAATAGCCGAGATGAACCATGTGAGGGGGGGGCGTCTCCATTCTACCCGACTGATCGAGCATGAACCCATCCGATCTCTGCAAGAATACCTGGTAAAATCTCGAAACCAAGACCGTGAGACTATCCTATGATTACTGGACTTGTTTGGGAAGCGCGTGTCTGTTTTTCGCAATTGGTTGTTGCAGCCATGCAGTGTTGGACTGTGCATGGCATACTAGCTAGAGTAAGCTCGTGTTGAGCTTGTGTATGACCTCTCTGCTGGTGAGGGAGGCAACTATGGTTGGAAGAGGCAGGTTTTCAGGCCTGTGAGCAACTCTGTCCCAGTGAAAGAGTTTGTTGGGAAGTGGTTCTTCCAGAGAGTGCCCAGCACCAGCTACGGGCTCTGAGACTTCCTGATCCGACCTGTTGCCGAGACCCATAGAGGGAGGTTAGCACTGATGGAATGTGCGTGTGAAGGTGTATACTCCCAGGCGGAACAAACATGTGGGGAATGAGAGTCTGGTAGTAGTGGGCGTAAGATGGCATCTTTGGGAAGAATCCTTCTAGATATTTCTATGATGTTTTCCCTGTAACCTCATCCTAGCCTAGGATTCCTTGCCTTGGGGTGGAGCTCAGTCCCAGCTCGGGGCTGACCCACTATTGATATGATGAGCAGTGCGGTCTAAGGCTGGGAGGTTCGTGGAAGGCCTGCACTTGGTTGGTGGATTTCACCACTGTTACAAGATAAGTATCTAGCTAAGTTCTTATCACATTTTGCATGACTGTGCTACATAAATTATCATGTTTTTCGCTATGTATATGAATTACTGTTAAATGCTATGGATTGTTTCATTGTAGCCATAAATTATACGTTTTACTCTGAGTTAAATGTATTTCTTTACTTGAATGCATGTGATTATATAATGCCTGTACGAATTATGTGAATGTGCATGTAGAGAATGTTACCTAGTGAGTTATAAGCTATGGGTAGGCAAAAAGGTACACTACACTTTTAACATTAGGGCTGACTTGACACTTTCTTATTTTGTAATTATTTTCTTTAATTATCTTCAGGGCCTACATGTACTTCCTTCTTCAATTCACTTTGTCATCTTCAAAAATTCATTTCTCCTCAACCATGAGGATCCACGTAATGTTCCACATACCACTGGAAACAACATGATGTATACTATCCATCCATGGGTGTTTTATCTTCATGTGCATTGTCCTTCATTTCCAAATACCTTCATCAATCTTGCAGTCCAAAACCAATGACTAGGGTTGAGATCAATGACAACAACCAATCTTTTGACAATCACCTCATATGAAGATCCCTTAAACCTAGTACTCAAAAATTGGCCATCGTATTTTTCCACCACTTACAATAAACTAGAAGCACAAAAGACTATAATTTCCAACCTAAGAACAAAAAGAGTACTCACCACTGACACAAAGTCTAAATTGGCCATATCCAATCATATTGCAAAAGAAAAGGTAGTCGAGGCTGAATTATCCAAGAAAGGAAGGGAGTAGCTAAGGAAGCAAGAAAGGCTCAAGTGGAAATAGATAAATCCATGAAGCACCTTGACCAAGTCAAAGAGAAAACTCAGGAAGTTGAACAAAACTTCAACCCAGAGTCGATTGCAGTGCAGGAAGCCCCCTTGGCATACAAACTAGGATTTTTGGGAAAATTGAAAGCAGTGGGGATAGAGGCACAATACTCCACCAAAGAATGGAAGATGTTCTCACAATACTTGTAGAAAAATAATCCAAAAATATATCATACAACATTTCAAAGGATGCCACAACAACCTATAGAGTAGTTGGGGACCACTTTGACATATAGACAAAAGTTCCAGTTCTTCAACTATACAGTATCTGAGTCTAACTTTCCGACCACTAGCCACCAATCAAGGACTCCAGAGATAGTTTCTGAAGGAATAAAGGAATCACATGTGGAAATAAAAATAACACCTCTACCACCAAATGTAAAGTTGCATGAATAGACAATCCTTAGAGAAACAAATGGGCATACAAAGAAGCTAGTAAAATATCCATGATCAAGCATCTGATACTTAAGAAAATTTTGAAGCAAAAGTCGACATTGAAGAACTATTTTGAAGAATTCAAGTTAAAAAATAGCCTGCAGTATAAAATCCAGTTTAAAGACTTCAACACTAGTATATCATCATAATACTTCTTCTTCAAGTATAGTATCCATCTTCAAGAAGCCAACGACACCTGATGGCCTTCAGAGCTCGAGAAACAACTTCAATATCTTAAAAACTTGGGTAGGAGTGTAATGTGAGTGTACGACTTCACTACCTAGAGGTCTTCGACGACTCGTCGGGAAAAGACAAGAGGATCTCTGTGATCAGGAAGATAACTTCATTGATTTCGAGAAAGGACTTGATTGGACTTTTGGAATGGTTGGGCATGAGGTCAGGAGAAAAAATGCAGAAAGGCTGACTCATGTTGGGTAAAACTTCCCTTTGAAAATATCATGACATATGATCAAACTCTGGCAGCATGACATTGACATAAGTTTATGATGTAGGAGGCAACACAAAATCTCTGTGTTTGGAAGAATAACCAAATGGAGGAGGACACAACTCTATGTAGTGAGAACATCTTCCTAAGGTCATATTAAATCCCAAAGCTTGACGAACAAACAAAAGGATTTGTTTTGTCCAAAGGCGACTCATTGTGATGCCATTAAAATAAAATATATTTCCCAACCTCTTTTTTTTTTGTCTTTTTCAATATTTTTAAAGAGCTTGAAAAAGAATAGAATAATGCTACGTTACAAAGGAGGAATGAGTGTTGCAAGCATACTAGTTCAATAACAAGGAACACGTTAATTCTCAGAGAAAGGAGACATGTGAAAGAATAGGACACTCGGGGAAATTCCTCCATGGGTCAAGGTGTCAAGACGCAGAGGCAAAGTGCTACAAGGCTTGCTTATAAGGCATGCTTCAAAGGTTCAGTTGAGAGAAACATGGAGCCGACATTAGGCCAAAGACACATGGATGCAAATACGATTAATAAGACACAATTAAAACCCCCTTCAATGCAATTTTAACGATCCCATAGAAGGTAAGATCGATAGTTTTTTCACGTTTAGAGAGTCTGGAAAAACAATGTAAATGAAGACTCCACTGGGGTACCTTTTTCGAAGGTAGCCTAGTCGATTTGAAAAAGGGGTAAACTAGCACCGAAAATATGTCTATTAAAAACCATTTTAACGAGTGTGACAAAGACAAGATCGCTCGACAATCTTTTCAATTTTAAGGAGTCTAAAAAGAGCTTAAGTATGGACTCACAACCTTTTTCTAGATTTAGTCTCCTTAGCCTGAAAAAGTATAAAATCTACTTAGGAGAACTCTCCTGGCGAGATGAATCTCTCGAGGTGTACCTTTTTCCTCCTTAATATACAGGCCGGAAAAGGGGTAAACTCATGCCAGTAGATGTTTTTTCTGAACCAATTAACGAGTGTGAAAGAACAAGGTCACTCGGTGATCTTTTCAATTTTAAGGAGTCTGAAAAGAGCTTAACTATGGACTCTGTACCTTCGAAAAAGGTACCCCAGTGGAGTCTTCTTTTATGTTTTTTTTTAGACTCTCTAAACGTGAAAAAACTACTGAGCTTACCTTCTCTCGGCTCGTTAAAATTACATTGAAGGGGGTTTCCATTGTCTCTTATTAATTGCATTTTCATCCATGCATCTTTGGCCTAATGTCGTCTCCATGTTTCTCTCAACTGAACCTTTGAATCATGCCTTATATGTAAGCCTTGTAGCACTTTTCCTTTGCGTCTTGACACCTTGAACTATGGAGTAATTTTCTTGAGTGTCCTTTTCCTGCACATGTCTCCTTTCTCTGAGAATTAACGTGTTCCTTGTGCTTGGAACTAGTATGCTTGCGACACTCGTTCCTCCTTTGTAACATAGCATTCTTTTATTCTTTTTCAAGCTCTTTAAAAATATTGAAAAAGATAAAAAAATAAAAGAAACCCCAAAAAGAGGTCGGGAAATATATTTTATTTTTATGGCATCACAATGAGTCACCTTTGGACAAAACAAATCCTTTCGTTTGTTCATCAAGCTTTGGGATTTAATATGACCTTAGGAAGATGATCTTGCTGCATAGAGTTGTGTCCTCCATTTGGTTATTCTTCCAAACACATGGATATTTTGCATTGCCTCCCGCATCATGAACTTATGTCAATGTCATGGTACCAGAGTTTGATAATATGTCGTGCTATTTTCCAAGGGATTTTTTACCCAACCTGAGTCAGCCTTTCTGCATTTTGTCTCCTGACCTGATGCCCGACCATCCCTAAAGTCCAATCAAGTTCTTGCTCAAAATAAATGAAGTTCTCTTCTTGATCACGGAGATCCTCTTGTCTTTTCCCGATGAGCCGTCGAAGACCTCTGGGTAGTGAAGTCTTACACTCACATTACACTCATACCTAAGTTTTTAAGATCTTGAAGTTGTTGCTTGAGCTCTGAAGGCCTCGTCTCCGGCCATCAAGCATCGTTGGATTCTTGAAGATGGATTCTTCAAGTATTTATTGATGATATTTTTATTTACTCTCAGATGATGGAGGAGCATGAATATCACTTGCGCTTGGTACTACAGTGTCTGCAAGAGCACAATTTGTATGGGAAATTTTCCAAATGCTCGTTTTATCAATCGAAGATTCACTACTTAGGGAATGTCATATCTGACGAAGGTATCATCGTGGATCCAGGAAAGGTCAAGGCTATTATGGAATGGCCAGTGTCGACGAATGTCCCGGAAGTGCGTAGCTTCATGGGTTTAGTAGGATACTATCGACGGTTCATCGAGGGATTTTCGAAGATAGCAAATCTGATCACAGAATTATAGAAGAAGAACAAGAAGTTTGTTTGGACCAAGAAATGCACGGAAGCATTTCAGATGCTCAAGGAGATGTTGACAACGACACCGATACTAAAGGTCCCTGACATGGATGTGGACTTCTTGGTATGCACTAATGCATCCAAGGAAGGCTTAGGCAGAGTCTTTATGCAAGACGACCGAGTGATCGCTTACATCTCGAGGAAACTGAGAAGGCATGAGAAGAACTATGCGATGCATGATTTGGACTTGTTAGCCATTGTATATGCATTGAAGGTTTGGAGCAAGGATGATTTTAAGGATGGAAATTTATTTTAAAATGTAGAAACCTTGGCGAATCTTACTAATCCTTCATATGCCAACTATAAATGTTTGGTGATATTTTTGTAAACATATTCAAATTTCTAAGGATTTTATATAGTTTTTATAAAATTTTGGCGATTTTTAAGGTAAAATAATTTTATCCTATAGAATTTGGGCGAATCATTTTTAAAATAGCGAATCTCGTTTTTGGAAAAACCTTGGAAAATTAGCCCAAGAGCGAAATTTAGCCCCTAAAATCATCCATGGATTGGAGACACTACCTTGTTGGATGAAAATTTGAATTAAAGATGGACCACTACGGACTACAACACATCTTTATGCAAAGTGACCTGAATGCACGACAACGATGTTGGTTGGAATTTCTTAGCGAGTACGACTTCGAGATTACTTACATAAAAGGAACTGTGAACTGAGTGGCAGATGAATTGAGTTGGAGACCACACATATTTTCGGTGTTGACTCTTCAGATGAATCTACGGGAAAATATTCTAACTTTACAGCACGATGATGACTGGTACAAAGAGGTCAAGGATTTTATCAGACAAAAAAAAATGATGGTACCAAGATTTGAAGGATTTACATTTGACGACGATGGATTATTGAGGTTTAAAAGTTGGATTTATGTACCATTGGATGACGAGTTGAGGAGTTTGATCCTAAACAAGGCTCACAGAGTAGTGTACATGGATCACCCGGGAGTTACGAAGATGAGGGTGGATCTTAAACCCTTATTCTTCTGGAAAGGAATGAAGGCAGATATAGTTAACTATGTGGCCAGATGTCTAGAATGTCAGCAGGTAAAGGATGAACATAGAAATCCAGTAGGATTACTACAACCCCATGCTATTCCATAATCAAAATGGGAGGTCATTTCGATGGATTTCATTGTTGGATTGCCACTGACAATAAGGAGACATTACTCAATTTTTGTCGTAGTCGACACTCTGATGAAGAGTGCTCATTTAATTCCTGTGCATACGACTTATCAGGCACCTGACATAGCTAGAGTTTTCATTAGTGAGTTTGTGAGGATGAATGGCGTTCCTAAGAGAATTATATCTGATCGAGGATTGACGTTTACTGGACGATTTTGGACTAGTTTCCAAGAGGCCTTGGGAACCCAACTTAACTTTAGTATTGCGTATCACCCAGAGATTGACAGGCATACCGAATGAATGAACCAAACCTTGGAGGACATGTTGCACATGTACGTGATGGACCAACAAAAGCGTTGGGAAGAATTCTTTCCACTGGTAGAATTCGCTTATACCAACAGTTACCAAAGCACTATTAAGATGGTGCCTTTCGAGTTTCTTTGTGGACGACTGTGTCGTATGCCTTTTATTTGGGATCAGCTTGAGGATAGGGTCCTGGTGGGACCAGAAGCGATCCAAGAAATGGAAGAGAAAATGAAAACAATAAGACAAAGGATCAAAGAAGCATAGGATCAACATAAGAGTTATGCCGATGTGCACCATGTCGACTGTAGTTACGAAGTTGGTGATCGAGTCTTCTTGTGGGTAAAACCGCATAAGAGTCCAATTAAGTTTGGAAAGGGAGCTAAAATATCTCCTAGGTTCATGCAACCTTTCGAGATTGTGGAGAGGAAGGGGCCCATGGACTATCGACTAGCCTTGCCTGATTCTTTGAGGCATATGCACGATGTTTTTCATGTATCTGTTTTGATGCATTATATTAGTGATCCTACACATGTTATTGACATGAGTTCCTTGCAGGTATCAGATGAGGGGGCACTCACGGCTGAGCCGATCTGCATCCTGGATCATCACATTCGACAGCTACGGCGTCGAACAGTAGATCAAGTCAAGGTCCAGTGGGACAACTATAGTCCACACTCGACGACCTGGGAGGACGCATATGATATGCGCCAATAGTTTCCATTTTTGTTTGCTAGAAAGAATTATGATACTTTGATACACATTATTTTGGCACTTATATACTGTGAAACTTCTGGACGAAGTTTAGACCAAGAGGGGGTGTATGTAACACCCCGCTCTTATGCACACTAGCAAACTTATTATTTGAGGACACTTGCTTGCAAGTGATCCAGATTACTATACTATTGGTTGTTGAATATGATTATGAGGCATTATGGATTGATGACATGTTATGTTGTTGTATTGACATAGACAGGTGCTATTGACTCGGTTTTCCTGAGTGTGCAGAATTTTGGACCTCGAGGATGCAGAGTGTAGTGTACCTTTTTGCTGACCAAGGCTTTTAATGCGCAATATAACAATTTGTATACACTTACGTTGGATTTACATAACACATACAGTCCAGTATATACTCCACATGCATTTAACAATTAAACACATTCAACACAGAGTATTCATATGAATTACTACCATAATCAACAAGCAATTAGCTTTTCATATTAATTCATATACACAGCGGGAAACATGATACATATTATATGTACAGCACAGTCATGCCAAAATGTGATAAGAACATAGTTAGATACTTATCTTGTAACAGTGGTGAAATCCACCAACCAAGTGTAGGCCTTCCACGAACCTCCCATCCTTAGACCACACTGCTCATCATCTCAACAGTGGATCACCCTCGAGCTGGGACTGAGCTCCACCCCAAGGCAAGGAATCCTAGGCTAGGCTGAGGTTACAGGGAAAACAACACATAAATATCTGGAAATATTCTTCCCAAAGATGCCATCTTACGCCCACTACTACCAGACTCTCATTCCCCACATGCCTGTTCTGCCCGGGAGTATACACCTTCACATGCATAGTCCATCAGTGCTAACCTCCTCTCTAGGTCTCGGCAATAGGTCGGATCAGGAAGTCTCAGAGTCTAAAGCTGGTGCTGGACACTCTCTGTAAGAAACTGCTTCCCACCAAACTCTTTCACCTGGAAAGAGTTGCTCACAGGCCTGACAACCTGCTTCTTCCCAACCACAGTCACCTCCCTCACCAGAAGAGAGGTCATACACAAGCTCAACACAATCTTACTCTGGTCAGTATGCTACGCGCAGTCTAGCACTACGTGGCCGCAACATCCAATTGGGAAAAACGAACACGCGCTTCCCCAACAGGTTCCACAATCATGGGATCGTATCATGGTTTTTGTTTCGGAATGGTACGAGGGTAATATTGAAGAGGTCGGACTGGTTCACGCTCAGATGGTCAGGTAGAATGGGGAAGATCCCCCTCCCTCGGTTCATCTCGGCTATTATATTTGCATGCACCAGGGTTGACACTTGTCACCCTGGGAAATGCATGCGTTCCCATAGCATGCATCCCTTTTGCACGTTTTTCCCTTGCCAGGAACTTAGGATAAAATAAAATACACATGTCTTTTGGGAAATAATATTAAAATATTATTCCCAGGCTTAAGCCCCCTAGGCTCAACACTTAGCTCATTTTTCCCACCTTCCAACCCCTAATCCCTTGCCCACTCTGTGGATGCTCAGTCCCCCTTCACTCATTCATCGTGGTTGGTCTGCACCTGGCGGTGTTTATATTTTTATTAATCATTCTACATACATACATGTACATCAGCAGGCTCCTAGCCTTCAACACTTAGGTTCCATGGCCTAAAAAACACATAATCCTACCAGCTTATACAAAACATGGCTCACCAGCCTATAGACATGTTTACAATTCATTTCATATATCATGATTTGCAACGGGGCTCGGCCTTAGGGACACTACAATCCCCCTCCCCTTATTTTTGCACTGTCCTCAATGCAACTTACACTGCCTCTGCAAGTCTTTCAAAATTTTCAAAAAGATGTGGGTACTCTGCCCACATTACTTCTTCATGCTCCCATGTCGCATCTTCAGGACCATACCAGGTCCACTGAACCTTTACAATCTCTATAGCTCGATTCCAGAGCTGTTTGCTTTTCCTATCCAATATGCGCAGAGGATGCGCTTGCAGGACACCTTCTGGTTCCACCTGAATCACAGTCCAATTAATAACATGATTAGCATCAGGTACATATTTCTTAAGCACTGAAACATGAAACACATTATGTACATTCATAGATGCAGGTAATGCAAGCATGTATGCAACTGGCCCAATCCTTTCCAGGATCTCAAATGGCCCACAAAATCTTGCTGCCAACTTG
>JZKD02S0362903.1:0-34031 GCA_000966675.3 Picea glauca | reverse complement strand
CAAATGTTATGGCATACCGATGTCAGGGAAATATTGTTTATAAAATCATAATTTTATGATCAATAAGGTTGTAATTAGTTAAGCATGTTACCTATGCATTGAACCTTTACATTCATCGTAAGATTTTACCATTGCAGCCAATTAGTGGCTAGTTGATTGAACTTAGAAGTAGGGGGCAGATTGAGAGGTCCTTCATGACAGCCTTATGGAAGCAACCTTTTACTTATGTAGTTAGTACTCAATATTAARCCAACTTTTAATTCAGGTAATGTTTAATTRAGGTKTTTACTAGCTATGGAATTAGATGCAATTAGATGTAATGGATGTATATTGACTCGATATGGAAGTCATGCACTTTAAGTTTAATAAGTTTAAGGGGTAGTTTATGCAATAAATTGTTGATCTAAATTTTTAGCTAATGGATGTGTATTTAGATTATGCTTTAGATGTAATTCTAGCTAGCGGTACTTACAAGTAGTAATGGATCATAAATTAATGTTTGGTTGAGTCGTGGATAATGCCTCAACATTGTTGGTAGGTTGTTGTCAAGGTCCCTTGGATTACGCTTTCCGGAGGGGTCATGGATTTCTTTACGTATTAGGGTACTTGGTTGTCTTTCTTTGCTTGGTCTGCTTGTGTCGGGTGGGATGTAGACACCTCCATTCTCCTCAGAACAGTCGCCAGCCCTGAGACCTTAAATGGTTAAAGACAATGGGAAATTGGGCTTGAGGGTTGATTATGTGTCTTGGAGATCCTAACCTTGCAGGGTAGGATGGGCGGGAGGTCAGTCGTTTTTAGCAGTCAGTTTTTCTTGTCATGTGATCATCATTTATGCCTGTGGTTACGTATCGGGCGTCCTAGTCATATTCTTATGTTCATCCTGGTTGCGTCGTATCGTCGTCAGGTGGCGACGCAGAGTCGAGTAGACTGTAGTTGTCTCCTTGTACATACACACACACACACACTTCTAAAACAAAACAAAACAAAAAAAAAAAAAAAAAATTTGCACCTATCACTAGAATGGTTGTCGTAACGAGGCAGTTCGTTACAGACAAACAAGGCTAGAGTCATTTTCGACATAGCCAGGAGGTTGTTCCATGTAGATTTCTTCTTACAAATCTTCATGCATGAAGGCATATTTAACATGCATCTGATGGACCTCCCATTTATGTGAGGCAGTAAGGGAAAGAACAAGTTGGATGGAATTCATTTTGGCTACAGGGGCAAAGGTTTTATTATAGTCAATTCCCTCAACTTGGGAAAATCCTTTGGCAAATAACCGAGCCTTGTGTCTTTCAACACTTCCATTTGATGCATACTTAGTTCTATAGACCCATTTACATCTGTGAAGTTTTCTTCCTTTTGGAAGAGGTACAAGATCCCAAGTATCGTTTGTCATTAAAGAACGATACTCTTCATTCATTGTTCTATCCCAATCTGGATGACCTGAAGCTTTTGCAAATGTCTCTAGATCATGATTTTCTGAAACTTGAGCCAAACTAGAAGAGGCTCGATGGAACTGTGAACGTGTCTGACGCTAATCTGAAGGATCACCGACAAGATCACCAGTTGCTTCTCGTGTTGAACGGACCCATCTAAGAAGTGGTAGAGTTGGTGCTGGTTCAGGTTCAAAGGACTCATCTGGAGGAGGGTGAGAAGGCGGAGGTGGATTTTCACCCTCACTCTCATCATATGAAGAAGAAACCAAAACAAAAGAAGGAACAAATGTTGAATATGGCTCGCAGGCTGAAGAAGGCACAACCGCCAAATTAGGCTCGCAGGCCAAAGAGGCACAAATGTTGAATTAGGATCGCAGGCCAAGATATTTTTATCAAATTTAACATCTCTTCTAAGAATAATTTCATTACAATGTGTTTGAAGAAGTCTATAACCTTGACATCTTCAAAATAACCAACAAATATACACTTCTTACTTTTAGGTTGCAATGCTTTCCTTTTCTCATCAGGAATGTGAGCCCATGTTATACTTCCAAATACACGGAAGTGACTTACATCTGGTTTAATTTTAGTCCATGCTTCTTCCGGTAATATATTTTTAAGAGCCTTTGTGGAAGTGTGATTTACTATATAATTTGCATAGTTGATGGCTTCTGCCCAATACTTTAGACTTATTCCCTTAGATTGGATCATACAATTAGTCATTTCTTTTAATGTGCAATTCTTTCTCTCAGCAACACCATTTTGTTGTGGTGTATATGGAACAACGTGTTTCATTTGGATTCCCTGTGTAGTGTGGTAACTTGTAAAATTATTGTTCACATATTCATCTCCATTATCTATTCTTAGCCTTTGAATTTGATGTCCAGATTGATTTTCTACAAGGGCCATGTAGGCAAAAAACTTCGCTCTTAAGTTTTAAGAAGTAAACCCAAGTACGTCTAGAAAACTCATCAATGAAATTTAATAAATACTTGCACCCAGAAAAATAAGGAGAAGAAAGTGGACCACACAAATCACCGTGAACAAGATACAAAGGACCTGAGGCATGCCAAGAGGCACATTTGTCAAAACTATCCCAATGATGTTTGTCGAGAACACAACCGACACAAACACCATCTCTGCATGAAACAAGAGGAAGACCAGTCACCATTTGTTGATTACATAGTTTTTGTAATGAGCGATAGTTTATATGACCAAATGCTCATGCCAAAGTTTGCTCAAGTCATTTCTATGAGAAACAAAAACTGATGAAAAATATGATGACCCAAAGTTGTCAAACTTGTAAAACCTGGTAATATCATTAACAATTCTAGTTGCAACAACATGCTTAGGATATTTTAGATCCTTGATTACAACTTGGTGAGGTGAAAACTCTATAGTTTTACTTTCACCTGAATGAGTGATTTGATATACTGATAGAAGGTTACAAGAAAGACTTGGAACACATAATACATCATTGAAATGACCATTTTCTACTTGAACTATTCCAGATCCTTCAACACTAAGAGATCTATCATCACCAACAAATATTTTCTTGGTGTTACATTCATTTAGAGTAGAAAATATGTCTCTATCCTTAGCCATACGATAAGATGCTCCAGAATCAATAAGACACTCATTAGAAGTAGAAGTAGAATTTTTATCGAAGGAGAAACCAGAAGCTGAAAGGGCATGTCCATTAGAAGAAGAAGAAGAAGTAGAATCAATGCTGATGTTGTACTTCTTCATTGTTTCTTCTAAAGATGCCATCTTCTTGAAACATTTGGACTCATCATGACCATATTTATCACAAAATTTGCAATGTTTGTCAGTCTTCTTACTTTTATATTTTTCTCCTTTATCACCATTAGGAGAGGAAACTATCTGAGTGGGTTTGGGACCCTTATATTGCTTGTTGTTGTGACAAGGATTTTGTTTCTGGGGATTCTTGGGTTTATCTTTCTGATGGACAACTAAGGCTTTGTTGGAGGTACCTGCAGTGCTGATCACTTCAAGTTGTACTAGCTTATCTTTCTCTCTAATCAAATCATCACAAAAGTTCTCAAGAGTGGGTTTTTGAAAAGCTGTCCCTAGAGCCTCTTGCATGGCATAAAAGGTATATACAAACACATAATATGCACTACCTAGCTTAGAAAGAATAAGATAGATGCAACGATCTTCATCTATCTTTATCTTACATTCTTCACATAAAGTTCTAAGTGTTTTAAACTTAGATAGATAGTCTTCAATGCAAGAAAAATTACTTGGACTTAAAGTTAGTACTTGATTTTCTAACTATTGTGCTCCAATAATATTGTGTTTACCAAACACATATTCAATCTTTTCCCAATATTCTTTGGGTTTATCAATTGATTGAAGGTGGAACCTTAAATCAAGAGAGATGGACATTTCGATTAATCCACGTGCTTCATCATTTCTATTATCCCATTTGGATTTCTTATTAGCATTAGTGGGTGTTGTTTCCTTTCTCAAGGTAATCCGGTACAAGCCTTTACTTCTTAATAAATCCTCCATATGGGATTTCCATTGGAAATAGTTGATGCTGGTAAGTAAGAGATTACTTGTAGAATCCATATTAAATATGTAGATAATATGAATTTAAAAACTGAAACTGATGATCTAAATGGAAATAGCTCGAAACGTTATGCAGTTTTAAAAAAAGTGGCACTGAAAACGAACTTCGGATGTGAGAGTTATTCCCTTTTAAAATCATTCGTAAACGAGAACCAAATGACCATGTGATAGTGTAAGTTGCTTTATGAAGTGATCCACTTTTATAAAGAGAAGTGGGGATCACTTTTACAATGAAGTTACTTTATAACAGAAAAGTTGCATGCAAAATAAATAACTCTAAAATAAAATAGTAAAGCTACTTATAGTGATTTAATTTTATACTTGAAGTGAAATACACTTTACAATTTTAGCATGAAATTTCTCAAAAAAAGTAACAAAAGAGAGACTTGAACTCAAGACCTCTTACTTAATAAGGAAACTTTTAACCAAATGGTCTAGCAAAAAAAATTGTAATGCTCAGAAGGAGGATTGGGGGTGTTGTTGTTGTTGTAGAAGATGACCTTGGAGAGCATGCTAAAAAAACTCTTTTAACACAAGAAATTTTTTTCGCTTCTTGATGACAACAAGGGTTAGATCTTGGTTAGATTACCTGAAAGATGCACCTTTTCCTATATGTTTCTGATTTGCTGAGATCACACAGGATGTGGGGAAAAGAGCATACGCAGATCTAAAAGAGTAACAACTCGGAAATAAATAATACAAAACTGAAATAAAACCAAAACACTACTTTGCAAAAATTTAAAATATGTGTATTCAAGATTTATACCTCTGGATCTGACTGTAATGGTCGTATCTTGGGAAAACAAAAAACTTTCTGAATGAAACAAAAAGTGTTCTTGAATAAAACAAAGAGTGTACTTGAATGAAACGAGTGCTCCAGACGCAATGGAATAGTCCTCTCAGCCCATAAATGTATGGAAATGAAAAAAAATGGAGATGAGACAACTCGGCTTCACGATCTTGATCTACAATAGGAGCAGATCTTCAAACAGGCTCTGATACCATGTTCGACAACACAGGTATTCCAAGAGAGGACGAACACCTTCAGTAACCAATCACATAAATAGATCAAATATCAACACACTGATGTTTTATCATGGTAAAACCCCTACGGGGAAACATTCACAACCCTAGCCAACGTGGCCACTTAGAGTAGTTTATTAATGCAAAAGAAAAATATTACAGAGAGATTTTACAAAGGAGTTTCTCACAATCGATCATTGGCAAATGACCCTCAATGCTCTTTTAATAGAGATCATGGACCAATCGGGTGTTAATCCATGGATCAATAGCTGTTAAGATCGAGGAGAGTATGAACTGTCAGATCACTCTATGTCGGGAAGATATCATGACCGTTGGATTTCCTAACGACAAATGCATACTAATGCATACTAAAGAAACACACTAAAAAACATACTTTTACCTAACGACACATTAGACCAAGTAGATCTTAACTAACTCCTAAGTGTCTAAATATACTAACATCCCCCCTTAAGAACAACTTGGGATAGGATTGAAGGATTTACAATGGTGTCACAATAGGATAAGGAAGGAGGCATTAGATCCTATCCCCCCTTAATGACAACTTCCTGAACTCCTAACATAGATCGAAGTTTGAAAAACTTCACTTCTGTAAGAGACTTTGTGAAAATGTCTGCAACTTGATCTTATGTAGGGAAAAAGATAACTTCAATAACTTGATCATGAATGAGCTTTCTGATGAAGTGCATTTGTAGCTTGATGTGTTTGCTACGCGGATGTTGAACTAGGTCTTTGGCGAGCTTGATGCCACTCTGATTATTGCACCAAAGGTTGGTCAGATGCTGCTACTGGAATCCAAACTCTAAAAGGATCTGTCGAAGCCACACGGCTTCCTCACTTGCATTTACTGCTTCTTGATACTTTGCTTCAGTTGAAGAAAGTGCAATAGCCTTCTTACAGGCCCAAGTGATAGGTCCTGAACCAAAGATGAAAACATAACCTGCAATAGATGTCAATGACCCTAATGATTGAAAATCTATTGCAGGTTATGTTTTTAGCTTTGGTTTTGGACCTATCACTTGGGCTTGTAAGAAACACCATGCTATTTCTCTTTCTTCAGTAGAAGCAGAGTATCGAATAGTGGATAATGAAAGTAAAGAATCCTTGTGGATTTGACATGTCCTTTCATAGTTTGGATTCAAACAACATCATCTAATCACCCTCTTGTGTGATAATCAAAGTGCCATAAAGATCGCTAAAGATCCAGTTCAATATCAACACAACAAACACATCGAGATACACATGTACTTAATTAGAAATATCAATCATGATCAAGTTATTAAAGTTCTCTTTTACCCTACAAAAGATCAATTTTTAGAGGTTTTCCCAAAGTATCTTACAAAAGTGATTTTTTCAATACTTCGATCTATTTTAGGAGTTCAAGAAGTTGTCATTAAGAGGGAATAGGCTCTAATTCCTCCTTCCTTCTCCTATTGTGTCACCTTTTAAAAACCTTCAATCCTATCCCAAGTTGTTCTTAAGGGGGGATGTTAGGATATTTAGAAACTTAGGAGTTAGTTAAGACAACTTGGTCTAATGTGTCTTCAGGTAAAAGTGTGTTTCGTTAGTATGCATTAGTATGCATTTTTAGTTATGTAATCCGACAATCATGATATGTTCTAGACATAGAGTGATATAACATCTCATATTATCCTTGATCTTAATGGCTACATTGATTTGACTTAACACCCAATTGGTCTATGATGTTTATTTAAAGAGTATGGAGGGTCACTTACTAATGATTGATTGTGAGAAACTCTTTTGAAAAATATTTTTATTTTGCATTAATATATTTCCTCAAGTGACCATGTTGGTTGGGGCCGTGGACTATTTCCTCTTTGAATGTTTCAACCATCTAAAAACATTAGCGTGTTGATCTTCGATCTGGTTGTGCAAGTGGTTACTAAAGGTATTCATCCTATGTTGGAATACCTTATTTTGTTGAACATGATATTTATGAGGAATCATAATAATCCCTTCATATTAGTTAGTGTGATACTACTAGATATGGAATCCAATGAGGTGGGAGGTTACAAGTGTCCCTTTTAGATAGCCAAAATATGTTAGTTCCAGAGCTTGGTTTCTTCTTGGGACTGAAGAAAAGTCTTCTCTATTTTTTTTGGAATTGGATGAGGTGAAATTTTCTTCTAATATCTTTAGAGACTTCTCTCCCTCTCACCCAACAACATTAGAGGGATAATTTTTTTTCAATACCAAGAAGGGGTTGGCCTTGATTAAGTAAAGTCCCTATAATGATTTCCCTAGTTTCCTAACTCATAGAGGCACAATGAATGGGTTTTCATATTCTTTTGGTATTGGGGTATTTACAACTCATTCTAATGAGAAACAATTCCCTAATATGCCTCCTAGGGTCTCATGCAAGCCATTCATGTAGTCTAATGGATCAAGGAAACAAGGGAAATCCTCAACACCAATAAAAAGCTACACATATTCCTCTAAATATTTTATTTGTGAATTGTAGAAATGGACATTGAGAATTCATAACCATTCTCTTTGGATTAACTAACACAACAACTACTTTAACATTGTATTTTACAAGTACTTGGATAAATTTTTATTTTTAATTCTTGACAACATTCTATTATATTATAGATTTTATGAAGAATATTGTTACACATTATTTTGGTTACCCTAGTGATCAACCAACAACATGTTGTTAATTCACTTCCACATTCCCTAAAAATATTAAAAGAGACTTTCTCCGAGAGAAAAGTGGTTTTCTTTTCCTCCCTCAAAAACTATGACAAGGAAGATCGTCACACCCTTCTCTATACTTGAGGCACGACGATGCTTGATTGTCGCACTCTACACCAAAGATAGTCTGCGACGTCGTCACAGGCTTCCTGTGCATAGGGTGCGACGATGCTTAAGCAAGGGAAAAACCAAAATTCACGAATTTTCTAGAAGGGAATCTTCTAGAACATGAGGTGGCCTTCGATTGGTTTGGATCTTACTCGCTTCTCTGATTTAGTGGGATAATCCTAATCTCCTCATCCATCCCTCTTTCACCTTATATAAAGAGGGATCTCTCATGGAAAAGGCTAAGGTTCAAAAGGCTAAGGTTTGCATATGCATGAAGAGTTCTGCTATAGATTATACTTGAGATAGGTTTGTTTTAGCTCTCTAAGTCAGATTGTGGATCTTCTTCATCAAAGGCATTGGAGCAAAGGTGTGTGTTTTGGAGAAAAGAGACATTGAAAGGGATCTTTCAACATCAAGGCACAGGTTGTATTCTCTACTTTCCATTTTAATATAATACAACAATACATTTCTTCCCTATAAAGGTGTCTTGGCTTTTATTGTATAACTCCTTGATCTTATACATAGAATTCATTGGAATATATATATATATATATATATATCTTTGTTCTCTCTCTCTTTGTTGGTTTGTTCTTCTTAAATAGGTTCACCATCTTGCAAATCCAAATATGGAGCGACAAAGATGACAATAGCAAGGATCAAGCATCATTTAAAAGGTATGTCATGCGTTTATTTCTGAACTAGTTTATATGACAATGAAGTCTAAAGTGAAGTTTATATTCTATCTTGTTTTGTTCTAGCTTCCCGTGGAAGATAGGTAGATTAGTTTGTGTCCGCACTTACCGATTTGTACGATAAAAAATATAAATAGCACTTAGAACTTATTCTAGTGGTTGAGAGAGAATATGATTTATGTTTTATTCTAAGTGAATAAATTAGCGAACCTATAAAAGACAAGTCCACTATTTGGGCAAGATCATTTCTCAAGAAGGAATATACAAGGCTATAATGGGGTGATCTCACCCAAAATGTGTTTGAGGTAAGATAGTTCATGGGTTTAGTTTCATATTATAAAAGGTTCATTGAAGGATTTTCTAGGATTTCTTATGATATCACATGCCCCTATAAGGAAGGGAAGAACTTTTCAATAGATACAATAGTGTGAAAAATCTCCAAATTGTGAAATAAACTTCTCACCTATTCTCTCATATTGAAGATTCATATTTGAATGAATATCTCATTATGTGCATGGATGTATGTACAGAATAGGATAAATGAGTCATTACTTATGAATTTACTTGTAGTCATGTGCTGCAATTATTATATGCTAAAGTAGATGAGATAAATAATCCCACACATGAATTAGATATCGTTGCCATGCTTTTAAAATGTGGAGGAATTACCTCATTGGAATAATTTGAGCTAATAATTGATCATGATATATTAAAGTTCCTATTTACTCAACCACACACGAATGAGAGGTAGAGAAGGTGGTTGGAGTTTATCTATGAAAACAAATTCAAGATGAAATACATAAAATGGAAGGAAAATAGAGTTGCAGATGCACTTAATCAATGAAGATATATAAATACCAAAAATGTAACAAACATAAATATATATAAAATATATAAATATAAATAATACACGAATAACTAGTAATTAACAATTAATTACTATTGAAGAGACACCTCATATGAAAGGTCACGTCTCTTATGAAAGGGAACCCCTACATGGGTATATATGCAACCCTCATTTCTCATTTGTAATCATCTCATATCTCATATCTCATATTTTATACTCATACAATTTATATTTGTATTATTATCCTAAATGAATTTCTTTATATTTCAAGTATTTTGGATATTTAGCTTGTGAACCAGATTTGGTGCACCACATTGGTATTAGAGCCTCGTCTATGATCTTGGCCTTTGGACATACAATATTTTGGCCACACTATTTTTTTTTTTAGAGTTTCTTTGGTCTCTGGTTGACTAACCACAACCGACCTTTGACCATTTTTCGTTGAAGGAAAAAACAAGTGATTCTGCTACAATTTTAAAGTATAGAAATTTTGTTGAGAAATAAAGAAAGAAAAATAAAAAGGAGTTTGTTGCACATCTTAAAAGAACACTAGAATATTGCAAAATTGAAAAAAAAAGTATAAAAAATAATTGTAGCTTGAAGGAACCCCACTGTACAACAACCACCCAAGCAATTAATCCGTCCAATACAAACCCATGATTTCAATTGAACATAACTTGATTCCAATTGCAATATTAATATTTCTGTACAGACATCGTACTAGTAGCAGTCGCTAACTGCCATACAAGTATAAACCACCATCTACCATACACAACCATCATTTTTTTCTACGTTTGTACTTTGTTTTATCTATACCAACCACCACAAAAATTAAATTGACATCAAAGTATCGTACGATTCCAATCGTACATCTTGTCTATACTACCTATGATATTGTCCTTTCATGTTGTTCATCCACATAGTGGTCGATTAAGAATTTAATTCAGTGATGAGCCTATTTCATACTGCTTCGTCTGTACAGTGAAAATTTAAAAATAATTACATTTGATACCATCCGTACATTTTCCATACAACCTACTCAATTTCACTTTACAGGTTTAATTAAGAAGTATTCCAAGGTACATATGAAGGTTGTATCAAAAAGACAAGCCTTGACACATCTAAGGTCGTGACTATACTAGTTCAGTGATTTATTTAATAAAGATTACAATATCCAAAAAGGGTTGTATATTGGATAATTAAATAGGTTATTATGAAAAGGGATTTATCAATCTAGGAAAAATCCAAATATGAAATCATGGTGAGAAGAAATAAGTTCCAAATATATAGGTGTGTGTGCGCGCGCGTGCACACGCTTTATTAGGAGTTCAAAAGAGGATATTTTAATATAGAAGGGAACCTTTATAAAGTGAACGAGATCTATAATCATGTGAAAATATTGAACAAAATCGTTATAAAGAATACCTAACTAAATACACACACACACACACACACACACACACACACACACACACACACACGAGGAAGTATTAAAAAAATTACAAGAAGTGAAAGGGTTTATAAAATAAATTCTTGTTCCAATTTATCAGCTTGGACCATAATGAAAATTACTTTAATATTGATTTGGAAAATCAATTGTTAATTCCAGAGTCAAATATAATTGAAAAGGAAGATATTTTTCAAATTAAGGAGTTACAAGTTACAATTGATAAATATGAGTATATATCTCAATTCTATGTTACAACTATGTATAAAGAAGAAATTGACATCATTATCAGTTTACCCTAGTTTAAAAATATAGGTATCTTTATTTTAAACATGGAGAAAATGTTTTGGACGTATCCCTATAAGGATAATATGATGACATTTCTAGACACTACTATCAAGTGAAAATTGATAATACAATCATCAAAAGACTTTAGAGATATCTTGAAGGTGATCCTTCAAGATAATCAAAAGTCAATATCTAGGTTGCAAAAAGAAATTGACGAAATTATTATAGATAAAAACGAAAAAAATTCTCACTTAAAATACCGCAATAAAAAACTACTTACACAGATCATCAAATTAAAGGATAGAAAACAATGCATTCAGAAGTTGGAGCAAGAAAACCAATATCTTGAGAAGAACCTATAAAAAAAATGAATAAAATTCTCGTTTGAAGTACCTTAATCAAGGTTTACTAGAACAATAAGAAAGTTCAAAGAAGAGAAACTTGAAAATCCAAACATTAAAGATTTCAACAAATTAGATAATGAAGAAAATTTGCGTTTAAAATATCATAATCAAATCTACTTATACAAATAAAAAATCTTAAGAATGATAAGAAGTCTCCAGGAAACAAGCTAGGACTACTTATAGAAAATGAAGTATTAAAGTTTTCTGATGAACAAATCCAAGTTATGGAAAATGTAACAATTACAAATCTAATCCATGTCACATCTCAAGAAGCTGCAAAGTCAACTGAAAAAAAAAAGACAACGTCATATGTTGGAGTACAAACGATGGTAGCTCCAAATGTACTTACTAATCAAAATTCAACCATTAAAAAGACAACATCAGTGTGTGAAGAAAATCATATATCGAAATTAAACCAAGAAAACACTACAAGTATGATAAGGGAAAATCATGTTATAAGAACTCCTTATTGACATCCAAGTCATAAGACAAGATAAGTTAACCAATCCAAATATCAATTTCATTCAATATGGAAACCACTAATTTATCGTCCGATAAATATTGATACCAGCACAATTAAGTTTCATGATAACCATTCATCGTGGAAGAGTAACATTTTGCAAAATATTGAATTAGGATGGTTTGACCATTTCACAATTCGACATTTCTACTCAACTCTTCATCACTCATATCGTCTCGTATCATCAATCCTGACAACACCAAAAAAAAAGAATCACATGAAGACATTGCGAGCTAGAATGAACACGCAATCCTTTCCATAAACATTATTTGAGGACAAAGCATTTCTAAAGGGGGAGGAAATATGATAGACATAAATATATAAAAAATATATAAATATAAATAATACACGAATAACTTGTAACATCCCGCTCTTGTGAGCACATGTTATTGAATTATTCTTTGAGGACGCTTGTGTGCAAGTGATCCGGTTATAGTATATGGTTATCTATTTCTCTTATGGATTCTTATGATGATGTTAATGGATTATGATTTATGTTGTTTGATATCTATGTATTGACAGATGCTATTGACGAAGTTTCCCTCGAGTGTAAAGGACACTTGATAGATTGAGGATTCCGATGGCATCAATGGATCTCCTTGGACTCCAGATTGAGTTAGGGAGTGGATTGTATTGTTTTAGGTATTTCATTTATACATATGTGACATATGATCGATTATATTATGATGTTGTTTATGGATCATTGACAGTGTTTCATTGATGGATGCAGGCTGACGATTGCTTGCTAATATGACTAACATAATGAGTAAAGGGGCCATGTAGATAGACCATATATTGAGGGAGAGGCGTGGCATCATTCTTGCCATAGCCTACTAGCACTCCCATCATGGATCGAATTGTAGGTTAACGATTACCTAGTTTGACAGGTCCATGATGTCGTGAGGGAAGACTGAGACAATCGCTCACAAATATTTCTAAGAGGCGTGCAATAAGGCAATGTCCTTATTCCTTAGAAGTCCTTAGTTTATCACAAGGTCGCCCGAATGGAGTGCTGACTCTAGGGGTTGGACAACTACAAAAACTAGTCAAAGGAGAGTGGCACCCTTGGAGCACATAGTGCGTTTTGAAGGGAAAGTCACATAAATGAAAAAAAATTGAGTCAAAGGCAAGAGACACCCTTGGAGCACGAAGTGCATATTGAAGGGCACGTCGTGTAAATCAAATTTGAGTCAATGAATTTAGGTGGCCTAGAAAACCTTGAGTGAATAATTAACCTTGTAAAAATTGAGCATTGCCGGATCAATCAATCAATCAATTAATTAAGGATTGAATTTAGTAATCATAATCCATATAAGAGTCTAAGCCTTTGCAATTAAAAAATTAATTAAGCCTAAGTCTAATTTAGTAAGAAGACTAAAAACTAAATTTATAAATTAAATAATGAGGGGATGAAGTAAATCAATTTGAGAATTAAAGGAAAATAAAATAAATCTAAAGATTGATTTAATACACGTGCAAGTAATTACAAAATTGAAATTTAAGGTAAGAATGGAATAAAGATGAAGGAATGGGTACACATAGAAATGAATATAGAGTCTAGTTAACACTAGTCTAACTAGAAGAAGATTCATATTTTAACTCAACTTAGATTTAGTAAGGTGTCAGTCATTCATTGGAAATAAGGGGAATAAAGAGACAACTAGGAGTGATTTTATGAACGCTTTTAGGATGGATGAGGGAAATTGATTTTTATTAAAATAAAATGTGAATTTAATTGTGCAAATTGGGGAAAGGGTTACAAGTTGAAGGGGGAGATAATTCTAAATTATTTTAATTAAAAAGAAAATTAATTGTGTAAGTGGGGATGAGTTATGGGAAAATTCTATAAAACAAATGGTTGAGATGAGCAATGGAGGACACTGGTTATGGGTAAAGTTATGTTGGCGAATTTTTGACTGGTTTTTCTTGTGAGAGTTGGGATACCCAACTTGAGAGAGAGTGGTGGCTCCACCTTGCGAGGTGAGCTAGGAGCTAGATGATTTTGGTTGGGTTAGTGCGTGGCCCCTTTGCAGCTAGGGGGGCTAAGGGGAAAGACGAGTACCCCTAGCATTGGATGGGAGGCACTGGTGAAGTCCTTAGATTGACAAGCTAAGGAGCAAGGCGCAAGTTCAAGTGGAGTTCTTCGGCAGAATCAATCCTCGTCAATGTCGGATTATCGGTTATGGTACTCCATATTGTATTGTTATTTTAAAAGTGTTATGAATATTGATGTTAATCCATGCTGAGGAAAATATGAATATTATGGAATTATATATCGAATTTTTAATTAAGATGTGTTGTAGATATAAACCCCTCTTGTCGTGATAAAAACCATCATTCAGTTGGAGGCTAGAATGTTATTCATTCTCTATCATACCTATAGTTCGATGGGTTAGCTAAAACAATATGGAGGAAGAGTTCGCCATGATTTACTCATCTTGGTTTCTCTGCGTTTTTCTATGAGGAAATTACCCATCGTTTGTGCATTCTCCATGCTTTATTCATCTTGGTTTCTCTGCGTTTTTCTACGAAGAATTTGCCCAACGTTTTTGCATTCGCCATGCTTTATTCATCTTGGTTTCTCTACGTTTTTCTATGATGAAATTTTTCCAGAGTTTGTGCATTCGCCATGCTTTATTCATCTTGGTTTCTCTGCATTTTTCTATGAGGAAATTTCCCAGCGTTTGTGCATTCACCATGCTTTATTCATCTTGGTTTCTCTTCATTTTTCTAGGAGGAAATGGCCCAACGTTTGTGCATTCGTCTTTCTTTATTCATCTTGAAACCTGTGAATTTTATTTATAAATAAATTTCCATGCGTTTGTGCATATACCCTGTGATCTCACTCAACAAGAATCTATGTTTTTGATAAAAGAAATTGCCATGCATTTGTGTATCTACCCTGCGATCTCAATAATCAAACCTCTGCATTTTTTATAAAAGAAATTGCCATGCGTTTGTGCATCTACCCTGCGATCTCATTCAACAAACCTCTGCATTTTTGAGAAAAGAAATTGCCATGCGTTTGTGCGTTTACCCTGCGATATCACTCAACAAACCTCTGTGTTTTTGATAAAAGAAATTGCCATGCGTTTGTTCCATGCCTTCACTATCATGTAGGAGAATCGATAACTTTGAAAATGAGGATAAACTCACTATCAAATCCATCTTTATAAATCTCACTTTGATAGCAAGCCTTTTTCTGCCATGCCTTCACCATCATGGGGGAGAATCCATAATTTCAAAAATGTGGATAAACTCACCCTTAATACATAAGTTACAACAAAATATCCTATTTATAAACTAGAAAAGGATGTAACTAGTGTCAAGACTTGGGAAGGTCCACCAACATTTATTTTCCAAAATCTTATTTCTCAATTGAGCATTGCCGGATCAATTAACCTTGTAAAAATTGAGCATTGCCGGATCAATCAATCAATTAATTAATTAAGGATTGAATTTAGTAATCATAATCCATATAAGAGTCTAAGCCTTTGCAATTAAAAAATTAATTAAGTCTAAGTCTAATTTAGTAAGAAGACTAAAAACTAAATTTATAAATTAAATAATGAGGTAATGAAGTAAATCAATTTGAGAATTAAAGGAAAATAAAATAAATCTAAAGATTGATTTAATACACACATGTGCAAGTAATTACAAAATTGAAATTTAAGGTAAGAATGGAATAAAGATGAAGGAATGGGTACGCATAGAAATGAATATAGAGTATAGTTAACACTAGTCTAACTAGGAGAAGATTCATATTTTAACTCAACTCAGATTTAGTAAGGCGTCATTCATTCATTGGAAATAAGGGGAATAAAGAGACAACTAGGAGTGATTTTAGGAGCGCTTTTATGATGGATTAGGGAAATTGATTTTTATTAAAATAAAATGTGGATTTAATTGTGCAAATTGGGGAAAGGGTTACAAGTTGAAGGGGGAGATAATTCTAAATTATTTTAATTAAAAAGAAAATTAATTGTGCAAGTGGGGAGGAGTTATGGGAAAATTCTATAAAACAAATGGTTGAGATGAGAAATGGAGGACACTGGTTATGGGTAAAGTTATGTTGGCGAATTTTTGACTGGTTTTTCTTGTGAGAGTTGGAATACCCAACTTGAGAGAGAGTGGTGGCTCTACGTTGCGAGGTGAGCTGGGAGCTAGAGGATTCTGGTTGGGTTTGTGCGTGGCCCCTTTGCAGCTAGGGGGGCTAAGGGGAAAGACGAGTACCCCTAGCATTGGATGGGAGGTACTGGTGAAGTCCTTGGATTGACAAGCTAAGGAGTGAGGCACAAGTTCAAGTGGAGTTATTCGGTAGAATCAATCCTCGTCAATGTTGGATTATCGGTTATGGTACTCCATCTTGTATTGTTATTTTAAAAGTGTTATGAATATTGATGTTAATCCATGCTGAGGAAAATATGAATATTATGGAATTATATATCGAATTTTTAATTAAGATGTGTTGTAGATATAAACCCCTCTTGTCATGATAAAAACCATCATTCAGTTGGAGGCTAAAATGTTATTCATTCTCTATCATACCTATAGTTCGATGGGTTAGCTAAAACAATATGGAGGAAGAGTTCGCCATGCTTTACTCATCTTGGTTTCTCTGCATTTTTCTATGAGGAAATTACCCATCGTTTGTGCATTTTCCATGCATTATTCATCTTGGTTTCTCTACGTTTTTCTATGAAGAATTTGCCCAACGTTTTTGCATTCACCATGCTTTATTCATCTTGGTTTCTCTGCGTTTTTCTGTGATGAAATTTTTCCAGAGTTTGTGCATTCGCCGTGCTTTATTCATCTTGGTTTCTCTGCATTTTTCTATGAGGAAATTGCCCAGCGTTTGTGCATTCACCATGCTTTATTCATCTTGGTTTCTCTTAATTTTTCTATGAGGAAATGGCCCAGTGTTTGTGCATTCATCTTGCTTTATTCATCTTGAAACCTCTGCATTTTATTTATAAATAAATTGCCATGCGTTTGTGCATTTACCCTGTGATCTCACTCAGCAAAAATCTATGTTTTTGATAAAAGAAATTGCCATGCATTTGTGTATCTACCCTGCGATCTCAATAATCAAACCTCTGCATTTTTTATAAAAGAAATTGCCATGCGTTTGTGCATCTACCCTGCGATCTCATTCAACAAACCTCTGCATTTTTGAGAAAAGAAATTGCCATGCGTTTGTGCGTTTACCCTGCGATATCACTCAACAAACCTCTGTGTTTTTGATAAAAGAAATTGCCATGCGTTTGTTCCATGCCTTCACTATCATGTAGGAGAATCGATAACTTTGAAAATGAGGATAAACTCACTATCAAATCCATCTTTATAAATCTCACTTTGATAGCAAGCCTTTTCTGCCATGCCTTCACCATCATGGGGGAGAATCCATAATTTCAAAAATGTGGATAAACTCACCCTTAATACATAAGTTACAACAAAATATCCTATTTATAAACTAGAAAAGGATGTAACTAGTGTCAAGACTTGGGAAGGTCCACCAACATTTATTTTCCAAAATCTTATTTCTCACATTCGAGTATCATACACGTTTCAAGATTAGTGGATCATAACTTCAACAAACGAATAAATCCAAGAACAATAAACTTAAATGGTTCAAGAGATGTTAGAAAGTCAACATAACCTCTTTCCTTGCTATCCTCTTTTCCTAATTTTGATATATGAAAAGTACTTTTTCAACCTTGGAACTAACCACGTCACATAACAAAAATCTCTCAATGTAACTAATAATAATTAAATATATTATTTAATTAAACATTATTTAGTAACTGGTTAAGCAGTCTTTCCTCATTGCTCATGATGATCTCATACAAGTTGTTTGAATTAATTATTTCATAGTGTTGAAGATCTTACACTTTATGCTCTTGGTTTGTCACAAGACACCTATTTTGCATCTTAAATTTTTATATTACATATAATATTCTTAGTTATATTGTATTTAGCTTGATGTCTTATTTTTTTGTTGACCTTCGCTATCTATTAAATCCTTTATTAGTTTCTACAATAATTTATTTTCCCCACACATTGAACCCTTGAGAACATGTATTTGGACCTAACAACTTTTTCCCAATGTCAAGTATAATACCTCGGGTTAAATTAGTCTACGTGTGAAAGGAGTTTCTACAATAATTTATTTTCCCCACACATTGAACCCTTGAGAACATGTATTTGGACCTAACAACTTTTTTCCAATGTCAAGTATAATACCTTGGGTTAAATTAGTCTACGTGTGAAAGGAGATAATCTATTAACGCAATAATATGAAATGGAAATTTTAGACTTACACATGTTTCAACCGATAAAAGCTCCTATGAATATCAATACCTTAGCCAAGGGATTGTTCTTCAATTTTGTGGGCCTCTCGGATAGTGGTTTTTGAATGTTAGAGTGCCTTTTCCTTGGCGTAACTGATATTCTGAACTTTTATCTTAACACAATTCAAGAAAACTTTAGAATATAGGGGATGAAGTTACTTACATACCTGGAACCCACATACTTGGAAGTGAGATCTAGGAAAGGTATTCAACTGAAACCTTCCCTTGTATTCACACATCCTTAAAGGACCTATAACTTGTCATGTGGTTTCTCTTCTCGTTGGGATCCTGGTCATGTTTAATAGGTGCTAAATGCGTCGACTATATGTATGAATGTTAATTATAGATGAACTATTGTGGGATTGGGTTGTAGTTTCTAATGGCGTTGATTATATGGATAAGTGCTATTTATAGATGAACTATAGTTGGAAGGCTTATAGTTGTTAAATGCGTCAATCATATTAATGTATGCCAAATTTAGGTGAACCATTGGTGAAATGGTTCATAAATGGTAATTACCTCAAATTTATTGATATGTGTCATTTGTAGTTGGGCCATGGTGAGAGTTTTTTTCAGGTGGCATTGCGCTATTAATTATGTGGATGTAGAATTTGTTTTGTGATTAGATTCCTTGCACAATGAAGATAGAATTGATGATCACTTTTGTGCCATGAAAATAAAGTTGACGATTACTCTTGCACTATTGATTATGTGGATGTAAGATTGTTTTTGAATTTGTATACTCTTGCGCGATTAAATAAAGTTGATGTATGATTGGTTAAGTAATTTAGATTCTCTTGCGCCATTAAGATGATGTTGATGCAAGATTGTTTAAGTAATTAGATTGCATGCGCCATGAATAATTGATGTTAAGATTGATTGATTGATCTAGATGATTTTTGGTTGATTGCATTAGCAGGATTTAGACACCTCCTTGTTCCTCAGAACAGTCACCAACGTTGATAACTTAAATGGTCAAAATTAATCGGATGAATCTTGGGCTTGAGCGTTGCGTATGTGTCCTAGAGGTCCTTACCATGCTGGATAGGTTGGGAGGGTAGTTATTTCATATTCAGTGACATGGTTGATCATTACTTATATTTCTTTGGTTGATTTTGATGTGTTGAACTGCATGTCTATTTATATTTATGTGTTGATTGTGTGTCGCTATCATTTATGTTAATGCATTGGCTTGTGTCGTTATTGATTCCAATGTTATGTTGCTTGTAATGTTTTTAATTATGATGTCATATTGATTATGCGTTGTTGTGAATCATGTGTTGGCATTAATTTCCTAATGCTTTTAATATTTTTTTTTTTACCTATTATACTTCATTATGTCGTAATGATGGGGTCATTACATAACTAATAATTAAGAATTAATTACTAATGAAGAGACACCTCATATGAAAGGTCATTTCTCTTATGAAAGGGCACCCCTACGTGGGTATATATACAACCCTCATTTCTAATTTGTAATCATCTCATATCTCATATATTATGCTCATACATTTTATATTTATATTATTATCCTAAGTGAATTTATTTATATTCCAAGTATTTTGGATATTTAACTTATGATCTAGATTTGGCTCACCACAATAAATAATTACAAGACTAATGTGACAAAAAAAAAATCGAATCTCATAAGGTATACATATTTTATCTTATGGTAAATAAGGAGTTACAAAAATTAAAAGAGAAGTCACAACATAAGTATGAAGGATATCAATGGGTAGAAGATGGACTTGTTACACATAGAGGACAAATGTATGTGCCCAATTCCATAGAGTTAAGAAATTTTATATCCAAAGAGATGTACAATGAGCCTTATTAGGGTTTTCCAAGTTACTAGAAGAATATGGTAGTTGTGAGAAACCTTTGCTTTTGGTTAGAAATGAAAAAGAATGTTGTTGGATACATTTCTAAATGATTAGAACATTAACAAGTTAAAGGAGATCATCAACATCTATCATGATTCATCCACCCTTTTTTCACTTTTAGAACATAAATGAGTATTAATCATGATGGTTTTCGTCACCAACTTGATTCATCCACCCTTTTGTCACTTTTAGAACAAAAATGCATATTAATCATGATGGTTTTAATCACCAATTTACTTAGGATATGGAATAAGCATGACTCCATCATTGTGGTGGCTATGGAAAATTTAATTAAAATTGCATAGGCATCCTAGCAAGGTCTACTCATAAGGTCATGAACATAGCTAAGATAGTTACAAAAGAAATAGTCATGTATCATGGAGTGCCCAAGGTGATCATCGTGATTGATAAACACAATTCAAATCAACCTATTGGAAGAATTTATTCTAAGCATTAGAGACTCTATTAAACTTTTGTGCAACCTATAATCAATATACATATAGATAGATAAAAACTTAGTGTATAAGGTTATTTAGGATATGATGAAAATATATGCTATGAAAAATTTGTCTATGTGGGAAGAATGCTTGCATTTAGTGGAGTTTTGATATAATATCGAGCACCTTACATCATTGGGAATAAGCATTTTACGTGAGCCTTTTGTATGGAAAACAATGTAGTACTTCATTAATTTGGGACAACACAGGAGGAAGGATCAAACTTGGGCCATCATTGTGGAACGAAATGGAAGAACAAGTTACCAAAATTTAGTGCAATTCAAAGGAAACCCATAAAAGGAGGAAGAATTATGTAGACATGCATGAATACAACTCATAGAAAGTTACATGTGGGTGATAATGTATTCCTAAAGATGAATTTGAATAAGGGTGAATCAATGAAGTTGAAAAGTTGTATCAAGTTGATGTTTACATATTGCAAGCCATTTAAAGTCCTAAATAAAAATAAGACTACTTACATATAGACATACTTTACTTGCTATTAGAGAACATAATGTTTTCATGTAACATTTCTTAATAAATATGTACATGGTCCTAACCATGCACTTAAGTGGACTTTAAATTAGGGGGCACTAAATGGAGAGCTCCAAATCAAGCCATTAGTCATTAGTCATTGTCAATAAGAAAGTGACAAGCTTAGGAATCAAGCAATTAAACAGATCTAGTTCCAATAAAAACATCCCACATATGATAAGTCAACTTAGAAGATAGAGGATGACAAAATGAAGGAATATAATTTTTTGTTTATATTTTAAGGTTGCATTAAGACTAATGCTATTTCAAACCATCGAATAATGTAATACACCATTATTGAACTCTATGATATACATAGTTTCATTATTTTACATACATACATATATATTCTTTAGTATCAAGAAATGTGAACTTTGTTTAAATAACACCTATAATATATGTTTTGTTCATGTTCATAAATGACATGATGCATATCTTACCAAGGTTATTTTGTTGATTAAATAGACATAAAAGTGTAATTCCATAATGTTCATTTTCAAAACATATGTTAATTTAAAATGAGTATTTCCTATTAAAATCACAAGGCGTATAATTAGTTACCAAGGTTTTTTATTTATTAAAATTAGAATAAAACGCCATTGCTATCATAATGTCATCTTCAAATATATGTTAATTTAAAATGGACAAAAGGAGCATATGATATGTAAAGTGGCTAAAAGGGTATGCCGAGTGCCAATGGTTAAAATTTTATACTCGCTAAATTCCTCTAATTCCTATTTTATGATTTCCGTGTCTCATGTTCCCAAGTACATCATCTAAATATTTTTCATTTTGTTCTTTTTAAATGTTTTCTTCCTCTCACTATTTCTTTATGCCTATTTACTTTCATAATCGTCATTTTCCTATTGATTTAGATTAGATTGCAAATATTTGAATGGTCATTATGAGTGTGAGAGCATGGAAGGATAAATTTGAGTGGAAATTCATATATTATGTTAGGTTTTGAGTCATGTGAACTAAGATTATTTTTGGGATAGATTTGGTTATTTATTTAAGTAAAGTTATATGAATTTAATATTATATAATAATTATAATTTTGTTTGGAATTTTTATGTAAGAATTATAGTATGGTTGTGAAATATTTTTTGTATAATGGTGAAAAGGATGATTGTGAAATGGTCACCTTGATGCTTGCATGTTTTAGTGTTCGATATTATTGATATAGTTATTTTTAAAATTTTTATATAATCTTTATAGATGATGTTGGATTCTTGTTTGTTTTTTGTTTTTTAGATTGGATTTTATGATACTATTTTTTGAATTTGTGGAAAAGTAAACCAATATGTAGACCTTTTTTTTTTCTCATCTCATAGTACAATATGAGGGCAACAACCACATCTAGTGCATGCACTTGGGTAGATAAAATTTCTCTTTATGTTTCATATGAGGTGTTCACAATTCATTTAATTTTTATCTAGCTGTGTATTATATTGTTTTTTTGTATATTTGCATGAGAGTAGTGAAGTGCATTTATAACCTAGGTAGATGTGTGGTATGTATAACATTAATAAAATAAATTGAAAAAAATGAAATCTATAAAAATGAAAAATTAAATAATCAACCATAATAATAAAAAATGAAAATTGACACTATAACAAATTTAAAACTCTATCATAAAGTAAACCAAGATAGATCCATCTTAACCCCAAATAAGCATCAAGATACTGTTAGTACTTATTAAATCCAATGTTAAGATGGATTTATGTTGGTGTAATCCACAATAATGAATTGTAATGTATTTTGTATTTATGTTTAATTGATGAATTTGAATATCTTCAAGTTTTTTTCTTAATTAGGTTTAACTATTTATAATATTTTATATATACTTTAGATAATGTTTATTGTTTAATATTTATAATGTAGAGAAAAATTATCGTGAATTATGATTGAGTATTTGTATTTTGATAATTTGATATTTCAAAAGGATGCAATTATAGGCTATAAGTTATGTTTGGTACCTAAATATATAAACATGTCAATCTACCACCTTCCTTAACACTTCAAAGTTTTCTTTTATCTTTTCCAATTATATAAACAAGTCAATCTACCACCTTTCTTAGTTTTCTTTTATCTTTTCCAATTATATAAACAAGTCAATCTACCACCTTCCTTAACACTTCAAAGTTTTATTTTTATCTTTTGGAATAATAATTGTTTAAGTGTTTAGTATTTTCAATGGATTCATCTTTTTCATTAATGATTATATTTTCAAGTGAAATGTTTATATCTTTAATGGCATTTCAAGTTTCTTTAATTTAAAACCAATGGATAATGTTAGTTTTTGAGTGAGTATGTAACATCCCGCTCTGGCGCACTGAGTGAACTTATTATTTGAGGACACTTGCTCGCAAGTGATCTGGATTATTATGATATAAAACATTTGACTTTGATTATGATGTGTTACGGGTAGATGACATGTTGTTTACTGCATTGACATGGACGGGTGTTATTGAATCGGTTTTACTGAGTGTGTAGGGCTTTGGACCTTGAGGATGCAGAGGCATCGAGGGAACCCCTTGGACTCTGGATCGAGTAATGGAGTGTGCTATTGGGGTTTGATTAATTTAATGTGATATTAGTACATTTGATTAGATGATATGATGTGGATATGTTCTAACATTATTTGTTGATGATGCAGGCTGACGATAACTTGCCGAACAAACTCACATATGGAGTAAAGGGGCCACACACGACTACTAGAGAGGTTGAGGGAGAGGTGTGGACAACAGACCTGCCACAGCCTACTAGCACTCCCATCGTGGCTCGAACTGTAGGTTAATGATTACCTAGTTCGAGAGGACCTGCGATGCTATGAGGGCAGACTACAACAGTTGCTCATGATGATTCTAATGGGCATGTAATAAGGCGGGGGCCTTATTTCTTAGAAGCTCTTAGTCTCCCACAAGTTCACCTGGCAGAGTGTTGACTCCAGGGGTCATTGATGTCTACCAATCAGTTAAGAGGTGAGTGGCACCCTTGGAGCATGTGGTGCGTTTTGAAGGGAACGTCGCGCCAAAGAAACACAAGAGGCGAGTGGCACCCTTGGAGCACGTGGTGCGTTTTGAAGGGAACGTCGCGCCAAAGAAACACAAGAGGCGAGTGGAACCCTTGGAGCACGTAGTGCATCCTGAAGGGATATATATATATATATATATTATATAAAATAATAAAATTTAAAAGCACTTAAGTAATAATTTGGTCTTCATAAAATTTTTGTGGTAACTTGAAGAAAGTAACAAATTAAATAAAATGAGTGGATGTAAAATGTAAAGAGACAATTAATTATTTTAACTTTTGATAGTTTAAAAGGTACTAAATAATTAATAAAAGGAAAAAAGAGGTTAAATTGCACAACTTCCATTTTTAGCTCAAAAAGGGGAAAGTGGAAATTATAAAAATTAGGAAATTTAGGGAAAGGAGGTAACCTAAAGAGGGAAAGAGGGGAACTCTAGGTAAAATGTGGGAAACCAACTTAGTAAAGAATTTGCATTTAAGAAACTTCTAATTTTGAACTGATTTAGCAATTTCATTTTAGGGAAAGCCTTAAAACATGTAAGGGAATCTAGGGACACCTAGGAGGGAATTTAGGAGTAACTCTAGGTGGGTGAGGGAATTAAGACAATTGATTAATTAAAGAAAATAATTGATGGAGAGATGTGGGGGATGGATGACACTTGTACGAAGGAGAGTTTTTAGGGAATTTTTGTTAAAACTTTATTTAAATGAAATTTAGGGAAAGAAAGGAAGGGGAAAACTCTATAAAATAGAGGAAGGAGAAGGATGAAGGGGATCGGCTGTTAGCGTAACGTTACGCTGCCGAATTAGTGACTTGACTGATTTACTTGTGGGAGTTGGGATTTCCCATCTCGGAGAGGAGTGGTAGCTCGGCCTTACGAGGCGAGCTGGGAGCTAGACGTACCATTTGGATAGTGTGTGGCCCCTTTGTGGCTCGAGGGGCTAAGGTGGAAGCAGAGTACCCCTAGCGTTGGGTGGGAGGTACCAGTGAGGTCTCGACAGTCAGTGAGCAGGAGCGGCACGGAGCGCGCGGATCTCCTTCGAGGCGGGCGATAAGGCAAAGTTACGCTCATTTATTTAGTAGAGTAGAATGCATTAAAATTTATGATTTAGATCTGCATGTGTATTGGGTAATTTGGATGAAAGAATATTAACATCAATCTTTGTTGGATCTCATTGGATTGAATTGTTTTTCTTTATTTACTTACTCCGACGAAAATTTGGGCACTAAGTATTGCAAAAAAAAATTTACTGTGTACATTCTGAGTAAATTCCAGCCTTGCACCTTCCTCATTTCTCCGACTAAATTTTGTGTATTATCATTACGTCTCCATCCCCTGAACGACTAAAACTCACGGTGTAACGTCATGCTAAAAAACTTGTTTCTGGCACACTCCTTTGTAAATTTGTTACTAAAGAAAACTCCTCCCTGGCATTTAGTTTTTGTAATTAGTTACTGTGAAATTGTTCTGGAATTTTTTCTTGGGTAAATTTGTTACTGAAATTGATTTTTGGGCGAATTTTGTTTCTTCTTGCTCTTGGGTAATGGTCGTGAGCTCGGAGCCTTCATCTCTGGCGGAGATCGACCCTGAGCAATCATCGATTAAAGGTGATTGTGGCCTGTGTACTCATTTTGTTAATGGCATGTGATTCCTCCCTTCATCCCTCCATACAACTCCGTTTTAACAGCTCATCCCTATTTCTGTTGGGTTGACATTCACTCCTCGACTTTATCACCATAGCATTCCAGTGGGGGGGGTGGGCATGATCTATTCTATATTTTTTGGGGATGGCGTTTTTTTTTATCATTGCTGTGAAATTCAAGAAGATTTGTATCAGTACCCTGGTGACTTGGATAAATTTTAAAGTTGAAAGACTGGTTGAAGTAGATTGTAGAAAGTACAAAAAGAGTCTAACATTTAGTCAAGTTGACCTTAACGCTGCCGAATGGTCATTCTTTGTGAATCTTTTACGTGAGATTGGGTAAATTGACTTGTAATGCTTGTACATATTTGAGGAATGACATTCTGCGAATTCACTATTTCCTGAAAGAAACGCAGGTGTGGTTCACTTGCAAGATAAAAAAGCCTCAAGTGGTAACTTCTTGTTCTATTTACCATGGTTTTAGGGCCACCACAATGCATGTACCAGAGTTATGACTAATAAGAGAAAAACCCTTCCACAAAAGAGATGCATTTAAGTACTTACCATGTCTGTAATTATCGACGCTGGGGAATAATTATTGTTATAGAAGAATAAATTGGGATATGGATAAACATCGTGAAGTCCATTATTCCACCTACATTTGCATTGGATTGGGCAAATTGACTTGCATGGTTTTAACCTATAGGCATAATGGTGTGCTGCAATTTGACTGTTTCCTTACACGATGCCTAGTGAGATCCGATTTGTATATAACAAAAGCCTCGAGGGTAATCTTGTAGTTCTTCCTCCTTTAGATGTTGCAACGACCTTTTCCTGTATAAAATTGCTTCTCTTCATTATTGTTACACCCTCCTCGGTGGGTCGTATAAACTGGTTGTCTGTGCCCTTACCTCTGCTAGTTGTTAGTTGCCTTATTGATTTCCTGTTTTTGCTGCCCCTGATTCGCGATTTTCTAGCATGCACTCACGGAATTAATATTTCTAGTCGTTGACCTTATGCCCTGGCATCATGGTTGGGCCGTTAGTTTTATTGCTAACGACTCGTAATTTGGTATAGTATTGGCCAATGTATTGCTACTGTAATATATCATTGTTGTTTTATGTAGAGGTAGTGTCATTAATATATTATCATTGAATTACGTAAGGGTAGCGTTAATGCAATTTAAAATAAATGTAATGTTAGTGTTAGATAATATATGAAATGTAATGTGTTTGTTATTTTAATTGCAAAGTTTTTTGTAATGTTGTTATCAGGTATAGTAACGTCATATCAGTCCTATTATTATTGATAACATATATGAAGTAAGGTGAATGTTATTTATTGTAAGGTTTCTTTTTGTAATATAAAATATGATGTTGTTATCGTGTATGGTAATGTCATTGCAGTCTTATTGTTATTGATAACATATAGGAGGTAAGTTAATCGTTACTTAATTTCAAGGTTTTCGTAATATAAAATGTAATATGGTTATCTTGTATGGTAAAGTTATTGTAAATTTTATTGTTACTGATAACATATAAAATGTAATGTCTTTGAATTAAGTACAATAAGTCTTTATGAGTTAGTAAATGGGGATTGCAATTAATTGAAATTACATTTTTGTTTACGATTGGATTGGGTAACTCGTCGACTAATGGAAATGAATGGAGAGTTGATTTGCAATTAATGCCATTTTAAGTCGTAGGTAATGTCGAGTCTTAAATAGTGATTGGTTGTTGTTAGAGTCCCTTGACTTGCGCCTTCCGTAGAGGAGGTGGATGATCATTTAATTATTGTGGTACTTGGTTGTAAACATTTTATTGCTTGGTCTTCTTGTGTCAAGAGGGATGTAGACACCTCCATGTTCCTCAGAACAGTCGCCAACCCCGAGACCTTAAATGGTTAAAATCAATCGGAACCTGGGCTTGAGCGTTGCTTATGTGTCTTGGAGGTCCTAACCATTGCAGGGCAGGACGGGTGGGTAGTCAGTCTTAAATTATTGTTGATTGATTGTTGTTTATTGCTTACAGATACTTGATGTGCATCTTAGGTCCTCATGTTGTGTTCGTCGTTGCATGCGTCTTGTTCGTCGTCGGGTGGCGACATAGAGTTGTACATGTTTATTACCCTTGTACACACACGCACACAAAAAACAAAAAGAAAAAAAATTTGTTCTTGTTAAGAGGTTCATTGTCGTAACGAGGAGGTTCGTTACATATGGTATCAGAGCGGGTTCAACCTGTGACTTGGGATCGCTACGACCTTTGTTGACATGATTTGATTATATAGTTGTTGATCGAGTTGACTTGTGTGCATGTAGGTAATCATCGTTAGAGGATGCCGCAGAGGCAGATGATGGGGTGCTAGAGGAGGAGGCGCGACACCTCCAATAGCATCCACACCTGAGGGGTCTAACCGCCAGGGAGATGAGCAGGTTCTTGGATAGGAGCAGATAGCAGTTGGTGATGTAGTTGGGATGATGAGATATTTTCAGTGCATGTTTGAGGCACTGATCAAACGTTTGGATAGAGATGAGGCTAGGGTGCAGACACCCACTGAGGTTCCACCGTGCGCTCTAGTTGGTATTGGTAGTATTCACCGTGAACTCGAGAAGTTCAAATTTTCTGAGTTCTTTGGTGCCCCAGACGGTGCAACCGTCGAGGCATGGTTGGAGAACATGGCGATGTGCTTCACACTTCGCGATTATACCTCCAACATGAAGGTCTGCATGGTGGTCTTTTAACTGAAGGGGAGCGCTCTTCTATGGTGGAAGACACTCCTACCGCAACTGAACATGGCCATCGAAGATGTGTCATGGGAACTGTTCATGGAACGGTTCCGAGAGAGGTACCTTTCAGAGGAATTCATTGAGCGTCAGCTCAATGAGTTCAATGCCTTACGACAGGGAGGTTGTATGGTGCCTGAGTACGAGGCTCTTTTTATGGAGCTGCTTCGGTATGCTCCACACCTTAACACTAAAAAACTTAAGGTCAACAGGTTCATGTTCAGCCTTAACGATAGCCTGCGTGCAAAGGTTAGGATTTTGATGCCTCAAACCTTGCATGATGCTGTGTAGAAGGCCTCATAGCAGAGGATGAGATTATCAGTGGGGGTCAAACTAGGACTCTAGCCAGACCAGCAGGGAAGGTTTCATTTGGGACACAACAGCACCAGACACCATTGAGACATACGTCGGGATATCGTGGCTTCTAGAGGGGATCCCCTTTCACTACACCCTAGTGACCGTCGCCTCAGCAGCGGACACCTTATCGGGGACCATAGCATTAGTAGCAGTGCTGCTCGCAGTAGCAATAGTTTAGGTCTGTTCAGCGGAACAAACCAGGGTTCTAGGCTGGTGGGCCGTCATCTTCTACTTCGGGTACCAAAATTACTGGGACGAAGAAGGGGTGTTAGACATGTGGGGAGCCACACTACCAGCGTGATTTTCCTGTGGAGAGGACCAAAGTGTCCAGATCAGCAGGACCCACTACCGTGGGAGGTATGGGAAAGGCCGATCGGATTCATGCAGTGGTGAATAACCACCAAGTAGAGCATCCGTCGACTATGCTTGAGACAACAGGTACCATCGCTGACTAGACCCTTAGTATTTCGATAGATCTCGGTGCTATCGAGAGTTTCATTTTTGGTGCAGTGCTAAAAAGAATTAAGGTAAAGGCAGTTGAACATGATGAGTTTATCTTCGTAGAGATGGCCTCGGGAGCCAAAAAGAAGGTTGGAGGAAAGGTTATGGGCTGTGCCCTTAACTTGGGAGGGTTTGTCACAAGGGCCAACCTATATGTCACGATCCTAGGATCTTATGATGTCGTGATTAGTATGGATTGGTTGGAATCACATGAGGCGATACTCAACTATAAGAAAAAATGGTTGAGCATGGTCGACGATGAGGGGAAGAGACGTGTGATTGTAGGACAAAACCAAGGAGTTTCCCTGAGGTTCATCTCTTCCTTACAACTACGGAAGAGTATGCACAAGGGGTGCAAGCTTTATACGATCCTTGCATTAAACGAGAAGGGAGTAGCAGAAGGTCTAGAACACCTTCCGGTGGTGAGAGAGTTTGCGGACATATTTCTAGAGGAGCTACCTGGGATGCCGCCAAAGAGAGATTTGGAGTTTACCATAGACCTAAAACTGGGGACTGAACCGATAGCAAGAATGCCTTATTAGATGTTGACCCTGGAGTTACAAGAGTTGAAAATGCAACTGAAGGAGTTACTGGACCTGGGACTGATACGTCCTAGTGTGTCACCATGGGCTGCACCTATTATTTTCATACGAAAGAAGGATGGAATGTGGAGGCTTTGCATAGACTACCGTCAACTGAACAAGGATACGATCAAGAATCAATATCCCTTGCCAAGAATTGATGATCTTTTCGATCAAATGAAGGGTGCGACGGTGTTCTTCAAGATCAATTTGCAATCAGGGTATCACCAGTTGCGGATCAAGGAGGATGACATCCATAAGACCGCCTTTAAGATGAGGTTTGGGCATTACGAGTTTACTATTTTACCCTTTGGACTGACAAACGCCCCAAGGGTATTTATGAGTTTGATGAATGGGGTGTTCCATGAGTACTTGGACAAGTTCGTCCAAATGTTCATTGATGATATTTTGATTTACTCTCGTATGATGGAGGAGCATGACGAGCACTTGCGCTTGGTACTTCTGTGTCTGCAAGAGCACAAATTGTATGGCAAATTGTCCAAATTCTCTTTTTATTAATTGAGGATTCACTACTTAGGGCATGTCATCTCCGACGAAGGCATCGCCGTGGATCCAGCCAAGGTCAAGGCTATTAATGAATGGTCTACGTTGAAGAATGTCATGGAAGTGCATATCTTTATGGGTTTAGTAGGATACTATCGACGGTTTGTCAAGGGATTTTCGAACATAGCAAATCCGATCACAGAATTGCAGAAGAAAAACAAGTTTGTGTGGACCAAGAAATGCGTGGAAGCATTTCAAAGGCTTAAGGAGTTGTTGACAATAGCACCGATACTAAAGGTCCCTGACATGGACAGAGAGTTCTTGGTATACACAAACGCATCCAAGGAAGGCTTAGGCAAAGTCTTGATGCAAGATGGATGAGTAATTTCTTACATTTCGAGGAAACTGAGAAGACATGATGAGAACTACGTGGCACAGGATTTGGAGTTATTACCCATCGTATATGCCTTGAAGGTTTGGAGACACTACCTTTTTGGATGAAAATTTGAACTAAAGATTGATCACTGTGGACTACAACACATTTTTACGCAAGGCAACTTGAACGCGCGACAATGACGTTTGTCGGAATTGCTTAGCGAGTACGACTTTGAGATTAATTACATAAAAGGAACAGTGAAATGAGTGGTGGATGATTTGAGTCGGAGACCACACATCTTTTCAGTGTTGCTTCTTCAGACGAATCTATGTGAAAAGATTCTAACTTTACAGCGTGACGATGATTGGTACAAGGAGGTCAAGGGTTTTATCGAACAAAAGACAATGATGTTACCACGATACGAGGGATTTTCTTTTGATAGAGATGGGTTTGAAAGTCGGATTTATGTACTGCCAAATGACGAGTAGAGGATATTGATCTTGAGCGAGGCTCATAGAGCGGTTTACATGGCTCACCCAGGAGTCATGAAGATGAGGGCAGACCTGAAACCCTTATTCTTCTGGAAGGGAATGAAGGCCAACATAGTTAACTATGTGGCCAGATGTCTGGAGTGTCAGTAGGTAAAGGCTAAGCATAGACACCCAACAAGATTACTACAACCACATGCCATTCCGGAATCGAAATGGGAGGTTATTTCGATGGATTTTATTGTTGGATTGCCATTGGCGGCAAGGAGACATGAATCAATTTTCGTAGTAGTAGACACTCTGACGAAGAGTGCTCAGTTTATTCCTATGCGTACGATGTATCAGGCACCTGCCATTGCTAGAGTTTTCATCAGTGAGATTGTGAGGCTACATGGCGTGCCTAAGCGGATTATATCCAATTGAGGATCGGTGTTTACTGGATGATTTTGGACGAGTTTCCAAGAGGCCTTGGGAACCCAACTTAACTTTAGTACTATGTATCACCCATAGACTAACGAACATATCGAACGAACGAACCAAACCTTGGAGGACATGTTGCGCATGTACGTAATGGACCAACAAAAGCGTTGGGAAGATTTTTTGCCACTAGTGGAGTTTTCTTACAACAACAGTTACTAGAGCACCATTAAGATGGCGCCTTTCGAGTTCCTTTATGGGCGACCGTGTCAGACGCCCTTGAGTTGGGATCGTCTTGAGGATAGGGTCTTGGTGGGACCATAAGTGATCGAAGAAATGGAAGAGCAAATGCAAACCATAAGATAAATAATTAAAGAAGTGCAGGATCGACAGAAGAGTTATGCCAATGTGCACTGAGTCGACTGTAGTTACGAGGTCGGTGATCAAGTCTTCTTGTGGGTTAAACCACATAATAGTTCGATTAAGTTTGGGAAGGGAGATAGACTCTCTCCTAGGTTCGTGCGACCTTTCGAGATTGTGGAGAGAAAGGGGCCCATGGCCTATCGACTAGCCTTGCCTGATTCCTTGAGGCGTATTCACAATGTTTTTCATGTATCTATTTTGAGACATTATATTAGTGATCCTACACATGTTATTGACATGAGTTCCTTGCAGGTATCGGACGAGGGAGCGCTCACGGCTGAGCCGGTCCACATATTAGATCATCGCGTCCGACAGTTACGATATTGAACGATAGATCAGGTCAATGTCTAGTGGGACAATTATAGTCTGCATTCGGCAACCTGAGAGGACGCATATGATATGCGCCACCAGTTTCCATTTTTGTTTGATAGATAGACATATGATACCGTGATAAACTTATTTTGGCATTTATACTGTGAAACTTCGGGATGAACTTTAGACCAAGAGGGGGTGTATGTAACATCCCTCTCTGGTGCACTGAGTGAACTTATTCTTTGAGGACACTTGCTCGCAAGTGATTCGGATTATTATGATATAAAACATTTGACTTTGATTATGATGCATTATGGGTAGATGACATGTTGTTTACTGCATTGACATAGATAGGTGCTATAGACTCGATTTTACTGAGTGTGCAGGTCTTTGGACCTTGAGGATGTAGAGGCATCGAGGGACCCCTTGGACTCCAGATCGAGTCAGAGAGTGTGCTATTGGGGTTTGATTGATTTACTGTGATATTAGTACATTTGATTAGATGATATGATGTGGATATGTTCTGACATGATTTGTTGATGATGCAGCCTGACGATAGCTTGCTTACCAGACTCACATATGGAGTAAAGGGGCCACATGCAACTACTAGAGAGGTTGAGGGAGAGGTGTGGACAACAACCCTTCCACAACCTACTAGCACTCCCGCCGTGGCTCGAACTGTAAGTTAGCGATTACCTAGTTCGAGAGGACCCAAGATGTCGTGAAGGAAGACTGCGACAGTCACTCACGATTATTCTAAGGGGCGCACAATAAGGTGGGGGCCTTATTCCTTAGAAGCCTTTAGTCTCCCACAAGTTCACCTGGCAGAGTGTTGACTCCAGGGGTTATTGACGTCTACCAATTAGTCAAGAGGCGAGTGGCACCCTTGGAGCACGTGGTGCATCTTGAATGGCACATTGCGCCAAAGAAACACAAGAGGAGAGTGGCACCCCCTTGGAGCACGTAGTGCATCCTAAAGGGCACGTCGCGCAAAGGAACAGATGAGGCGAGTGGAACCCTTGAAGCACCTATTGTGTCCTGAAGGGCACGCCGCATTGATGATGATAGAGGGATGAACCTAGATGTCCCTAAGACAAATAACACATTAAGAAATTAAAAAAAAAAAACAATTTCCCTAATTAATTGTCGCCCAGATCATAATCTAAGTTCTAAGTCTAAATTTCGTTAGGGGTAAAATTTTTGTCTACTTTAATATATATATATATATATATATATATATATATATA
>JZKD02S0362848.1:0-13208 GCA_000966675.3 Picea glauca | reverse complement strand
AGTCCAAAAAGGAGAAAATGATTTCTAAAATACATATCTCCACAGATGAGAAGATAAGCATACATTTTGGTAAAGCCTCTATTCAAGATGAAAGAACTTGCATACTCAAGCTAGATCTTGTGAAAATGACTCTCTTAGTTGAAAGGGAAGACTCTCCAAACTAGAAGAAGGTACACAAACATTTATTTTTGTGATTGAAATAACTCTCCAGTTAGGAGGGAGCATTGAAAATATCATTTATCTTTGTAATTGAAAAATAATCCAGATTGGACAGATGCTTTCCTGTCGAAAAGTGGATTGAGATTTCTGAAGGAAAGTGACTTCCCTTTGTAGTTAACATGGGAGGCAGAATGATTGCTAATGTATCATAGACAATGACTTCCCATTATGGGGAGTGGTCTAGGACAATCATTCTTCTTGGCAGTCACTCTGAGTAGTGGTCAAGTAGAATGGTCTGCCTCGCCGGGCAATCATTCTTTCGAAGTTCACAGTTGTGAGCAATTTCGAAGAATCATCCATTTTGTAGGTTGATGCAAGACATACATTCCTTGAGGGTTATACATTCTCTCCAGGTTACACTTTAGTGTTGGAGGAATGGCCCAAGGTGGGGAATGGTCTAGACAGTTATTCCTCAAGGGCAAACTCATTCTCTCCAAGTTACACTTTGTTTAGTGTCGAAAGAATGGCCTAGGGTGGGGAGTAGTCCAGGCTCAACAATCAAGGAAAATTATTCCTCGAGGGAAGACTCATTCTCTCCAGGTTACACTTTGTTTAGTGTCGAAAGAATGGCCCAGGGTGGGGAATAGTCCAAGATAGTCATTCCTTAGGGCAGACTCATTCTCTCCAGGTTACACTTTGTTTAGTGTCGGAGGAATGGCACAGGGTAAGGAATGGTCCAACCATTTCTCGAGGGTAGACTCATTCTCTCCAGGTTACACTTTGTTTAGTGTCATAGGAATGGCCCAAGGTGAGAAATGGTCCAGGCTCAGAAATTAGAAATATTCCTTCTTCATTGGTTGAGAAGAATGGGGTAGATAGCCCATTGTTGATATTCTATATTGAGGGCAGACATTCTTTCAGATCTCACAGATGTGACTAAAATATTTTCCCAGATGATTATTGTTGATATTCTATACTGAGGGTAGACACTCTTTCAAGATCTCACAGATGTGAGTGAAAGATTGGCCTAGATGATTCAATAATTTATCATAACATTGTTTCTATGCAGTCGAAGACTATTGTGGTGGCAGACATTCTTTCAGATCTCACAGACGTGAGTGAAAGATTGGCCCAGATGATATAGTTTCTATCATAACATTGTTTCTATGCAGGATGCTCTCATATGTTTGTTATGAAGACTATATGACAATAGATGAGGACTACTGTGGTGAATATGTTTCACTGTTCGCAACTATACGTTGTTGATCAAGTACATGTGTGTTACTTGATGTGGTAGTTAACCACTCGATTGTAGTTGTGTACTGCTATGAATAGACACAATTGTGTTCTATTCTTGTTCTAATTGCCTTGAAGACTATCAACAGATTATTGGAGATGATGATCATTCAGATGAATGATGAACAGAGATTTTCCAGACGGAAAATAGTTCAAAACCTTTTACTCCTCTTGTATCACTCCATGGTGAGAGTGACTTATCTAGCACCATATCTAACTACGCAGATGAAGTAAGGTTTCAAGAGATGATGCAGTTGATGATGATGGTGATGCTCGTGATCTAGTCATGAAATAGTCTAGATGACTATATTGATGCTACCAGGTAAATGGTATATTTTGTGCTCAAGTACATTACTTGTAAATACCTCTCTAGCTAGGAGGGAGTGTTAATATTATGGTAGTTGTGGGAGGTATTTACCTCCATGTGTGAACCTGATGAGAATAGAAGACTCCAGGAAACAAGAGAAACCCTAATGAGTTGTCTAATAACCCTAGAATCCATGTCGGCTCAAGAAGATAATTTATATTAGGCTATTAGCCTCCAAGAGAAGAAGTCGACCATAAATTATAATAATATACTGAACAGACACTTATCCAGAAGGAGAAGTCGGCCCCANCCCAAGGTGAGAAATGGTCCAGGCTCAGAAATTAGAAATATTCCTTCTTCATTGGTTGAGAAGAATGGGGTAGATAGCCCATTGTTGATATTCTATATTGAGGGCAGACATTCTTTCAGATCTCACAGATGTGACTAAAATATTTTCCCAGATGATTATTGTTGATATTCTATACTGAGGGTAGACACTCTTTCAAGATCTCACAGATGTGAGTGAAAGATTGGCCTAGATGATTCAATAATTTATCATAACATTGTTTCTATGCAGTCGAAGACTATTGTGGTGGCAGACATTCTTTCAGATCTCACAGACGTGAGTGAAAGATTGGCCCAGATGATATAGTTTCTATCATAACATTGTTTCTATGCAGGATGCTCTCATATGTTTGTTATGAAGACTATATGACAATAGATGAGGACTACTGTGGTGAATATGTTTCACTGTTCGCAACTATACGTTGTTGATCAAGTACATGTGTGTTACTTGATGTGGTAGTTAACCACTCGATTGTAGTTGTGTACTGCTATGAATAGACACAATTGTGTTCTATTCTTGTTCTAATTGCCTTGAAGACTATCAATAGATTATTGGAGATGATGATCATTCAGATGAATGATGAACAGAGATTTTCCAGACGGAAAATAGTTCAAAACCTTTTACTCCTCTTGTATCACTCCATGGTGAGAGTGACTTATCTAGCACCATATCTAACTACGCAGATGAAGTAAGGTTTCAAGAGATGATGCAGTTGATGATGATGGTGATGCTCGTGATCTAGTCATGAAATAGTCTAGATGACTATATTGATGCTACCAGGTAAATGGTATATTTTGTGCTCAAGTACATTACTTGTAAATACCTCTCTAGCTAGGAGGGAGTGTTAATATTATGGTAGTTGTGGGAGGTATTTACCTCCATGTGTGAACCTGATGAGAATAGAAGACTCCAGGAAACAAGAGAAACCCTAATGAGTTGTCTAATAACCCTAGAATCCATGTCGGCTCAAGAAGATAATTTATATTAGGCTATTAGCCTCCAAGAGAAGAAGTCGACCATAAATTATAATAATATACTGAACAGACACTTATCCAGAAGGAGAAGTCGGCCCCAACAAAACTGGCAGAACCACTATAAATACAGGGTGCCAATTCTCATTTGTTACATCTTAGAATTGCAATTCTACAGTTTGGTGTGCATTGTAGTTGCAGTCTTGTGTGCAGGTTTGGAGGAAGAGCTAGTGCAGTTGCAGCAACAGCAAGATCTTATCTTTGGCTTGAATATCTCTTGGCTAGGGTTTGGATTATCTGATCAGATTTTTGTGATGCACTATCCTTGGGGATTGATGCGCTACTCTTTGTTTGGCTATCTAGCCTAAGGTTTTCTTCCGGAGGAATTCTCAGTCAAGGTTAAGGTGCTCGGAGGGAGGCTTCGGCCTATGGTTGGGTGACAAAGTTACCGTCAATGGTAAAATGAGCACACCATCTTCTATATTCTAACAACTCAACAATGCCCTTGGTTGGTATGTTTTGAGGGATGATTGACAACAACCGTAAAACTGGATCTAGTGTCAGGGGGACGACTAGACTTGGGGTTAAATTGTGTTGGAGGCTAAAAAAGTGTGAAAACTCAAAGATCGTGGGTGCATGGATTTGGGATACTCGAGGTTTGTCAGATATGTCGATATGAAAAAAAGGGTGAATGCCCTAAGCAAGGGTGACATGCGTTTATTTTCCAGGTAAAAGAAGGCCATCAGGGATGGCGACTAAAAAATCTATGTATATGCTGGAAAAAAGGGCTTTATACAATTACCAAAGAAATAAAGAATAATTTGGGTTGAGTAAACAGATACAAAAACGGGTGCCCCAGTGAAAGATGGTTTGGCCTGTTTAGAGCGCAAGTTTGTGAAAGAGAACTACTGGAGGGTGGGTGCCCCATGGGTGGGTTTCTGTATTAGGTAAATGGATGGAGGATAATCTGCAGATGGGAAAACTGATGGTGAATGAGATGGAGGACTAATGGAACTGTGGGGGTGCATTGAATAGAACCAAGTGTAGGATGATATGATCTAGGGAGTCCATTGGGAAGGTTAAAAATATGATAAGAAGAAGTATGGGGTGCATTCTCGGAAATGAAAAATACTATCGGGACTCCCAATCCTAGGGGGTGAAATCAACATGAGTTTCAAGTTGCCAAGGAGAACTATGAATGGGAAAACTCATGTGGGGGAGAGTGTTACTATAGAGGTGAAGGTACTGCGGAGCTGGATGTAGGGACCCTAAAGGAAAATGTCAGAGGGTGTGACTGGGATATGCAATTGTTTACAGAGGGAGTAATTACATGTCAGTGTTGAACATATACTTGAAGGGGCTGTAATCTTGCTTAACAAGTACATGTACACATAAAAAACCAAATACACAACATGAACAATATATGATGATAAAGAATATATATCATCTATTTGATAAAACTGAAAGCGAGCATGTGTATGTGAACGTCGCGTGAGAAAAATTCTCCTCTGGGGAAAAGTGCAGATGATAACCCAGGGAGTGTGATGTGTAGATGGTTGGATCATGATCTTGTGGCTGAGAATGGATCGAAAAATGAAGGCTCTGGGCTCCTGTAACAGAATGTAGAAGTTGGAAAAAAGGGCTTATATATGGATGGTGGGCCCACAATGCCACCTCATTTGCACGGACACTATTGTTGATATGGCAAGAGAGCTGTGAGGGCATTTGGATATTACATCAGTGTGGGGCAACCAATCTGGGAGCTATGATAGACAAGTTAGTGACCTTATTGTCTTGTATTTTTTGAATTGAATGGATGTTAGGTAGGGGTTGTATGGAGGGTTGTACAAGGGGTTTTAAGGGTAGGTACACACTCATGCACAGGTACTACTCAATTTCCCACACCTTGAGGGGGTCCACAGTAATGCTGTGTTGGGAGACAATGAACCTGAGGAGGCATCCATTAGTGATGACAACAACACACTTTAGGGGGTTCAAGTAGATGTTGTATTGGCAACATTGTTGGAAAAGGATGCGTAAGTCGTATAAATGTTGGGTTCACTTTTTGGATTGATCAGTGAGGTAGTCCAAATAAGAAAGGATGATGCAAGAAAGGTCATGAAAAACGTAGGTCATGGCCCATTGGAATGTAGCACCGGTGTTTTTGATCCCAAAGGGAATGATGCAATAAGAAAAGATACCCCAAGGGGTTGTAAAAGAGGTTTTGTACTGATCTGCTGGGTGGATTTGAATTTGATTGTATTTGAAGAACCCATCCATAAAAGACAATGCCTCATGGTTAGCACAATCATCGATTATTTGGTCAATGAAAGGGGTTGGGAAGTTGTCTTTGGGACAAGCATGGTTGAGTTCATGAAAGTTTGTGCAGACACAAATATTTCCCTATTTTTTTTTAACGGGGATGGGGTTGGAGACCTAAGAAGTGTACGCAATGGGGTAAATGAACCCAACCGCATGTAACTTGTTAATTTCATCTTAGATAGCTCCATCTTTAGATGGTTGTAGGGGGTGTTTCATTTGACTAACATGGGCAATATTCATCCATGTGTTGATTCGATGTTTGACTATATAACGATCGAGGCTAGGCATCTCCGTATATGACCAGGAAAAAATATCCCAGTATTCCTGAAAGAGGGCTTTGTAAGCAATGATTTCTTCAGGGGAGCATGTAGTGCCAATGGTGATCTCTTCTACGATTCTTGGTTTAATGGAAATGCCAATTTTGAATTTGGGGGAGACGTTGGCCATGTTTCCTTCTTCAAAATATTTGGGGGCAAGAATATGGTTTTTGAACCAGTCAATATGCCTCAGAGGAATAAAATCCTTGGTTTCGATCGCGCACAGGGAGGCTTGATCAGAAGGGTGAAAGACCTCTTGTGAGAGAAAAAGTGCCCGATGATGGATTGCATTCCATGGGCAATCAGGGGTAGTCATTTCCTCCAAGATATCTTCGTCATAGTGGAACTTGATAGAATACAGAGGATCCAGCAAGAGGGTAGGTGGTACTTTCAAAGGAGAAATATCATTGACCTCAGGGGAAGAGGGTGTAGAAGGGATATCATGTGCGAGGTGTGATGGCTCACTGGACATAAACCAAATTTCAAGACATTGTGGATGATATCGCGTTCACTCGAGAATGGACGAAGAAATATAACGAATGTCAGTAATGTGAGAATTAGTAGGGAGAGCCTGAGAAGGCTCAGGCAGAGATGTGTGGCGTATTGTGGCTAATGTTTGGTGGGATTGAGGTAGATATGGGAAATGATGAGTGCAATGGCCATATTTTGAGCATATGGCACACACAAAATTGGTTTGTAACCCTTTCTTGCATGTACTTGACGGAGTGGCAAGCAATGGGGTTTCTTTAGGGAGTTGGATAAGATTTCATAATGCAGGAAGAGTAGGACATATGTTAGTGGGGTGTCCTTATCTTTCACATAGTGTGAAAAGAGTTTGAGATCAAGCAGGGAGTGGAGCGATGGGCTCATTCCTCCTTTGTCTTCCCTTGATGGTGGTGGTGTTGTTGTTGGTTGGGGGTGGGGGTGGTGTGGTAGGGTCTTGTACTGGGATCTGCATCGGTAATCCCTCTGTCTGAGGAGGGAGAGATGGTATAGGAACCATGGAGGGTGGATGGAGATACCATACAGGGATGGAAAGAACCATGTTGGGAAGGGTTAGGGTAGTATCAACCTAGAATGATTGGACTCCATGTGGGGGGTAGAAAAAGGGGATTTGGATAATATCTTGGGGGACTATTTCCCAAACTGGGATTTTCCCTTGGAGGGGTGGAAAATCTAGGACAAGTGGTGCGATGGTGTTTTCAGGGAATTTATGAGGTAGTGGTTCTCCGAATGGTAGAACTTATATGTGGGGAGGGGCCTCAGTGAGAGGAGTATTGTCTCTGATATCGGTTATGTTAGAGGAAATTAAACACACTTGTGCATAAATAGATGGGTTTAGGAGAGGTGGTTCTCCATGATAAGTTCCAAACAAGGATGGGTCTTTTAATATTACAAAACCAATGTCGATGACTGAAAAAGAATATGAGCTAGTGCAGACAAGGGGGAGGATGTTATCAATGTTGGTAGAATGATTAGGCTTGTAATGTGTCACTACTACATATGGGCGGATTATTCCACGAAAATTTTCCACGCTTCCAATAGTTTCATCATTTTTTTAAACAGGGCAGGATTTTCATGGATATTGCCACGAAAGTTCATCACAATATCAATGAAAATCTTAATTTAACTTAGTCGAGATTTTTGTTGCTATAGCGAAGAACTTTTGTGGCAATAGAGACAAAAATTTTGCCTATCTCATTGGTTGGTGTTAACGGCTAGTTGACTATTTTATCTATATATACATGACTTTAAGATACTTTGCGACACAATTTCTATAGTTGCGACACTGTTCTTGGATTTTGTTTGAGTTGTTTATTTTTTTTGTCACCCACCAGTTGAACAAATCCAATTCTCGATCTACATAGCTCATATTTTGAACTTGCAAGGTTAGTATGTTATTTTTTATTGATGTATTCATTTAACTTGTATTTTTTCTTTCAAATTTCCAAATTGCATTTAGCTTGTTTTTTCCTTGATAATATATTATAATATGTATAGTACCATATTTCATGACTTTGGTTTTTGGATCTAGTTAGTATTTTCTATGGAAAAGGGTATGTGGATTCCATAATATTCTAGGTTTNAGATTATTGGAGATGATGATCATTCAGATGAATGATGAACAGAGATTTTCCAGACGGAAAATAGTTCAAAACCTTTTACTCCTCTTGTATCACTCCATGGTGAGAGTGACTTATCTAGCACCATATCTAACTACGCAGATGAAGTAAGGTTTCAAGAGATGATGCAGTTGATGATGATGGTGATGCTCGTGATCTAGTCATGAAATAGTCTAGATGACTATATTGATGCTACCAGGTAAATGGTATATTTTGTGCTCAAGTACATTACTTGTAAATACCTCTCTAGCTAGGAGGGAGTGTTAATATTATGGTAGTTGTGGGAGGTATTTACCTCCATGTGTGAACCTGATGAGAATAGAAGACTCCAGGAAACAAGAGAAACCCTAATGAGTTGTCTAATAACCCTAGAATCCATGTCGGCTCAAGAAGATAATTTATATTAGGCTATTAGCCTCCAAGAGAAGAAGTCGACCATAAATTATAATAATATACTGAACAGACACTTATCCAGAAGGAGAAGTCGGCCCCAACAAAACTGGAAGAACCACTATAAATACAGGGCGCCAATTCTCATTTGTTACATCTTAGAATTGCAATTCTACAGTTTGGTGTGCATTGTAGTTGCAGTCTTGTGTTCAGGTTTGGAGGAAGAGCTAGTGCAGCTGCAGCAACAGCAAGATCTTAGCTTTGGCTTGAATATCTCTTGGCTAGGGTTTGGATTATCTGATCAGATTTTTGTGATGCACTATCCTTGGGGATTGATGCACTACTCTTTGTTTGGCTATCTAGCCTAAGGTTTTCTTCCGGAGGAATTCTCAGTCAAGGTTAAGGTGCTCGGAGGGAGGCTTCGGCCTATGGTTGGGTGACAAAGTTATCGTCAATGGTAAAATGAGCACACCATCTTCTATATTCTAACAACTCAACAATGCCCTTGGTTGGTATGTTTTGAGGGATGATTGACAACAACCGTAAAACTGGATCTAGTGTCAGGGGGACGACTAGACTTGGGGTTAAATTGTGTTGGAGGCTAAAAAAGTGTGAAAACTCAAAGATCGTGGGTGCATGGATTTGGGATACTCGAGGTTTGTCAGATATGTCGATATGAAAAAAAGGGTGAATGCCCTAAGCAAGGGTGACATGCGTTTATTTTCCAGGTAAAAGAAGGCCATCAGGGATGGCGACTAAAAAATCTATGTATATGCTGGAAAAAAGGGCTTTATACAATTACCAAAGAAATAAAGAATAATTTGGGTTGAGTAAACAGATACAAAAACGGGTGCCCCAGTGAAAGATGGTTTGGCCTGTTTAGAGCGCAAGTTTGTGAAAGAGAACTACTGGAGGGTGGGTGCCCCATGGGTGGGTTTCTGTATTAGGTAAATGGATGGAGGATAATCTGCAGATGGGAAAACTGATGGTGAATGAGATGGAGGACTAATGGAACTGTGGGGGTGCATTGAATAGAACCAAGTGTAGGATGATATGATCTAGGGAGTCCATTGGGAAGGTTAAAAATATGATAAGAAGAAGTATGGGGTGCATTCTCGGAAATGAAAAATACTATCGGGACTCCCAATCCTAGGGGGTGAAATCAACATGAGTTTCAAGTTGCCAAGGAGAACTATGAATGGGAAAACTCATGTGGGGGAGAGTGTTACTATAGAGGTGAAGGTACTGCGGAGCTGGATGTAGGGACCCTAAAGGAAAATGTCAGAGGGTGTGACTGGGATATGCAATTGTTTACAGAGGGAGTAATTACATGTCAGTGTTGAACATATACTTGAAGGGGCTGTAATCTTGCTTAACAAGTACATGTACACATAAAAAACCAAATACACAACATGAACAATATATGATGATAAAGAATATATATCATCTATTTGATAAAACTGAAAGCGAGCATGTGTATGTGAACGTCGCGTGAGAAAAATTCTCCTCTGGGGAAAAGTGCAGATGATAACCCAGGGAGTGTGATGTGTAGATGGTTGGATCATGATCTTGTGGCTGAGAATGGATCGAAAAATGAAGGCTCTGGGCTCCTGTAACAGAATGTAGAAGTTGGAAAAAAGGGCTTATATATGGATGGTGGGCCCACAATGCCACCTCATTTGCACGGACACTATTGTTGATATGGCAAGAGAGCTGTGAGGGCATTTGGATATTACATCAGTGTGGGGCAACCAATCTGGGAGCTATGATAGACAAGTTAGTGACCTTATTGTCTTGTATTTTTTGAATTGAATGGATGTTAGGTAGGGGTTGTATGGAGGGTTGTACAAGGGGTTTTAAGGGTAGGTACACACTCATGCACAGGTACTACTCAATTTCCCACACCTTGAGGGGGTCCACAGTAATGCTGTGTTGGGAGACAATGAACCTGAGGAGGCATCCATTAGTGATGACAACAACACACTTTAGGGGGTTCAAGTAGATGTTGTATTGGCAACATTGTTGGAAAAGGATGCGTAAGTCGTATAAATGTTGGGTTCACTTTTTGGATTGATCAGTGAGGTAGTCCAAATAAGAAAGGATGATGCAAGAAAGGTCATGAAAAACGTAGGTCATGGCCCATTGGAATGTAGCACCGGTGTTTTTGATCCCAAAGGGAATGATGCAATAAGAAAAGATACCCCAAGGGGTTGTAAAAGAGGTTTTGTACTGATCTGCTGGGTGGATTTGAATTTGATTGTATTTGAAGAACCCATCCATAAAAGACAATGCCTCATGGTTAGCACAATCATCGATTATTTGGTCAATGAAAGGGGTTGGGAAGTTGTCTTTGGGACAAGCATGGTTGAGTTCATGAAAGTTTGTGCAGACACAAATATTTCCCTATTTTTTTTTAACGGGGATGGGGTTGGAGACCTAAGAAGTGTACGCAATGGGGTAAATGAACCCAACCGCATGTAACTTGTTAATTTCATCTTAGATAGCTCCATCTTTAGATGGTTGTAGGGGGTGTTTCATTTGACTAACATGGGCAATATTCATCCATGTGTTGATTCGATGTTTGACTATATAACGATCGAGGCTAGGCATCTCCGTATATGACCAGGAAAAAATATCCCAGTATTCCTGAAAGAGGGCTTTGTAAGCAATGATTTCTTCAGGGGAGCATGTAGTGCCAATGGTGATCTCTTCTACGATTCTTGGTTTAATGGAAATGCCAATTTTGAATTTGGGGGAGACGTTGGCCATGTTTCCTTCTTCAAAATATTTGGGGGCAAGAATATGGTTTTTGAACCAGTCAATATGCCTCAGAGGAATAAAATCCTTGGTTTCGATCGCGCACAGGGAGGCTTGATCAGAAGGGTGAAAGACCTCTTGTGAGAGAAAAAGTGCCCGATGATGGATTGCATTCCATGGGCAATCAGGGGTAGTCATTTCCTCCAAGATATCTTCGTCATAGTGGAACTTGATAGAATACAGAGGATCCAGCAAGAGGGTAGGTGGTACTTTCAAAGGAGAAATATCATTGACCTCAGGGGAAGAGGGTGTAGAAGGGATATCATGTGCGAGGTGTGATGGCTCACTGGACATAAACCAAATTTCAAGACATTGTGGATGATATCGCGTTCACTCGAGAATGGACGAAGAAATATAACGAATGTCAGTAATGTGAGAATTAGTAGGGAGAGCCTGAGAAGGCTCAGGCAGAGATGTGTGGCGTATTGTGGCTAATGTTTGGTGGGATTGAGGTAGATATGGGAAATGATGAGTGCAATGGCCATATTTTGAGCATATGGCACACACAAAATTGGTTTGTAACCCTTTCTTGCATGTACTTGACGGAGTGGCAAGCAATGGGGTTTCTTTAGGGAGTTGGATAAGATTTCATAATGCAGGAAGAGTAGGACATATGTTAGTGGGGTGTCCTTATCTTTCACATAGTGTGAAAAGAGTTTGAGATCAAGCAGGGAGTGGAGCGATGGGCTCATTCCTCCTTTGTCTTCCCTTGATGGTGGTGGTGTTGTTGTTGGTTGGGGGTGGGGGTGGTGTGGTAGGGTCTTGTACTGGGATCTGCATCGGTAATCCCTCTGTCTGAGGAGGGAGAGATGGTATAGGAACCATGGAGGGTGGATGGAGATACCATACAGGGATGGAAAGAACCATGTTGGGAAGGGTTAGGGTAGTATCAACCTAGAATGATTGGACTCCATGTGGGGGGTAGAAAAAGGGGATTTGGATAATATCTTGGGGGACTATTTCCCAAACTGGGATTTTCCCTTGGAGGGGTGGAAAATCTAGGACAAGTGGTGCGATGGTGTTTTCAGGGAATTTATGAGGTAGTGGTTCTCCGAATGGTAGAACTTATATGTGGGGAGGGGCCTCAGTGAGAGGAGTATTGTCTCTGATATCGGTTATGTTAGAGGAAATTAAACACACTTGTGCATAAATAGATGGGTTTAGGAGAGGTGGTTCTCCATGATAAGTTCCAAACAAGGATGGGTCTTTTAATATTACAAAACCAATGTCGATGACTGAAAAAGAATATGAGCTAGTGCAGACAAGGGGGAGGATGTTATCAATGTTGGTAGAATGATTAGGCTTGTAATGTGTCACTACTACATATGGGCGGATTATTCCACGAAAATTTTCCACGCTTCCAATAGTTTCATCATTTTTTTAAACAGGGCAGGATTTTCATGGATATTGCCACGAAAGTTCATCACAATATCAATGAAAATCTTAATTTAACTTAGTCGAGATTTTTGTTGCTATAGCGAAGAACTTTTGTGGCAATAGAGACAAAAATTTTGCCTATCTCATTGGTTGGTGTTAACGGCTAGTTGACTATTTTATCTATATATACATGACTTTAAGATACTTTGCGACACAATTTCTATAGTTGCGACACTGTTCTTGGATTTTGTTTGAGTTGTTTATTTTTTTTGTCACCCACCAGTTGAACAAATCCAATTCTCGATCTACATAGCTCATATTTTGAACTTGCAAGGTTAGTATGTTATTTTTTATTGATGTATTCATTTAACTTGTATTTTTTCTTTCAAATTTCCAAATTGCATTTAGCTTGTTTTTTCCTTGATAATATATTATAATATGTATAGTACCATATTTCATGACTTTGGTTTTTGGATCTAGTTAGTATTTTCTATGGAAAAGGGTATGTGGATTCCATAATATTCTAGGTTTTTGGAATCCGCATACCCTTTTCCCTTCAATTGTAGCTATAATCTCTCTCTCTTTTCATTGATAAAGATATGGAATTGCTCTTGAAACTCAACCCTGATCGGTGAAATGATAGTAAATGATTGCTATATTCCTTGCTTTAGTATGGACTAATAAGATACATAAACACTAACCCTAAACTTATGTTAGGTATATATGTCATTATTATATAAAGAAAACATGTGTACACATATGACCTTATTATAAAGATGTTAT
>JZKD02S0362836.1:0-18779 GCA_000966675.3 Picea glauca | reverse complement strand
TTTTTTAAAGGAGAGACAATCATCCTCTTCCCTATAAGAAGTCATACTTCTCATGGGTTTTCTTGATCTAGCACTGGTTTCTATTGTTATAGTCTGTAGCCTAGGTTTGACATTAGTTTGCTTGTCTTTTTTTTAAAGATTTCTTGTGTTTCCTGGCTATTTAAACTTATTTTTATCTTGAAATTTTAAGAAAAATGAGTCGCATTTTGAAAAACAAATCACCCTCCTGGCCGGTGGGGGCCATGGATCGTGTATTCATCAGTTTCTTTTAGATTCTTTTGTTATTTCTTTTTTGATTTGAAGAAAAAAAAAACTTAGTTTGTTAGATCTCTTTCTTTCTTGGCATTTGCTTTGCATTGTTATTTGAAAAAKAAAAAGAAATTAGCATAGCATTGTGTTTTCTTCTAATTTTAAAAGCATTTTCAAAAGAAAATAAGAAATATAATCCTTTTTTGCTAGTGTTCTTATCATTTTCATTTTTCGCAAGAGTCTTAATAACATTAGTTTCACTACCACACCCTTTGAGTAAATAAAGCCCTAAAAACAACACTAATTAAAAATAACTATACTTTTATGTTTGTAGGGTCAACCAACTAATTTAGGGTTAGGGCCTTGAATTAGGTTGCAGAGGAAACTCTTCAAGGCCGTTAAACCAAACATTGGAGTCTAAGTTAGGGAGTGTTAAAGTCCAGTAACGTGGAAATATCCGAGACCCCCCTCTAACATAGGGGCGAAATACGAGGTCGTGTGCAGAAAGGTAGCGAAGATAACCCCTCCAAAATCGGACCAATCGTAGTGGAGGAATGCATATAGAGGACTTGTCTTGGGATTTCATTGATCACATTTTCCACGGAGCTTTGTGGGTATCGAATTCATTTGAGGTCCTCAGTCGTCTTCCAGAACACTTGCTTTAAATACCCTTGACACGTTTTGGGCTTGATACCCTGCTCATTGCAGTCCACTCGACTGTCGACTGTACCCGCTTGGTAGTTGTTCACGAGCTTGAAACCTAGTTTCCTTTACTTTAGGGACTTACACAGGTTCCTGCGAGGGTATACCGCGGTACCTAGGGTAGACATTGGGCTACACTTTACAGAGTATAACTGGAGGATGCTTCCGTATTCGAGTTGCACTTGAACCGGTAAGTTTCTCTAGTGTTGACTGGTGTAACTGTTCTTCCAACTAGTTAGTCATTTTCTTAATTTGCCTTTAGGAGATTTTAGCATGTTCTCTGTGCTCTCTAGTTTTCCATAGTGATATATTCAGTCATTTCTTTGGGTCTCTAACCTAGGGTGGTATACCGCTCACTCCGCTGGTCGTGAGGACTTTTTGGTCTTCCGCTTAGAAACATGGAGATGCCTCTTTATAGGCATTGTTTTGATAACACTGATTTTCCATAGTCAGTGTGTGAGAATTTTTACGGACTTGAATGATCCCACAAGGGGAGAACCTGTTCATAAAATATTCATGGCTAAAGTTTTGGATGATGCCAACCAAGGAACCCCTTCACAAGGGGATTCTTGTGCTTTTCCTTTTCTTGGAAACATTGGTGTCCCTTTGATGGCCACTTTGCACATTCCTGGGTTGAATGTGGGACTATGGGTTTGGTTGGATACCATTCCAAATGTCCTGAATGCTCTTGACAATTCTCAGTTAAGAACTTTATCTCATGGGCACCGTGTTGATGTTCCTTCGTAAGAAAAGTCTTCTCCTCCTCCTTCTCTTGCCTTTGGTGAAAGTACAATTACTAGTAACTAAAAATCTAAACGAAGTAGAAAGAGGAACAATAGGAAGAAGAAATCACCAACCTCTACAAGTCATGTTGAAGACCATCACCTAGCCTCTACAATTCACGATGAGGGAAAGCACCCATCCTTTGCCAGTCATGTTGGGGGGGAAATTCCAGTCCCTACTAGTCATATTGGTAATAGGTCTGTAGCCTTTGCGAGTCATGTTATCGACCCATCACCAACCTCTAGAAGTCATGTTGGAGATGTGCAACCAACCACTACTAGTCATGCTGGGGGCATTGATTCTGTTGAGAAACGTATACGGATAGGATGTAAGCCTAAGTTCCCTTGTAAGCTTTGCAAGGGATATCACCTTACTCATTTTTTCCTTGGCATTCCAGAGGTACAAAGATTGTGGTCCATGTTTGCAAGCTCTTCTGATTCTGAGTCTTTTGAGGTTTCATCATAGTCTATTCAGCCATTAGTTGAGAAAGTGGTCATGCCAATGCAGTCATCGGTTGATACCACTCCTCTTTTGAGGGGTGAGGTGCCTTTAGACCTTGTAGTCTCACATCCTATTCATCCATTGGTTGAGAAAGTGGTCATGTCGATGCAGTCTTCAAATAATCTCGCTCTTCTCTTAGAGAGTGATGTGTCTACCGACTATGTTTTTAGAATTTCCAATTCATTACTTTCAGAACAAGGGGGCATTCCACTCATTCCGAGCACACCCCCTCCAAGCCCTAGGATGGTTTCCTTTGATTGGAATGATCTTTTTGAGCCTTGTCTTCCTTCTTCTGCACCTTTTCAAATAAGGGTTGAAGTTAATTCAACAAACATTTATTGATGTATTATGGATGAAGGAGCCTCTACAAGTATTTTATCCTCCTTGGTTTGGAAAGTATTGGGATCTCATGAGCTTGTGTCTGCTTCGCATGAGATGTTGGATTTTGATAGATGGCCTAGTGAATAATTGGGGGTTCTTCCTCAGTTACCTATCTCATTAGGTGGGAAGACTGTCCTTGTTGATGTTATAGTGGTGCAACACTCGTTAGATTTCAATATGCTTCTCGGGTGTGATTATGCATATGCTATGAACGTTGTGGTGTCTACACTCTTCTAGGTTATGCATTTCCCTTACAATGGAAGCATTTTCACTATCGACCAACTGGAATATGATAATCACCATCGTAATTTGACGTTAGTTCAGGCTTCCCCTTTATATGTTCCTAGTGTTCGTGTACACTCTACCCCACCACGAGTTAATTATGTGTGTTTTATCCTTGATGTTCAATTGCTTCTGAGAATGAACCCGTGAAATCATGTTTTCCTTCTCGAGACTTCATCTAAACAATTGATCCATTGGTTTATTCAATGGGGGCATGGGAGCCCTTGCTTCCCCCTCTTGGTCCAAGTGATCTTGAGTCTCCTTCTGAGTCTGATCTTGTTGTTTATAGATCCTCAAGCCCTAGTGCTTGTGATTCTTCATTGATAGACTCTGCCAGTATTATCTAGATCCTCCATCATCATATGGAATATGGTTAGTTTACTTCACCCTTTGGGACTGTCGACCCTCGTTTGCGTGATTTCTCGGATTTTGAATTTCCTTCAGATGAGCATATCTTTGAAGCCATGACTACGGTTTCTATACCATGAGAGGACTTACACCATGGTTTGTGTTTTCTTCCCTTTTGGGAGACTTTCCAAGTTGACCATCGAAGAGACTCTTGGTCTGAGCCTAGAAATGGGCTCTACCTGAACCATTCTCATACATGAGTTGTAGCCTCCACAGGTCTTCTTTTAAGCCATTTCCATACCCTCTAAACATGAAAAGATTGTCGAGAGATATTGTTTCCCTTCATGCTCGCCAAACTAAGATTCAAAGGCACGTCTGTCTAACAGTATTTTACCCCTTTTTCAGTCTGGATGGTCAAATGTATGAACAAAGGTATACTCTAAGAGCCTCGGTACTTTAGAAGAGTATTCTCAGGTATAGATTTAAGCCTTTTTCGAGCCTGAGGGACTAAATTTATGAAAAAGGAACCCCCACAGATTCCATAGTTAATCTCTTTTCAGACTCCCTAAAATTGAAAAGATGGTCGAGTGACCTTGCTTCTTCACACTCGTTAAATTGGTCCAGAACAAAATCCCTTACGGAGTCCATAGTTAAGCTCTTTTCAGACTCCTTAAATATGAAAACATTGCCGAGTGATCTTGTCTTTGTCACACTCATTAAAATGGATTTGAATAGATGTCTTTTTGGTACTAGTTTACCCCTTTTTCAAACTGACTAGACTACCTTCGAAAAAGTTACCTTAGTAGAGTCTCATTTTATGCTTTTTCAAACTCTCTAAAAATTAAAAACCGTCGAGATTACCTTCGTTGAGCTTGTTCAAATTACATCGAAGGACGTTATCATTGTGTCTTATTAATCCCATTTGCATTCCTACGTCTTTGTCCTAATGCCGGCTCCATTTTTCTCTCAAATGAACCACCTGAAGAATGCCTTATATGCAAGCCTTCTAGCACTTTACCTCTAGGTCTTGACACCTTGACCCATGGAGTATTTTTCCCGAGTGTCTATTTCCTGCATATGTCCCCTTGATCTGAGCATTAGTGTGTTCCTTGTGCTTGGAACTAGTATGTCTGCAACACTCATTCCTCCTTTGTAACATAACATTATTTTATTCTTTTTCAAGCCTCCCAAAATTATTGAAAAAGACAAAAAAATCAAATATACCCCAAAAAGAGGAAGGGAAAAGTTTTTTTTTTTTGTTGGAAACACAATGAGTCACCCTTGGACAAATCACATCCTTCTGTTTGTTCGTCAGGCCCTAGGATTTAATATGACCTGAGGAAGTTGTTCTCGCTACATAGAGTTGTGTCCTCCTCTGTTTGTTTATCCTTCCAAAAATATGGAGAGTTTGCATTGCCTCCTGTATCATGAACTTATGTCAATTCCATGCTACCTGAGTCTCATCATTTGTCGTGATTTTGTTTGAGGGAAGTTTTACTAAAATTGAGTCGTCCCTTCTGCAGTTTGTCTCTTGTTCTCATGCCCGACAATCCTAAAAATCCAATCAAGTCCTTGTTCAAAATCAATGAAGTTTTCTTCCTGATCACCGAGATCCTCTTGTCTACTCCCCAACGAGTCATCGAAGACCTCTACATAGTGAAGTCTTACACGTATATTACACTCCTACTCGATTTTTGAAGATCTTGAATTTGTTTCTTGAGCTCTGAAGGCCTCATCTCTAACCATTAGGCATCACTAGCTTATTGAAGATGGATATTATATGTGTATATATTTTGATTTTGAGATGTATATCCACTGTGTATTTCTCATGGATACACTTTATATAGTTGTATGACATGGATCTGCAGTGTATTTGATTGGAAGCCATGGTTTTATTTCATCCCAAGCATGGGTATGCCTGCATTGGTGAGAGAAATTATTATTTTTGTAGATGCCACCTCCCGAACTCTGGTCTCTGGGCTCACTTTCTTTGTATGTTGGTGAATATTTGTATGTATTTCAGCCATCATATGCTCTTATGACCTCACACATTAGAGAGCATCTGTTATAACCCTAAATTGCACCAGACATGCATACACGACATCATGCCACCTTACTTGCTATTTTTTCCAAGCCATCATTTAACATCTCTTCTAAAAACCATATTTTTGAAGGTGTACACACCCTACACCACTACTTCCTGCGTACACACACTTGTTGAACCACTACAACCTGTGTAAACTCACAAAATCATGAAAAATATAAAGCGACAGAAGAATACAAACTTTCAGGTAAGTTTCCTAAACCGTTTGACCGCCCATAGCCGTTTACCCAACCGAATACCTAGCCCTTTTTGGCCTATAAAAGAAGGGGTTGGGGTCCCATTCAAAAAGAGAAGAAAGAGAGTAAATAAACTCTTCCCATTTTAATATTCCCCCTCTGCCCCAATATTTTGCAACCACATTGTGAGTTTGAGCCAGACTTCCTTCTTCCTCCTTTGTAAATCCTTGCCATTTCCATAGAGAGAACTAAAGAGGAGAAGAATACATGGAAGCAGTTGGTGCATGGTGAAGAGGATCCCAGGACCGATTTTGAGGAGAATTTGTCAGTCTCATATTGTAAGTGACTCTTGTGAGATTAATATAAAGAAGTACTTTTTCCATCCCGCCAAATGATGTCTTAAATATTTATGATTTGTTTACATTTTTATTATGATGTCTAACCCACTAATACTTATATAAAATGCATGCTTGTAGTTTCTTGTTTGTCTTTTAGTGAATGCAGGCTGGGCTTGGGAGGAGATCTACAGTCAAGAAACAACTGAGCGCAAAGGGATTGACACCGGACATGGAGTTCAAGGTAGGCCTACCGGATCCCTAGATTTTTCTTTCTATGTATGATGGTGGGGTTATGTCAGGATTGTTGTTAAAAGTAGGAGACTTTAGATGGTTAGCTCTGNAAAAAGAAATTAGCATAGCATTGTGTTTTCTTCTAATTTTAAAAGCATTTTCAAAAGAAAATAAGAAATATAATCCTTTTTTGCTAGTGTTCTTATCATTTTCATTTTTCGCAAGAGTCTTAATAACATTAGTTTCACTACCACACCCTTTGAGTAAATAAAGCCCTAAAAACAACACTAATTAAAAATAACTATACTTTTATGTTTGTAGGGTCAACCAACTAATTTAGGGTTAGGGCCTTGAATTAGGTTGCAGAGGAAACTCTTCAAGGCCGTTAAACCAAACATTGGAGTCTAAGTTAGGGAGTGTTAAAGTCCAGTAACGTGGAAATATCCGAGACCCCCCTCTAACATAGGGGCGAAATACGAGGTCGTGTGCAGAAAGGTAGCGAAGATAACCCCTCCAAAATCGGACCAATCGTAGTGGAGGAATGCATATAGAGGACTTGTCTTGGGATTTCATTGATCACATTTTCCACGGAGCTTTGTGGGTATCGAATTCATTTGAGGTCCTCAGTCGTCTTCCAGAACACTTGCTTTAAATACCCTTGACACGTTTTGGGCTTGATACCCTGCTCATTGCAGTCCACTCGACTGTCGACTGTACCCGCTTGGTAGTTGTTCACGAGCTTGAAACCTAGTTTCCTTTACTTTAGGGACTTACACAGGTTCCTGCGAGGGTATACCGCGGTACCTAGGGTAGACATTGGGCTACACTTTACAGAGTATAACTGGAGGATGCTTCCGTATTCGAGTTGCACTTGAACCGGTAAGTTTCTCTAGTGTTGACTGGTGTAACTGTTCTTCCAACTAGTTAGTCATTTTCTTAATTTGCCTTTAGGAGATTTTAGCATGTTCTCTGTGCTCTCTAGTTTTCCATAGTGATATATTCAGTCATTTCTTTGGGTCTCTAACCTAGGGTGGTATACCGCTCACTCCGCTGGTCGTGAGGACTTTTTGGTCTTCCGCTTAGAAACATGGAGATGCCTCTTTATAGGCATTGTTTTGATAACACTGATTTTCCATAGTCAGTGTGTGAGAATTTTTACGGACTTGAATGATCCCACAAGGGGAGAACCTGTTCATAAAATATTCATGGCTAAAGTTTTGGATGATGCCAACCAAGGAACCCCTTCACAAGGGGATTCTTGTGCTTTTCCTTTTCTTGGAAACATTGGTGTCCCTTTGATGGCCACTTTGCACATTCCTGGGTTGAATGTGGGACTATGGGTTTGGTTGGATACCATTCCAAATGTCCTGAATGCTCTTGACAATTCTCAGTTAAGAACTTTATCTCATGGGCACCGTGTTGATGTTCCTTCGTAAGAAAAGTCTTCTCCTCCTCCTTCTCTTGCCTTTGGTGAAAGTACAATTACTAGTAACTAAAAATCTAAACGAAGTAGAAAGAGGAACAATAGGAAGAAGAAATCACCAACCTCTACAAGTCATGTTGAAGACCATCACCTAGCCTCTACAATTCACGATGAGGGAAAGCACCCATCCTTTGCCAGTCATGTTGGGGGGGAAATTCCAGTCCCTACTAGTCATATTGGTAATAGGTCTGTAGCCTTTGCGAGTCATGTTATCGACCCATCACCAACCTCTAGAAGTCATGTTGGAGATGTGCAACCAACCACTACTAGTCATGCTGGGGGCATTGATTCTGTTGAGAAACGTATACGGATAGGATGTAAGCCTAAGTTCCCTTGTAAGCTTTGCAAGGGATATCACCTTACTCATTTTTTCCTTGGCATTCCAGAGGTACAAAGATTGTGGTCCATGTTTGCAAGCTCTTCTGATTCTGAGTCTTTTGAGGTTTCATCATAGTCTATTCAGCCATTAGTTGAGAAAGTGGTCATGCCAATGCAGTCATCGGTTGATACCACTCCTCTTTTGAGGGGTGAGGTGCCTTTAGACCTTGTAGTCTCACATCCTATTCATCCATTGGTTGAGAAAGTGGTCATGTCGATGCAGTCTTCAAATAATCTCGCTCTTCTCTTAGAGAGTGATGTGTCTACCGACTATGTTTTTAGAATTTCCAATTCATTACTTTCAGAACAAGGGGGCATTCCACTCATTCCGAGCACACCCCCTCCAAGCCCTAGGATGGTTTCCTTTGATTGGAATGATCTTTTTGAGCCTTGTCTTCCTTCTTCTGCACCTTTTCAAATAAGGGTTGAAGTTAATTCAACAAACATTTATTGATGTATTATGGATGAAGGAGCCTCTACAAGTATTTTATCCTCCTTGGTTTGGAAAGTATTGGGATCTCATGAGCTTGTGTCTGCTTCGCATGAGATGTTGGATTTTGATAGATGGCCTAGTGAATAATTGGGGGTTCTTCCTCAGTTACCTATCTCATTAGGTGGGAAGACTGTCCTTGTTGATGTTATAGTGGTGCAACACTCGTTAGATTTCAATATGCTTCTCGGGTGTGATTATGCATATGCTATGAACGTTGTGGTGTCTACACTCTTCTAGGTTATGCATTTCCCTTACAATGGAAGCATTTTCACTATCGACCAACTGGAATATGATAATCACCATCGTAATTTGACGTTAGTTCAGGCTTCCCCTTTATATGTTCCTAGTGTTCGTGTACACTCTACCCCACCACGAGTTAATTATGTGTGTTTTATCCTTGATGTTCAATTGCTTCTGAGAATGAACCCGTGAAATCATGTTTTCCTTCTCGAGACTTCATCTAAACAATTGATCCATTGGTTTATTCAATGGGGGCATGGGAGCCCTTGCTTCCCCCTCTTGGTCCAAGTGATCTTGAGTCTCCTTCTGAGTCTGATCTTGTTGTTTATAGATCCTCAAGCCCTAGTGCTTGTGATTCTTCATTGATAGACTCTGCCAGTATTATCTAGATCCTCCATCATCATATGGAATATGGTTAGTTTACTTCACCCTTTGGGACTGTCGACCCTCGTTTGCGTGATTTCTCGGATTTTGAATTTCCTTCAGATGAGCATATCTTTGAAGCCATGACTACGGTTTCTATACCATGAGAGGACTTACACCATGGTTTGTGTTTTCTTCCCTTTTGGGAGACTTTCCAAGTTGACCATCGAAGAGACTCTTGGTCTGAGCCTAGAAATGGGCTCTACCTGAACCATTCTCATACATGAGTTGTAGCCTCCACAGGTCTTCTTTTAAGCCATTTCCATACCCTCTAAACATGAAAAGATTGTCGAGAGATATTGTTTCCCTTCATGCTCGCCAAACTAAGATTCAAAGGCACGTCTGTCTAACAGTATTTTACCCCTTTTTCAGTCTGGATGGTCAAATGTATGAACAAAGGTATACTCTAAGAGCCTCGGTACTTTAGAAGAGTATTCTCAGGTATAGATTTAAGCCTTTTTCGAGCCTGAGGGACTAAATTTATGAAAAAGGAACCCCCACAGATTCCATAGTTAATCTCTTTTCAGACTCCCTAAAATTGAAAAGATGGTCGAGTGACCTTGCTTCTTCACACTCGTTAAATTGGTCCAGAACAAAATCCCTTACGGAGTCCATAGTTAAGCTCTTTTCAGACTCCTTAAATATGAAAACATTGCCGAGTGATCTTGTCTTTGTCACACTCATTAAAATGGATTTGAATAGATGTCTTTTTGGTACTAGTTTACCCCTTTTTCAAACTGACTAGACTACCTTCGAAAAAGTTACCTTAGTAGAGTCTCATTTTATGCTTTTTCAAACTCTCTAAAAATTAAAAACCGTCGAGATTACCTTCGTTGAGCTTGTTCAAATTACATCGAAGGACGTTATCATTGTGTCTTATTAATCCCATTTGCATTCCTACGTCTTTGTCCTAATGCCGGCTCCATTTTTCTCTCAAATGAACCACCTGAAGAATGCCTTATATGCAAGCCTTCTAGCACTTTACCTCTAGGTCTTGACACCTTGACCCATGGAGTATTTTTCCCGAGTGTCTATTTCCTGCATATGTCCCCTTGATCTGAGCATTAGTGTGTTCCTTGTGCTTGGAACTAGTATGTCTGCAACACTCATTCCTCCTTTGTAACATAACATTATTTTATTCTTTTTCAAGCCTCCCAAAATTATTGAAAAAGACAAAAAAATCAAATATACCCCAAAAAGAGGAAGGGAAAAGTTTTTTTTTTTTGTTGGAAACACAATGAGTCACCCTTGGACAAATCACATCCTTCTGTTTGTTCGTCAGGCCCTAGGATTTAATATGACCTGAGGAAGTTGTTCTCGCTACATAGAGTTGTGTCCTCCTCTGTTTGTTTATCCTTCCAAAAATATGGAGAGTTTGCATTGCCTCCTGTATCATGAACTTATGTCAATTCCATGCTACCTGAGTCTCATCATTTGTCGTGATTTTGTTTGAGGGAAGTTTTACTAAAATTGAGTCGTCCCTTCTGCAGTTTGTCTCTTGTTCTCATGCCCGACAATCCTAAAAATCCAATCAAGTCCTTGTTCAAAATCAATGAAGTTTTCTTCCTGATCACCGAGATCCTCTTGTCTACTCCCCAACGAGTCATCGAAGACCTCTACATAGTGAAGTCTTACACGTATATTACACTCCTACTCGATTTTTGAAGATCTTGAATTTGTTTCTTGAGCTCTGAAGGCCTCATCTCTAACCATTAGGCATCACTAGCTTATTGAAGATGGATATTATATGTGTATATATTTTGATTTTGAGATGTATATCCACTGTGTATTTCTCATGGATACACTTTATATAGTTGTATGACATGGATCTGCAGTGTATTTGATTGGAAGCCATGGTTTTATTTCATCCCAAGCATGGGTATGCCTGCATTGGTGAGAGAAATTATTATTTTTGTAGATGCCACCTCCCGAACTCTGGTCTCTGGGCTCACTTTCTTTGTATGTTGGTGAATATTTGTATGTATTTCAGCCATCATATGCTCTTATGACCTCACACATTAGAGAGCATCTGTTATAACCCTAAATTGCACCAGACATGCATACACGACATCATGCCACCTTACTTGCTATTTTTTCCAAGCCATCATTTAACATCTCTTCTAAAAACCATATTTTTGAAGGTGTACACACCCTACACCACTACTTCCTGCGTACACACACTTGTTGAACCACTACAACCTGCGTACACTCACAAAATCATGAAAAATAGAAAGCGACAGAAGAATACAAACTTTCAGGTAAGTTTCCTAAACCGTTTGACCGCCCATAGCCGTTTACCCAACCAAATACCTATCCCTTTTTGGCCTATAAAAGAAGGGGTTGGGGTCCCATTCAAAAAGAGAAGAAAGAGAGTAAATAAACTCTTCCCATTTTAATATTCCCGCTTTGCCCCAATATTTTGCAACCACATTGTGAGTTTGAACCAGACTTCCTTCTTCCTCCTTTGTAAATCCTTGCCATTTCCGTAGAGAGAACTGAAGAGGAGAAGAATACATGGAAGCAGTTGGTGCATGGTGAAGAGGATCCCAGGACCGATTTTGAGGAGAATTTGTCAGTCTCATATTGTAAGTGACTCTTGTGAGATTAATATAAAGAAGTACTTTTTCCATCCCGCCAAATGATGTCTTAAATATTTATGATTTGTTTACATTTTTATTATGATGTCTAACCCACTAATACTTATATAAAATGCATGCTTGTAGTTTCTTGTTTGTCTTTTAGTGAATGCAGGCTGGGCTTGGGAGGAGATCTACAGTCAAGAAACAACTGAGTGCAAAGGGATTGACACTGGACATGGAGTTCAAGGTAGGCCTACCGGATCCCTAGATTTTTCTTTCTATGTATGATGGTGGGGTTATGTCAGGATTGTTGTTAAAAGTAGGAGACTTTAGATGGTTAGCTCTGACTACATTTTAGAACCCTTGTGTAGTCCATAGGGTTTTTCCTGTTATATCACCTCTATGTAGCATCCGATACACTAGGATTGCGGTCGTCCTGGTCTGGGTATCGTCAATTCTTGAATCTTCTCTGTCAGTGTCAGAATATGTCCTTGTAGTTGCAATAAATTTTCATATATTGGGGGCTTAGTCACCCTCAGTCTCCCTAGATATCCTTCCATGGATTCAATCTTCATTGATTGTTCCAAGGCATCTGTCAAAGTGGTTATCCGTTGTTGTGCTAACCAAATATGTTTGAATGTTAACAACCCCTGAATATACCATTATCTTTGATGATCCTCATGAATTGGATGTGCTAGCCTCCCTATATCATATTTAAATTTATGAGTATATTCCTAGGCCGATTCACCTTCCCTTTTTTGAATTTTGTGCAACTCAGACAAAGCTTGTTTTTCTGACTGAGGTAGCCTAAAATCTACTATGAATTTTATCCATACTAGGACAAATGTGAATGCTTGTCCTTTCACTCCCGACACTCCTGGATCAATAGCCTTCATGTACCATTTGAGAGTAGAACCTCTCAAGGTATTCTAAATCCATGTCGAGGCTGAATCTTATATTTCTTCTACAATATCCATGCCAACTTCCTTTTCCCATGCTTCTACACCTTCTTCTTTTGGTCCACCCTCTTGGGGGCTTCTTTCTCTCTATAATTCTCTCTTTCTTAATATTTGAATGGCCAGTCTTTCTTGTCTTCTCATCTTTCATAACTCTTCCATCTGTCCTTCCTTGACTTCTCCTGGTCTGAATTGTTTCCATAACTTCTCGGACTATTTCACTGCTTCTTTATCTTACCACACCACCATGTCTCAAATATGGAAAATATTTTCAAGGCTCACTCATCCCTTCAATCCATTTCTTTTTGCTGCCTCATTTGTCAAATAACCCTCTCCTCTCTCTTAGGCCATGATTCCACCCCAAACTCACCCCACCCCAAGAAAGGGTGTTTAGGTTCCCATATCAGTTGGGGACATAGTCATCATCCCCTCCATTAAGAAAACCTTAATCCATAGGGGGATTTCTCTCATTATTCTTCCCCTTGTGTCTTTCTTGAAATCCGCTTATGCCCGTGAAAAAGATTGATGATTTTTAGCTACAAAGTTGATAATGTATCCTTCTAATGTTGTATTGATCCATAAATAGATCGCTCGTGTTATCAGACGATCCAGTCGATGAAGCGCTGCAATATGTTTTGTATCCCAAGAACATTTTTTCTTGACTTGTTCTTGGAATTCCATAGCTTCTTGGAGCCTATCTATCCAGTGGAAAAGTTCTTACGGAAACTTAACCTAGAATATCTCATACTGGTCACTCAATCTTTCCTAGTAAAAGACAATCTCTCGTGTATCTTTCACAGATTTTCCTCACAGTGTCACTTTTTTCCATATGAAGGCATCACAATTTTTCTCCCACCACTAGTGAATATCGGATTGGTGAATCCATGGAAGCATTCTCCCTACAGGTTCCCTTTTAACACAGGTCCCAACAATGAAACCATTTTTCTAGTGCAAAGTTGATCAGACTAGGGTCCTTCTAAGGTTACCAACAAAAGGTACCAAGTAGTCTAGAGCACTGGCATTTTCATCTTCTCTGGAGAGAATAAGTCTCACCTAAAGCACAATCAAGATAAGAATATAGGGAAGGGAAAGGACAATACTTAGGTAGATCTCTATAATCTTCAAGATTCACCATAGTCTTACGCAAGATGAACTAAAAAAGAGTTGATCTGAACCCATTCATGACTAATAGTAAAGACAACAGAGTTGAGACAATATTTGTAAACATCCATAACATATTGATCTTATCTGACTTACAGAAGTAAAGTAAAATGACAATTCATAGACAGACAAAGAATTACACAGAATATTTCAAAATTGTAGGTCCTTCCATATATTATCATCAAAATATTTTCTCAGATACAATCCAATAGATACTGGTCAGTACTCTGTTACAATATTTATGGCTCTGAACTCATTCCTCAAAGCTCTATCTACGATTTTCCCAAAAATGGATATTAATTACAATCACAGAACCTAAAAGTACGGAATGATAATCCCTACTACACCAACCCTTTACAATAATATACATCTCATATATACAAGCTAATACGGATTTTTTTATTTTCAGACATTGCATGCTTTCTTGTTCTTGTTATGTTGTAACTTATTTCTCCTGGCTAGTGTTGCATTGTCTCTCTAACCACTTTTTGTTTCCTCCCTTGCTATGTTGTCCATCTCCTTTGTGTCTTGCGCAACTTTCTAAGAAAAATTGGGACTGTAGTATTTCTTGCACAACTTCTTTTAATAAAAAACGAAGGGCTCAACAGATGCCAAAATATGTTATACCTAAAGTTTACACTAGACTGCAAATAAACAGAGCTAGGGCACCTTAGTTATTGTAATAGTTTGTTTTTTTTATTAAAAGGTGGATTAGGTAGGTCAAATAGAGTAAGAAGGTTATAGATCAAGTTAAAATCCTTCAAATGGGTTTAAATGATCAACAAAAACACTTTATTTAGACAGGGGCATTCACTTTCAAAACCAGAAAAATGACCAATAGGATATAGGAAGAATGAGAAGAGAAACATAAAACACAAGCCAAAAATCTATTTACTTATGTGCAGAATATTCCCAAGCTTATAATGACATTTCAAACTTGAAAGAAACATATGAATGCAACTTAAAAAGGTCAGGTAATTGAAATTAAATTTTTTACTGTAATCTTGGCTCAAATTTGCAGAAACTAGTGCAATGCAAAAATTCCCATTGCATTCAAATGAGAAGAAAAAGAAAAGGTTACAATGAGAACATAATATAACTATCATCAAAGTGTCTTTATCCCTAAGTATGAGTGCTACATGGCATAAATATATATCAATACAATTCTCATAACTACTTCAAACTCTTATTACTCGACCTCCCCTCACTTCCTTCTCCCAGGAATATTTCTCCTTCTTTTCATGCTCTATTGAGGCATTATTTATACTTAAAATCCATTGAAGAAAGATGAGATCCAATCCCCAGATCCCTACGAATCTCAAACAAATTTCCAAGTTTACAAAACCGGCCAAACTATGAATTCTGGAAACATTAGTTTTAAAGAACCAAGGATATATCCCAATATATGCAGAATTCTGGAAAATCGTTTGTGATTAAACTAAATGAGTCCATTCGAAAAGTGGATTTTTGATGGATTTTCCAAATTCCTCACTAGTGACTCAAAAATAAATCCTAAAGTGCGTTGGTTGAATCTTTGGAAATATGATAAATATTTAATCTAGAGTTGATTAGTCAAATTGTTTCCATCTATGTATTAGTTTCCTTCCTATCTTGTAAGGTTGGAAATGCCACTAAGAATGTGGATAAATATAATCCTCTAAATGTTGACTTGATGCTTAACCATTTCCATTAAATTAGGGGAACCCACAGTTGGCACTTTTAGTCATTAAATGATGCACTTTGTCTAGAGATTTGGATATGATTTTTAATTAATACACCTACATATAAATATAATCAAACAATATTTGGAATATGGAATTTGATCTTATATTTATAGTTGCTCTACCACCTGTAATATTTTCCCTTTAGCGCTCTCAATAATGGGCACATTTGTCACTTGCGCTCAAGAACCTCTTTGTGCATCTTCTCGTTGACTTCTGGATGGTTTATTTCAACTCTCCATGTAGACACTACCTCGACACTAGGAAGCCTAGGTGTTTGGCTATTTTATTTTTTTCTTTTGTGCAGTGGGAAATATCCCACATGCACAAGGGGTGAAAAAATATAATTCTGTATATAACCAACCATTTTTAATCCATGTCAACGCGTAGTGCAAGACAGATCACTGCTTGTGCGCTCCCTCCTTGGCGTTATATTTGTGGCTTGGCTTTTAATTTGTAGGTGCGAATACGAATTTTTTTTTATTGTCCTCATTTCCCAAATGATTTCATGGAGAATGCACTGTTGGAAAGGAACATTTTCTACAATGGATATTTTTTCCATATTGTGCTACCAAAACCGCTTTGATTTTGTAGAAAAAATAAAAAAATTGACATAGCAACTTAGGTTCTAAAAAGAGGTGGTATGCACTTTATGTGAAATATGCAGTTGTGAAATATGCAGTTGTCGTTAGCAAAGTCCTGAAACATATCATGTTAATTTTATTGGTTTTATTATTTTATTTGCAATTTCCTAGAGTATTCAATGAATTTCCAAAACAACAACATAAATAGGATCATTGAAAGGAACACAATCACAAGGTACACATCATTTTATCCTGAGAAACCCTCATGGGGGAGAAAACTCAGCAAAAACTTTCTCAATAATAGATTGTTAATACAAGGCCAAGAATAAGAACAAACCACCAAAAATAATCTAGGACTGAGCATCTGCCTCTATTCTCCTTCTTACAACTGTAGCTTCCTTCAAAAGATGCTCACTAGAAGTGTGAGTGAGTGAGTGAACAAATGAAGCACCATCCTCACTTATAAATACTAGTGAGGAGGTTTTAGGGTTATGCATATTCACTTAGTAGGGACGCCCTCTTCCAAGAGTGGTTAAAACCACTTTATAAACCCTAGGGACAAATACCACCATATAAATATGGTTTAACCAATCCACAAGAGGGGATTTGGTCTTATACAAGACCCCACATGATCAATCCAAAAAAATGGATTTTATATATAATATAATAACTCAAATATAATTAGAATATTCTTTGAAGTTACAATATTTCAACACTCCCCCTTAACAAAAAGGGTATTATACTGACATAACCCAATACAACATCATCAGGAGAGATAGGGAAACAAAATCATCAGCATCTGGAGCATTGACTTTCATATCTACAAATCATCGAAAGTTTTTCTCATCATCAATAAAATCATCGTTCACATCATAGAGCTAGAGTAGCATCATCATCGTCATCTGCATCAACATCAATTAGCATAACACTAAAGAAAAAATATCACCAACCCGAGGCTAGTACACCATCATCAACAACACGAGTCTGATACAAAAACATCAACAACAACACGATGATGAAACAACAACATCATCAACATGAGGCTGAGAAAACAACATCATCGACATAAAGATGAGACAACAACATCATCATCATATGGAAAAAGAATGAGGTAGATGCAATAACAACATTTTGTGGTACTATGACATACCATCCTTACTTGACCTTTAGGATCTTCCCAGGAATCATAAGATTCCATAGGATATAAAATCCTAACAAGCTACCATGTGGTACTCTGATAGACCATCCTTACTGGACCTTCAGGGTCTACCAAGGAATCAAAAGATTCCCTAGGATATAAAATACTAATGGATATAACACAACTGGCATATACATGCACAGGTACTATGATAGACCATCCTTACCAGAGCTTCGGGTTCTTTTCAGAGATGATCAATCCCCTAGGATATAAAATCCTAACGGAGCTACCCATTGTTGGTCAGGATACCATAGTATCATCAACATCACTCCCCCTTTCAAGGGAGGTCATTTCAAACAACACCAATCTTTTCTCGGAAGTACTCAAACTTCACATGAGATAGATGCTTGGTAAACACATCGCAACTTGCTCATCTGTGCCAACATATTGGAGCTTTACAACTCTCCTCTACATCATATCATGAATGTAGTGATACTAGATCTCTATGTGCTTCGACTTATCATGGAACACTGAGTTCTTCGTCATCTTTATCCAACTCTGGTTATCACATAGAATCACGGTGGCTTCCATCTCCAGATCAAATAGATCTGTAATCAACTTCTGAATCCATATGGCTTCACAACTAGCGGAACATGCTGCAATGTATTTCGCTTCTTCCGTGTTGAGGGAAATACTGGATTGCTTCCTACTTTTCCATGAAGTCATGGATGACCCCAAACTGAAACAACATCATGAAGTTCTATTTCTATTAGAAGCACTTCCATCCCAATATGAATCAGTATAACCATACAGTCTAAAGTCATGATATCTAGTATAATAGATACCATAATCCAACGTACCCTTAAGGTATCTCATCACATGCATTGCAAATACAAAGTGAAAACGTATGCGATCTACCAGATACCAACTCAAGGTGTTCACAATAAAGCATATATCTGGCCTGGTAATCATCATATACATCAACGAACCAATAATATTTCTATATATAGTAGAATCAACCAATTATGATGAAGGATCAACTAGGAGCTTCAAATTTGTTTCAATGGGTGTGTTCATGGATTTACATTCCAACATGTCAAATCTCTTTAGTATTTCAACTACATATTTCCCTTGGTTAAGGAATATCTTCTCTGGGATTTTCCAAACTTCAAGACCGAATAAATAATACATCAATCCTAGGTCTTTCATCTCAAACTCTACAACGAACTTCTTCTTACAATCTATGATGAGATTTTCTTCTCTTGTTAAGAATAAGTCATCCACATATAGTATAAATATAATTGGATCATCATTCATAACCTTGAAGTAAAGGTTTGAATCATATTTACTCTTGGTAAAGCCAAAGCTCATAAGGAAACTATCAATTCTACCATACCAAGCTCTAGGAGCTTGCTTCAACATGTACAAATATTTCTTCAACCTACAGACATGAGTCTTTCTATCTTCAAATTCAAACCTTTGTGGTTGTTATATATACACTTATTCTTCAATAACACCATTTAATAAG
>JZKD02S0362825.1:0-18780 GCA_000966675.3 Picea glauca | reverse complement strand
TATATATATATTGAAATTTTTATTTATAAAATACATTTGGTAAATAAAATATTTATATATAATTTATATATTAATATTTTATCTAAATTAAAATGTTAAAAATAAAATTGAAGACTAATTTAATAATTTAAATAATTAAAAAATAATATAAAGGAGATTTTGATTTCTATAACATGCATAATATTGACATTTAAATTAAAATTATAATAAGAGTTAAAAATATTGATGAAATATTATGTTTTGAAATTAATTATATGGAATATTTAGTATTAAAGTTATTTATTATGATATATATTTTTATGAGTGTTATTTATTAATGATCATTTTTATAAGTTTTTTAAGTTTATTGGGGATATTTCTATAGAGGTGAAGAAATGGAATTGAAATTAGTGAAATGAATCACATAGGATCAATCAATGTTGATGTTGTTTTTCTCTTCTTTGAATGTATAAATATTAACTTTTAACACAATTGCTAAACAAGTTGGGTCAATCAATATTGATGTTGTTTTCCTCCTCTTTGAATGTATAAATATTAACTTTTAACACAATTGCTAAACGAGTTTGTTTAATAAGACACATTATCTAAAAACATGCAACCAACTAACAGTTCTGACAGTTTTTGAAGACTTAGTTTGAGATGTCATCATCAAATTGAAAAGGCCAAAACAATCAAAATCAGTCACATGAGATCCTCATAATGGTTGGCAATTCAATCTCTACATTGATATTTGAGTTATTAATTAATGTTGGTTAAATTAAGCTTGTTTTTACAATACTTTGGCTTTAGCTAAAGAGCCATAGATCCACTCTCCTAGGTGACCCACACTTAGAGTGTGCAACTAAATTTATAGTTCAAGTTTGTTCTCTATTATTGTTGTTATAGTCAAAATCATTCACATGGATATGTCATAATCATTATCTTATAATACGATTTGTAAAGTGAATAAAGTTTTAAATAAAGTATTTTGTTATAAAATAATTCATAGAATTATAAAATAATCCCTGGCAACTAAAATATATAAGTCAATGTTTGTTATCCACAACCACATTTAAAGTATGCTCATGGAAACTATCACTAGAGTTTACTATCTAATATTTTCCAATATCACATGGGAAACTCCTAACCACATTTAAAGTATGCTCATGGAAACTATCACTAGAGTTTACTATCTAATATTTTCCAATATCACATAGGAAACTCCTAAAACTTATTTAGTTATTTATTTTTATATGGATGTGTTTGCACCATTCTTTAAATTATTTTGGTGATTCTAAATAAGTTAGGATATGTTACAACAAATGCATAGAATGGGAAACTCCTAAAATTTATTTAGTTATTTATTTTTATATGGATGTGTTGGCACTATTCTTTGAACTATTTTGGTGATTCTGAATAAGTTAGGATATGTTACAACAAATGCATAAAAATAGTAATTGTACTATAATGTGTAAAAGCAACACCTACTTCAACAATGCACACATGTTATATCCATTAAATGCATCTAATTTGATGTTTAAATGTGAGCTTGTTAATGAATGATAGTTGTCCTTTGTGAATGCCTTATAATTGCCTTAATGGCCTATAAATATGCGAGCTAACATGTTATTCAAAGAATTTTGGGGGATTTTGGAGGGTTTAAGGACTTGTAGAAAGAACATATGGTCTAGTTGATGTTAGGGTTGGATACTCATGTGCTTCTAAGTATGTTTTTTTTCATTGATATGATGAGGATTTGTGTCCTTTAGGGTGCTTGAGACTTTTAATCTATATGAATAAAGTTAATATGAAAATTGTTGTTGAGATTTCAATCTTATTGATATGATGTTTATGTTTTTATAGGAATAGATTCATGGTTTATGTCTATGTTATATTTTTTTTTGTGAATGTATGGATGAATGATATTTTCTTGCATGTTAATTTTCAACCATATATATTCATTTAAGACAAATAATCAAAAACACTTCAGGTGAGACCTTCTATTAATACAAAATTACAAACTATAGGTTCAACAACAAAGAAATAATAAAATCCCAAGGATATTGGCATTTTCAATATCTTGAAGAGTAAAATAGCATTCAAAGCATCATTCAGAAATTGCAAGAACAAAAATACACGATAAGGAAAAAGAAACATGCCGTGATAATTCATAAGAAACACTCATTAATTCAAAACAAGAATGTAACATTCACTATGATCATGATAGAGACATATACTTCAACATTGAAAATTGGAGGGGGAACCACAAAAACATCCAATTCTTTTAGTGCATCATCAACATACAACCATTTTCATGGTCTCATAATGATAATTGTCAACTTTCCATTGGTAAGGAGCTCTAACCAGTTGTTCCATTTATATTTGATTCATATCTCATTCTACCTAAACTAATCCTTTTACATTTGAATTACATGTAATGTACACATAACTTTAATGTGTAGTCCAAATGAGCATGCATTATCATTACAAGCAATGTTAACATTACATAATCAAAATTGCAGACATCGACACCTTTCTTATCCAAAAGATTGAATATGGCAATACCTTAAAAACAATTACTATTTTTACTAAACATGTATGTGAATCTCGAATCTTCATATTAATAACAATAAAATGATTCAATTAAGAAACAAATTCCATTAACATATAATTAATATTTCATAGTTATTTGCATAAAGGTAAAAGCCACAAATTCAATATTATTTAAATTTAAATGTATTTGTAATAAGAGTAGTAGGAAGTCCTCTTATCCAGTATCAAGCACATGAATGCCACAATACTTGTTTATTTAGTTTTAGATGCACATGGATGCCATAATACTTGTTTAGTTGGTTTTACACAATCATCTCAGTGATACATAGATTTAAGTGTGTTTGCTTTAAAAATATTAAAGGATCTTGATATTTGGTGTCAAGCACATGGGTGTCACAATACTTGTTTATTTAGTTTTAGATGGTCATTTGGATTGCTGTTAATAATATATCACTTAAGACTAAATCAATAGAGCTATAACATGATTTAAATTTAAAATGTGAAAGTATAAATGAATTTTTTATCCATTAATTTTATAATTTGTTTTAAAATAATGAAATTTTCATGATTGGAGATAGTATTCTTTGCAACAAGTTAGACATTTTGAGAAGCCAAAAAAAATTAAAACCAAATGATTGATTACATAGAATGAAATTGTAAATAATTTTTTTGGTAGACATATTAATCATTTTCAAATGAAGAAAGGTTTATAATAGTCTCATTAGAATGATTTATATGTGGAGCTTCACATTTATATATAACTTTGAGGCATAAGCTGATTTGAAGTTAATACCTTTTATATTTTTCATTAAGGTTATGTTAAAATATTTATTTTATTTTGAAATGATATTAAATTGAAAATATAAAGAAAGGATTATTTTATTTTTGTGAAGGAATTTTCCATTTTCTATTCTTTTAAGTCAAGAAAATCTCAATCTATTACAATTTTATTAAATATATTTATTAATAAAATATTTATAAATTAAAAAGATTAATTTAATATAATATGATTAAATAAAAAATTCTAATAATTTTTTTAGTAATATAATATATATTAATAAATTTAATTAAAAATATATATATTGTATTACATATTAATCTAAAATAATGTAAATTTTTTGGTATTAAATTTTTTTAGTTGTTTACATTAAAAGATGGATGAGTTAAGGATTTCATTGTCTTATTTTGTTGGATTATTTATATTTTTGAAAATTGCAAACATTTTGTTGTTAAATTCTGTATATGTTTTTATGAGAGATAATTTGTTGCAATTTAAAATTTAGATGTTGATTTTATTTGAAGTTTTTAAGAACATTTTTCATTATTACTTTTTATATTAGTTTTGTAAAAAATAAAAGATATTAGTTTGAAGTCATCAATAACATTTTCATAAATTATATATATATTTTTTCTATAATACAATAAATGAACAAATTTTACTTTTGTTGTGAAATTAGTTTTAATTTATTTATTTAAAAAAAAAAATTATGACCTAAATTAGTGTCAAGAAAAACATGTAATTTTCTATTAAATTTGAATGAGAATTTCCACCATTAAAAAAATTTGCCCACTTATTAACTTAGACCAATCTCTTATATCTATGTAATATCTCTACATATAGTATAAATGACAAATGAAATAGGATAAAAAATCATTTAAATACATGTATTTATTTGACAAATGAAGTAGGATAAAATGAAGAACTTTTTAGAATATGCTTATAAGAATGCACCAATATCTCTTTTAAACATTTTATCACTAAAAAAATATAATTTTTTTATTAAATTTGAAGAAAAAATTCCATTATAAAGAAAATGAATTTGCCCACTTATTAACTTACTCCAATATCTTTTATTAATATAGTATCACTACATAGTATTTGACAAACTTACTCCAATATCTTATAGTAATATCTCTACATAGTATTTGACAAATGAAATAAGATAAAAAACCTATTAATGTAATTAGTTTGGCAAATAAAGTAGGATAAAAATTAGACTTTTTAGAATATGCTTATGGGAATGCACCTTCTCCAATGTTTTGGGGTGATAAAGTTTAAATAAATATAATAATTAATAAAAAAATTAAATTTGTAAAATTACCCAATGTTTGAGATGATATAGTTTAAATGAATATAATAGTTAATATTCTATAAAAAAAATTTACAAATTTAAATTTGAAATACATTATCTCATCTGCTCCTTTGACAAATTACAATATATATTTGAGATGTGGTTGGGAAAACGAAGAAGACTGTGGGTGCCGGCCCTAAAGCTCCGCCAGAAATAAAGAAATGGCTGACAAAGAGGTCCAACTAAAAACAAAACGGCGATGAGGAGAGCCCGGTTTAGGCGGGACAATAAGACGTACTTGGCAGTCGGGCAGCCGGTAAGGCATGGGAGATCTGGGCAGGGCAGGGCAGGGCAGCGGGTGAGTTCCAACTTCCGAAGCGAACGATTAAGCAAGAAAGCAAACGGGGGGAGGGGGAACGAGAAAAGGAAAGCCAATGGGTGGTTTTAAATGAGAGTTGCAGGGTGTGGCAGCGGAGGTCGAGGCCAAAGGTGTCCTGAGAGAAACGCTTGGCACTCCTCGTCGATATTGGAGGGACAGACGGACGATCACGTCCCTGCCAAAGGACTGTTCTTTTCGCTTCTTCTTGGACAGGGTGTTTGACTCCTCCAAGAATATGACGAGGGCCCCATCTCTCGTACTTCCTTCCTGTTTTCTCGAGATTCGGGTCCCGTCCACGAGCCTCCCCACTGACCTGACCCGACCTTGTTTATTCTTCTTCGCTAAACTCTATTTTTTACGCCATACACTTTAACTGCACTGCGCACGTATGTTTTTCCCATTTACCGTCCCCATTCGTACGGTCCAAGGGTTTTACCAACCAGACCGCCTCCAGCCACACACAGACAAATTTGATGGTATTGTTATTATTATCCTCAGATCCTCCTCAAAAGACCTTCAAATAAATACTCAGAACCTGAGCCCGCTTTCCATACCACAAGTTAAAAATGGTACAAAAAATATATGTCAATGGGATGGATCTTCATCTCAGTTATTATAGTTTTTGGATACTTCTGCCTTTCAAGTACCTTTCATATTTAATTTGTCCAAAAAGATCAAATGTCACCTCCCATCATATCAACACGACATCCTCGAGTCAATCATGCGCATCGTCTTATCCCATGGAACGAGAGAATGATTTATGAATTGTTTTGATATTTGTTTGCTGAGCACGGCTTATTACATGGAAGTTTTCCCATGGCTTTGCTGCCAAATGATTCATCATTTCAAATCTGTTTGTACCACACTTCAATAAAATGAATGAAGTACACCTTGTTTAGGTTGCTCAGGTTCATTATTACTGTTAAACTTTGCTTACATAAGAAAGTTTTATGTTTTCATTGTACTTCGGATAAAACAACATCTGGAACTCCATCTTCTTCTTTGAAATGTTCTCTCGCCCTTTACGTCCTTGATACGGTAATGATTAGTGTCTCAAAATTCCTGTAAATGTACAAATTTGACTTCTCTTGAACTGAAATGAACCAAACTTGTTTCTGTTCACCTGCAATTTTTTTTTTTTAATTGCTCGTTATATATCTTTTCAGGATCAACCTTTTCATTTTTGTAAGACATTATAAATTCATGGTTGCATGATACTGGTAACTCCTTGTCTGTCTCTACTAGATCCGAGACCAAAGCTCACATATTTCAACGACGATAAGGGCAAATATCTGGTCAAAACTTTCATGGCTTTCTCTAACGCTCACTAGGATAAAAGCCTGTGGAAAAAGCATTGCAAATATTTTATTAATCTAATTTGGAGACTGTGATTAGTCGAGGTTAAATAGGGTGGATGTGGTGAAATGTATTACAAACATTTCATTAAGAAGTTTATTTATTTATTTATGGAAGATGGTAAAACTTATTATAATTTAGTTGTAAACTAGTTGTGAGTATAGTTATTATTGGCTGCTATTTGTTAATGTAGGTTGAAATGATCCACATGTAGTCCATAAGGGTCAAATTTCTATTAATGCTAGAGTCCTTTAAATCTTGGGCTGTTAACCTGTTTTCTTATTCAGAGAAAGATGTCTTAACTAAATAGGGACAGAGAAAGAAAGAAAGTATTTTTAATATCCAAGAAGCTAAAAATAACCTATAGGAAAGATTGTTTTTCCATCTGGCTTTTTCCAAATTGTTGTTCCAGATAAGTTCCACTCATGCTAAACGCCTCCCAATCTTGGGTGGTTAAAGTATTTCCTTGTATGTCTCTACTAGATGTGAGACCAAAACTCACATATTTCAATGACAATAATAAAAAATATTTTGTCAAACTTTCATAGCTTCAACTCTAAACTTTGAAGTGTAAAGTTCACTCATACAAAACCTGTGGGAAAAGCATGGCAAATATTTTATGAATCTAATTTGGAGACTGATTAGTCTAGGTTAAATATGGTGCACTGGTGAAATGTATTACAAACATTGTACTAAGATGACTTGTGTAATTTTTTTTGAAAGTGGTAAAACTTATCATAACTTAGTTGGTAACTAGCCGTGAGGACACTGATCACTCACTACTATCCACTAATGTAGGCTGAAATGATCTGCTGGTGATTCATATGGGGCAGGCTTCCACTCTTACCAAAAACCTCTTAAGTCTTGGGTGTTTAAACTGTTATCTTATGTCAAAAGTAGATAAACACTTAGCCAATCAATTTACAATAATATAATAATATATAAATATTAGATTGTCTTATTTAATTTTAATTTGTAAGTTAANGATAAGTTCCACTCATGCTAAACGCCTCCCAATCTTGGGTGGTTAAAGTATTTCCTTGTATGTCTCTACTAGATGTGAGACCAAAACTCACATATTTCAATGACAATAATGAAAAATATTTTGTAAAACTTTCATAGCTTGAACTCTAAACTTTGAAGTGTAAAGTTCACTCATATAAAACCTGTGGGAAAAGCATGGCAAATATTTTATGAATCTAATTTGGAGACTGATTAGTCTAGGTTAAATATGGTGGACTGGTGAAATGTATTACAAACATTGTACTAAGATGACTTATGTAATTTTTTTTGAGAGTGGTAAAACTTATCATAACTTAGTTGTTAACTAGCCGTGAGGACACTGATCACTCACTGCTATCCATTAATGTAGGTTGAAATGATTTGCTGGTGATTCATATGGGACGGGCTTCCACTCTTACCAAAAGCCTCTTAAGTCTTGGATGTTTAAACTGTTATCTTATGTCAAAAGTAGATAAACACTTAGCCAATCAATTTACAATAATATAATAATATATAAATATTAGATTGTCTTATTTAATTTTAATTTGTAAGTTAATATTAAATAACAATGACTATAAAATTATGAACTGAAACTACACAAAAACACATAAATATACTTATAAAAACTTATACAAAACAAAGAATTAAAACCATTTTTCCAGAAATTATTTTCAGCATAACTACTTAAAACTCTCAAATTTCCAGATAACTACTTAGAATCTCAAATTTACAAAATTTTAACATAAAAACTGTGATTTTAATACAACATTTTACAAATTTTAAATATGGAACTTAAACAACACTATCATCCTCAACTTGGAAATTGAATATTTTGCAATGAATAGCCAACCCCAAAAATGGAATTTGGTACAAGGTTAGCTTATTTCATGCATAAAGTTGGCACCCACTTTACTTATAATTCCTCTTCTTTCCTATGCAGAGGGATGCTGCGTTCAAGCCGACAACAAAACGATAGCCTCTGCAGGCAGAACCGGGTTTTGACTTGCCGATAACCCCGATTACCCAAGACAGACAGTTACAGAATAGAAAGCATGCGTGCATATGATTAACCGAGGTTAACTCGACGTCTAAGCTTTTAGAAATTAAAGGCTAAGTAGAGAGAGACAGAGACCAGGTGGGGTCCTGCTCACCGTCCCACTGTCCCACTTGCCCATGCGCACGCTGCCCCATTAGACTTACTTAACCCGACCTTAACCCGACCACATTCATCTTTAACCTCCCTTTACCTACACTCTTCACTTGTATCTATCCATCGTCCTCGTCCTCGTCCTCGTCCTGGACTTTGGCCTGACATTTCATTTCACAACATATATTTGACCTGGCCCGGCCCGGCCCAGCCCAGCCCAGCCCAGATCAAATCTATGCCGATGCTTGATTAGCCTTATCACGTCCTCCAAAACTTCCTTCAGATGATGGCAGACCCAGCTAAACATCTTATCTAACTTGTTTTGATCCCTGATCTGACGGGAATCATCATCTGGGAAACGATATATTTTTTGGTTTCTACTGTGTTTGTGTTCATTCAGAAGCCATAGCATAGAGGAATAGAGGAATAGAGGAGAGGAGGAGATTTTGTATTCGTCAAAGCTAGGCATATTGGAATCTGGAAGAAGAAAGGGAAGTGTGAGCAGAGATGGAGGAATCTGCAGGCAGCTGAATGTGAAGAAAAACAGTTGAGTAGAGTGGTGGTGGACGGGGAATGTGTCAATGGTGGCGATGGATTCAGGAGCGCCCTCAGGTCATGCTCATTCCCTGCCACCTCCCTTCCAGACAAGGGACGTCTTGCACGGTTCAGAGGATCACGACAACAACGGGCTCGGCAGGGGCAAGAAGCGAGAACGGGATCACAACGGCAAGTCAGGATTGTCGCCGGAGGCCGGCGATGAAGGCGACCCGGGCATGAGAAAACCGAGAGGGAGGCCACCCGGATCCAAGAACAAGCCGAAGCCTCCGATAATCATAACCAGGGACAGCGGCAACGCCCTGAGAGCGCACGTGATGGAGATCGCCAACGGGTGCGATGTTGGAGAGAGTGTGGCCACTTTCGCCCGGCGGAGGCAACGGGGAGTCTGCATTCTCAGCGGCAGCGGGATGGTGACCAACGTGACGCTCCGGCAACCGGCTGCACCAGGTGCAATTGTGACCCTCCATGGGCGTTTCGAAATTCTGTCTCTGTCCGGTTCCTTTCTGCCGCCTCCTGCACCGCCGGGGGCAACCGGGTTGACCATCTATTTAGCCGGAGGTCAAGGGCAAGTGGTGGGAGGGAGCGTGGTCGGAGCTCTGTTGGCGTCGGGTCCGGTGGTCCTCATGGCCGCTTCCTTCATGAACGCCACTTACGAGCGCCTCCCCCTAGATGACGAAGAAGTGCCGCTGCAGATTCAGCAACCGGGCGGAATGATGTCTCCGATGGCCGGCCAGCAGCAGCAACAGATGACTGACCCGTCCAATATGCCCCCCATGTACAACGTGCCTCCCAATCTACTAAACTGCCAGCTACCGTCTGATGCATACGCGGCTTGGGCGCCGGGTCGACCACCCCCCTATTGACCTTCATCGCAATGAATTTTGTAGCACCGACAAAACGGAGCCCGGCAGTGACCACCGAAACGAAAATTCTTCTCTATCATCATCAAGGTCAGCACAGCACTGATAAGATAATATGTGTACAAATCATTCCTAACAGAGATGTTATGGTTTGCTTACTATTTTTTTTTTTGGTTTCGACAGAATGGGCTGCTTGACAACTAGGTTTTCATGTTTTAGTTTTATCACACATCATCATCATCACATCAATAGCTGCATAGGCTGCAGATTTTTTCGTTTTCAGAAAAAAGGTCATGATTCATAGACAAAATTTTTTCCATGGCTTCGTTTAGTCTGCAAAATCTCGATTACAATTAAATGGCGCTCGGTGCTCTCTTATTTCTATGCCTGCAAATTGTATCTCGGCTTCTGGCTTCGTTTCATGTGCTAGTACTGTATCAGCTTGTCTATTAATTTGAATTTTCCTGTCTGATTTAATCATGTCGCAAATTCAATTCTTGACTGCTTATCTTGTTTTACATGACACTAAACCCTAGCTATGATGATGAAATAGAACTGAGGTTAGTACTTCGATATCAGACCAAACCTAGAATACTTGTATTGGCTTTTCTGACTAGATCTGCAAACCTAACACTGCATAAGGTATATTGCTGTGTGAGATTGAATATCGTCAACAACTTTTTCTCTGAAACATAAACAGCTAGCTATAATTGGGAGTGGAATCAGTGATGAAAATTAACAGATGATAACCCTGAAAATACATCTCTTCTTCTTTTCAGATGAATTATTTATTGTTTAGATAGTATATACTCCATATTCTCCACCTGCTACCAATCTCTCTAGAACTCAACCTAACGATGCCTCGATTGAGTTGCATTGTCCACTGAATCGACACGGGAATATATACATCTGAAATGAAATGAGTAAAAAACATCTTGCTTGTTTGGTGAAACCATCAAATTAAACTGTGCATCAAACCCTTTCACGACACCGCAGTATTAGCAAATGAAGGGCAGCATCACGGCCATATATTGATGGGAAATGTAATCGAATGTATTCCACTTAAATGGTAGCAAAGGGATTCTCTTCCCAATGACATGAAAGCCATCCGTTGTCCACAATGAAAGCCATCGGTCTTATCACATAGATCAGGCCGCCTGATTTTCTCACAGCAAAAAGCAACCTACCTTTATTGCTGCCGCTGCAATGATTTTCTTTGAAAAACATGCAAAAGCAAATCATGAAGATTGCAGCCAACGTTAGTGTACTGCAACCGCCCGTATGATGATTACTTCTTAGCAAACATAGAAACTGGAGGATTATACAGCATCAATGGAAAATATTTAGAATTATACAGCACCAATGGAAAAGATTTCTAGGTCGCTGTGCTGAACTTCTCATTTCACTGTTTAATAGTAAATCTGACATCAATTATATCTTCCATTCTGTTGTCATGCAATATGCCACTTTCTTTCAAAATCGATACACAGAGAACGATAAGCCACTTTCTTTCAAAATCGATACACAGAGAACGATAAGTCACTTTCTCTCAAAATCGATAAATGGGGAAGCAGTAAACTCCATGATCTGATATGCACGAGAAAATGTTTTCCATATAGCTTTGAGTGACATGCTTACATTATGACCGAGTTATTAGTCTAGTAGTGACTGCATTTCCTTACAGTATACATTATATGATGCAGATAACTCAAATTATTAATCAACTGGCCTGGTCAGTGACTGTATTTGTTTATTCCCTACTGTATACATTATAGGATGCTGATTACTCAAATCAGCTGGCATAGATCTTATCTGAAATCATCTTTCAAGTGATTAAAAAATTAGATCATACAGTATACATTAATCATCTTTCAAGTGATTAAAAANCTGTGGGTGCCGGCCCTAAAGCTCCGCCAGAAATAAAGAAATGGCTGACAAAGAGGTCCAACTAAAAACAAAACGGCGATGAGGAGAGCCCGGTTTAGGCGGGACAATAAGACGTACTTGGCAGTCGGGCAGCCGGTAAGGCATGGGAGATCTGGGCAGGGCAGGGCAGGGCAGCGGGTGAGTTCCAACTTCCGAAGCGAACGATTAAGCAAGAAAGCAAACGGGGGGAGGGGGAACGAGAAAAGGAAAGCCAATGGGTGGTTTTAAATGAGAGTTGCAGGGTGTGGCAGCGGAGGTCGAGGCCAAAGGTGTCCTGAGAGAAACGCTTGGCACTCCTCGTCGATATTGGAGGGACAGACGGACGATCACGTCCCTGCCAAAGGACTGTTCTTTTCGCTTCTTCTTGGACAGGGTGTTTGACTCCTCCAAGAATATGACGAGGGCCCCATCTCTCGTACTTCCTTCCTGTTTTCTCGAGATTCGGGTCCCGTCCACGAGCCTCCCCACTGACCTGACCCGACCTTGTTTATTCTTCTTCGCTAAACTCTATTTTTTACGCCATACACTTTAACTGCACTGCGCACGTATGTTTTTCCCATTTACCGTCCCCATTCGTACGGTCCAAGGGTTTTACCAACCAGACCGCCTCCAGCCACACACAGACAAATTTGATGGTATTGTTATTATTATCCTCAGATCCTCCTCAAAAGACCTTCAAATAAATACTCAGAACCTGAGCCCGCTTTCCATACCACAAGTTAAAAATGGTACAAAAAATATATGTCAATGGGATGGATCTTCATCTCAGTTATTATAGTTTTTGGATACTTCTGCCTTTCAAGTACCTTTCATATTTAATTTGTCCAAAAAGATCAAATGTCACCTCCCATCATATCAACACGACATCCTCGAGTCAATCATGCGCATCGTCTTATCCCATGGAACGAGAGAATGATTTATGAATTGTTTTGATATTTGTTTGCTGAGCACGGCTTATTACATGGAAGTTTTCCCATGGCTTTGCTGCCAAATGATTCATCATTTCAAATCTGTTTGTACCACACTTCAATAAAATGAATGAAGTACACCTTGTTTAGGTTGCTCAGGTTCATTATTACTGTTAAACTTTGCTTACATAAGAAAGTTTTATGTTTTCATTGTACTTCGGATAAAACAACATCTGGAACTCCATCTTCTTCTTTGAAATGTTCTCTCGCCCTTTACGTCCTTGATACGGTAATGATTAGTGTCTCAAAATTCCTGTAAATGTACAAATTTGACTTCTCTTGAACTGAAATGAACCAAACTTGTTTCTGTTCACCTGCAATTTTTTTTTTTTAATTGCTCGTTATATATCTTTTCAGGATCAACCTTTTCATTTTTGTAAGACATTATAAATTCATGGTTGCATGATACTGGTAACTCCTTGTCTGTCTCTACTAGATCCGAGACCAAAGCTCACATATTTCAACGACGATAAGGGCAAATATCTGGTCAAAACTTTCATGGCTTTCTCTAACGCTCACTAGGATAAAAGCCTGTGGAAAAAGCATTGCAAATATTTTATTAATCTAATTTGGAGACTGTGATTAGTCGAGGTTAAATAGGGTGGATGTGGTGAAATGTATTACAAACATTTCATTAAGAAGTTTATTTATTTATTTATGGAAGATGGTAAAACTTATTATAATTTAGTTGTAAACTAGTTGTGAGTATAGTTATTATTGGCTGCTATTTGTTAATGTAGGTTGAAATGATCCACATGTAGTCCATAAGGGTCAAATTTCTATTAATGCTAGAGTCCTTTAAATCTTGGGCTGTTAACCTGTTTTCTTATTCAGAGAAAGATGTCTTAACTAAATAGGGACAGAGAAAGAAAGAAAGTATTTTTAATATCCAAGAAGCTAAAAATAACCTATAGGAAAGATTGTTTTTCCATCTGGCTTTTTCCAAATTGTTGTTCCAGATAAGTTCCACTCATGCTAAACGCCTCCCAATCTTGGGTGGTTAAAGTATTTCCTTGTATGTCTCTACTAGATGTGAGACCAAAACTCACATATTTCAATGACAATAATAAAAAATATTTTGTCAAACTTTCATAGCTTCAACTCTAAACTTTGAAGTGTAAAGTTCACTCATACAAAACCTGTGGGAAAAGCATGGCAAATATTTTATGAATCTAATTTGGAGACTGATTAGTCTAGGTTAAATATGGTGCACTGGTGAAATGTATTACAAACATTGTACTAAGATGACTTGTGTAATTTTTTTTGAAAGTGGTAAAACTTATCATAACTTAGTTGGTAACTAGCCGTGAGGACACTGATCACTCACTACTATCCACTAATGTAGGCTGAAATGATCTGCTGGTGATTCATATGGGGCAGGCTTCCACTCTTACCAAAAACCTCTTAAGTCTTGGGTGTTTAAACTGTTATCTTATGTCAAAAGTAGATAAACACTTAGCCAATCAATTTACAATAATATAATAATATATAAATATTAGATTGTCTTATTTAATTTTAATTTGTAAGTTAATATTAAATAACAATGACTATAAAATTATGAACTGAAACTACACAAAAACACATAAATATACTTATAAAAACTTATACAAAACAAAGAATTAAAACCATTTTTCCAGAAATTATTTTCAGCATAACTACTTAAAACTCTCAAATTTCCAGATAACTACTTAGAATCTCAAATTTACAAAATTTTAACATAAAAACTGTGATTTTAATACAACATTTTACAAATTTTAAATATGGAACTTAAACAACACTATCATCCTCAACTTGGAAATTGAATATTTTGCAATGAATAGCCAACCCCAAAAATGGAATTTGGTACAAGGTTAGCTTATTTCATGCATAAAGTTGGCACCCACTTTACTTATAATTCCTCTTCTTTCCTATGCAGAGGGATGCTGCGTTCAAGCCGACAACAAAACGATAGCCTCTGCAGGCAGAACCGGGTTTTGACTTGCCGATAACCCCGATTACCCAAGACAGACAGTTACAGAATAGAAAGCATGCGTGCATATGATTAACCGAGGTTAACTCGACGTCTAAGCTTTTAGAAATTAAAGGCTAAGTAGAGAGAGACAGAGACCAGGTGGGGTCCTGCTCACCGTCCCACTGTCCCACTTGCCCATGCGCACGCTGCCCCATTAGACTTACTTAACCCGACCTTAACCCGACCACATTCATCTTTAACCTCCCTTTACCTACACTCTTCACTTGTATCTATCCATCGTCCTCGTCCTCGTCCTCGTCCTGGACTTTGGCCTGACATTTCATTTCACAACATATATTTGACCTGGCCCGGCCCGGCCCAGCCCAGCCCAGCCCAGATCAAATCTATGCCGATGCTTGATTAGCCTTATCACGTCCTCCAAAACTTCCTTCAGATGATGGCAGACCCAGCTAAACATCTTATCTAACTTGTTTTGATCCCTGATCTGACGGGAATCATCATCTGGGAAACGATATATTTTTTGGTTTCTACTGTGTTTGTGTTCATTCAGAAGCCATAGCATAGAGGAATAGAGGAATAGAGGAGAGGAGGAGATTTTGTATTCGTCAAAGCTAGGCATATTGGAATCTGGAAGAAGAAAGGGAAGTGTGAGCAGAGATGGAGGAATCTGCAGGCAGCTGAATGTGAAGAAAAACAGTTGAGTAGAGTGGTGGTGGACGGGGAATGTGTCAATGGTGGCGATGGATTCAGGAGCGCCCTCAGGTCATGCTCATTCCCTGCCACCTCCCTTCCAGACAAGGGACGTCTTGCACGGTTCAGAGGATCACGACAACAACGGGCTCGGCAGGGGCAAGAAGCGAGAACGGGATCACAACGGCAAGTCAGGATTGTCGCCGGAGGCCGGCGATGAAGGCGACCCGGGCATGAGAAAACCGAGAGGGAGGCCACCCGGATCCAAGAACAAGCCGAAGCCTCCGATAATCATAACCAGGGACAGCGGCAACGCCCTGAGAGCGCACGTGATGGAGATCGCCAACGGGTGCGATGTTGGAGAGAGTGTGGCCACTTTCGCCCGGCGGAGGCAACGGGGAGTCTGCATTCTCAGCGGCAGCGGGATGGTGACCAACGTGACGCTCCGGCAACCGGCTGCACCAGGTGCAATTGTGACCCTCCATGGGCGTTTCGAAATTCTGTCTCTGTCCGGTTCCTTTCTGCCGCCTCCTGCACCGCCGGGGGCAACCGGGTTGACCATCTATTTAGCCGGAGGTCAAGGGCAAGTGGTGGGAGGGAGCGTGGTCGGAGCTCTGTTGGCGTCGGGTCCGGTGGTCCTCATGGCCGCTTCCTTCATGAACGCCACTTACGAGCGCCTCCCCCTAGATGACGAAGAAGTGCCGCTGCAGATTCAGCAACCGGGCGGAATGATGTCTCCGATGGCCGGCCAGCAGCAGCAACAGATGACTGACCCGTCCAATATGCCCCCCATGTACAACGTGCCTCCCAATCTACTAAACTGCCAGCTACCGTCTGATGCATACGCGGCTTGGGCGCCGGGTCGACCACCCCCCTATTGACCTTCATCGCAATGAATTTTGTAGCACCGACAAAACGGAGCCCGGCAGTGACCACCGAAACGAAAATTCTTCTCTATCATCATCAAGGTCAGCACAGCACTGATAAGATAATATGTGTACAAATCATTCCTAACAGAGATGTTATGGTTTGCTTACTATTTTTTTTTTTGGTTTCGACAGAATGGGCTGCTTGACAACTAGGTTTTCATGTTTTAGTTTTATCACACATCATCATCATCACATCAATAGCTGCATAGGCTGCAGATTTTTTCGTTTTCAGAAAAAAGGTCATGATTCATAGACAAAATTTTTTCCATGGCTTCGTTTAGTCTGCAAAATCTCGATTACAATTAAATGGCGCTCGGTGCTCTCTTATTTCTATGCCTGCAAATTGTATCTCGGCTTCTGGCTTCGTTTCATGTGCTAGTACTGTATCAGCTTGTCTATTAATTTGAATTTTCCTGTCTGATTTAATCATGTCGCAAATTCAATTCTTGACTGCTTATCTTGTTTTACATGACACTAAACCCTAGCTATGATGATGAAATAGAACTGAGGTTAGTACTTCGATATCAGACCAAACCTAGAATACTTGTATTGGCTTTTCTGACTAGATCTGCAAACCTAACACTGCATAAGGTATATTGCTGTGTGAGATTGAATATCGTCAACAACTTTTTCTCTGAAACATAAACAGCTAGCTATAATTGGGAGTGGAATCAGTGATGAAAATTAACAGATGATAACCCTGAAAATACATCTCTTCTTCTTTTCAGATGAATTATTTATTGTTTAGATAGTATATACTCCATATTCTCCACCTGCTACCAATCTCTCTAGAACTCAACCTAACGATGCCTCGATTGAGTTGCATTGTCCACTGAATCGACACGGGAATATATACATCTGAAATGAAATGAGTAAAAAACATCTTGCTTGTTTGGTGAAACCATCAAATTAAACTGTGCATCAAACCCTTTCACGACACCGCAGTATTAGCAAATGAAGGGCAGCATCACGGCCATATATTGATGGGAAATGTAATCGAATGTATTCCACTTAAATGGTAGCAAAGGGATTCTCTTCCCAATGACATGAAAGCCATCCGTTGTCCACAATGAAAGCCATCGGTCTTATCACATAGATCAGGCCGCCTGATTTTCTCACAGCAAAAAGCAACCTACCTTTATTGCTGCCGCTGCAATGATTTTCTTTGAAAAACATGCAAAAGCAAATCATGAAGATTGCAGCCAACGTTAGTGTACTGCAACCGCCCGTATGATGATTACTTCTTAGCAAACATAGAAACTGGAGGATTATACAGCATCAATGGAAAATATTTAGAATTATACAGCACCAATGGAAAAGATTTCTAGGTCGCTGTGCTGAACTTCTCATTTCACTGTTTAATAGTAAATCTGACATCAATTATATCTTCCATTCTGTTGTCATGCAATATGCCACTTTCTTTCAAAATCGATACACAGAGAACGATAAGCCACTTTCTTTCAAAATCGATACACAGAGAACGATAAGTCACTTTCTCTCAAAATCGATAAATGGGGAAGCAGTAAACTCCATGATCTGATATGCACGAGAAAATGTTTTCCATATAGCTTTGAGTGACATGCTTACATTATGACCGAGTTATTAGTCTAGTAGTGACTGCATTTCCTTACAGTATACATTATATGATGCAGATAACTCAAATTATTAATCAACTGGCCTGGTCAGTGACTGTATTTGTTTATTCCCTACTGTATACATTATAGGATGCTGATTACTCAAATCAGCTGGCATAGATCTTATCTGAAATCATCTTTCAAGTGATTAAAAAATTAGATCATACAGTATACATTAATCATCTTTCAAGTGATTAAAAAAATCTCTTTCTATTTATTTCTTACAGTATACATTACAGGATGCACATAACTTAAATTATTAGTCAACTGGTATTGATCTTATATGAGATCAAGGGATTTAAAACTCCAATCATAGAGGGTTTAAAAAAAATCTCTGTGCTTGAGGACAGTTGGATTTATGGAATCTCCATGCTTGGACAAGTTGGATTATTAAGGATTTTTTCTTTTCACCCAAGTTTGACATGTATTTTAATTTATTAAAGATTTCACTTTTAACACACATTGTTGCAATACAAATATAAATAAGTTGGATTAGTGAGGGATTTTTTTCTTTTTCTTGTCACCAAGTTTGACATTAATGTTATTGTATTTTATATTATTAAAGTTTACATGTTTCACATAAATGGTTTCAATAAAAAAATAAAGTATAAATAAATTTTTAAAATTATATTATTGCAATTGTTATGTATTATTATTAAAATGTTTTTGTTATTATTAATTAGTAACTATACATTGATCTAATGAATGAAAACATAAAGTATAAAAATTATATTGCTTCTGTTATTATAATATTA
>JZKD02S0362814.1:0-12578 GCA_000966675.3 Picea glauca | reverse complement strand
GAAGTTGATGTACTAACTTACCCAAACGGGGCCCACATGACTTTTGGCGCTTCATCTCCTAGGGTTAGGTTTTTGGATGTCTAGGGTTTTTGGCATTCTTTCTTATTGTAAAAAAAGGCCTTCAGAGCCTCATTGTAACCTTCTTTTTGCGAATGCACGTTGTCGTCACATCTCTTCTCAGAGATAAGCTGCCACCATTCCAGCAAGCTTGTTTCCACTGCATTTTATAGTTTCAGCTTATTTTGTTATTGAATAGAAAGCCATTTTTACTGTATCTCTGTTATTTTTTGTTAAGAACATGTTAATAATCTGTATTGATTTCATTCTGCTCATAAAATCTAGATCAATGGTATCAGAGTGGTCTGCTCCTTGTCGTCTTAATGCATGTCCCCAATGAGGTCAGAGTACAAATAGTTGGGTCTCGAGCTTGTTTCTCTTGAGGAAAGAAGCTCTTGCATGCCCAAGCGACCTCCCATGGAAGGAGAAAATAAAGATGACGAGACAGGAGATCCTCAAAATCATTTGTCGGAGAATCCATAGTTGGTGTCATTTTTTCATCGACGTTTCGAATCCGGATCGAGATTCATCATCAGGACTAATCGTCCTGATGATGAATCCCGATCCAGATTCGAAACGTCGATGACAAAATGACACCAACTGTGGATTCTCCGGCAAATGATTTTGAAATTCCTCACCACAAAAATCTGAAAACAGGAGATCCTTTCAAGTTGTTGATTGAGGAATCCCTCACGCAACAGAGGAATGAGATGATGGATAGTTTCACGCAAATCCTTCGATGTCTACCAACAGGTGATGCATCTTCTTCGAACGGAGGCATCGCCCCCTTGAAGGTACAAATAAACTTTGATATTCCTATATTTGAAGGTCAGATAGATGTATATGTTGTAGACAAGTGGTTGAATCTACTAGAAGGGTATTTTTCTATCCATAACTTTTCGAATAGAGAAAAGATTACTTTTGCGCTCCTCAAAGCCGTTCCCCATGTCAAATATTGGTGGGAAACGTTCCGTGAGAAAAAAGAAACAGAGGAAACCTCATTATTTTCAGTCATGGCCACCTGGGAATCCTTCAGGGATGTTATTAAGGAACAATACTACCCTATAAGAAGTTATGATGACCTATATACCAAATGGACCACACTGCGGCAAGAAAGAGACCAAGCAGTGCCAAATTTCACAAATATCTTCCATACCTTGCGCACCAAGTTGGGTATCAAATATTCGAAGCAACATCTGGTACTCAAGTATCATGGTGCTATGCATAGATACATCCAGACCGAAATGGAATTTATGGACATCTCATCCTTGGGCATGGCCTACCGATATGCCATCAAAATCGAGCAAAAGCTCAAGCAAAAGATGTGGAAATTTGGGCCTGGGAACCCCTCACAACAAAATCCAGGAAAGGGTGGACCCAACCCACCGAACAAAGGACAGAGCAAAGATGGAAAGTATCATGATAGCCAATCCAAACTGCAAGCAAAGAAGGAAACCAGAAAGACAAAGAAAGATACCGGGAAGTGGTGCAACTTCCATAAGAGCCCTTGGCATAACACTGTTGACTACCACTCAAATAAGTCATTGGTGGCCGAAGTGAAAGCCTCTGAATCAGATGTGGATTTTGACTTTGAGCCAGAACCAGAAAGGGGAAGATGGATCATTGACGCAGAACCCAGTGCCACCGTTTCTACCACCAAGCTCCAACCTGGTGAACCAAACGAGCCAGAAGGAAGAGAGTGCCTCTTCCATTCACAGATGTGGGTAAAAGGCACCCCGCTGCACTTCATCATTGATAGTGGTAGCCAGAAGAACCTCATCTCAGCAGAGGTCATCAAGCGGTTGGAATTGCCAACAACGCTGCACCCACAACCCTACACCATTGGATGGCTCTGCCAAGGAAGCGATCTCTGCGTCAGCCAATAGTGTCGACTGTTGTACGACATCAAGCCCTTCAAAGATGAGGTATTGTGTGATGTTTCTACTCTCGAAGTTTGTGATGTTATTTTGGGCCAAACTTATTTATGGAAACGTCATGTTGTATATGAGTCTAGACCTCGTAGTGTTATTATTACTTTGAATCGGAAATTGTACAGGATACCCGAGGTAGTCCCACCTAGTGCTATTTCCTTGATATCTGCTAAGCAATGCAGGAAGGTCATCTGTCAGACGGGGAAGTTTGTCTTCTTTATGATTTTCTCTCATAATAAGTGAAAGATCAGAGCCACATCCATGGTCTTTGTGGTCGACCTCTCCACACAGCAGAATCAAGTAGATAAGGTCATGGAAGAATACTTAGATATCTTCTCCTCACCTACGGGGGTACCTCTGCACTGCCAAGTCAAGCACCCCATCGATATGACCCCCGGTGCACCGATGCCCAATGGGCCAGTCTATCGTCACTCTTTGTTAGAGAATTAGGAGATCAAGCGACAGATCCAAGAACTGCTCCACAAGGGGCACATCTTCCCCATCTCATCACCTTACGGGAGCCCAATCATGTTGGTACAGAAGAAAGATGGAACCTGGAAACTCTGTATTGATTATCGAGCTCTGAATAAAATCACAGTCAGAAACCGGTACCCGATTCCCTGAATCGATGACCTCCTTGATCAACTCATGGGGGATAAATACTTCAGTAAGATTGATCTGAAGTCTGGCTACCACCAGGTCCCAATAGAACAGGCATAAGTATGGAAGATTGCCTTCAAGTCAAAGGAAGGCCTTTTTGAATGGTTGGTCATGCCCTTTGGTTTGACAAATTGTTCAGCCACTTTCATGAGGATGATGGATGATATCCTGCAACCACTCACCAATAATTTTGTAGTGGTGTATCTGTATGACATTCTAATTTACAACAAGACTTGGGTCGAACACTTGCAGCATATTCAGCAAGTTCTGCACACCCTGTGGCAGCACAAGTTATACACCAACTTGTAAAAATTATTCTTCGCCATGGACAGGGTCCATTACTTGGGCTACATCATTGATCAGCATGGCGTACATGTGGATCCAGCCAAGATCCAAGTCATATGTGGCTGGCCAGCCCCAACAACACTCAATAAGCTTCAGAGCTTCTTGGGCCTTGCCAATTTCTACCGCAAGTTCGTGTTGGGATTCTCCCATATTGCATGGGCCCTTATCCAAATAAACAGGGGTGGTGGTAAGGAGAAATTTGCGTGGGGACCATACCAACAACAATCGTTCGATGATTTGAAGCAGCACTTGTGCTCAGCCCTAGTACTTTCACTACTAGACCTACAACATCCCTTTGAGATCGAGACAAATGCTTCAGACTATGTTGTGGGTGTCGTAATCACTCAGCATAGCCACCCTGTGGCCTATCATAGTGAGACATTGTCAGATATTGTCTGTAAGTACCCTACTTAAGACAAAGAAATGTACTCTATTGTGCAAGCATGCCGTCAGTGGAGAAATTACATTCTTGGGAAGGAGATAGTCATCCACAATAATCATAAGCCACTGTAGTTCATGTAGACACAGGGAAAATTCTAGAATGACCGCCATCAAAAGTGGTCCACATACTTGCAGCAATTCCACCTCAACATCAAGTATAAAACAAGAAGCACCAATCACGTCATGGATTGCCTCAGAAGACCGCCAGTCGCGACACTCACCATGGTGCTAGACTCTTGCGGCCATGAGACATCTGGATGGCCCCAACTTTATGAGATAGACCCTGAATTTTCCACCACCTACCAAATGTTGGGTGAAAACGTAGTTATCGATAATTTCCATCTTCAGGACAGGTTGTTGTGTCGTCTGGGCTATATATGTGTTCCATCAAGTGAGTGAGTGAAGCTTATCTGGGAATCCCACTACAATCGGGTGGCAGGACACTTAGGTGTCGAAAATACAGTGGTGATGCTACAAAAACATTTCTACTGGCCAAAACTTCGACAAGAGGTCAGCAAGTATATCAGGTCTTGCACTGCCTAGGCTATTGCCAAAAACGACCACTAAGAAACAGGGCCTGTACACCCCTCTTCCTACTCTTGATAGACCATCGGAATCCATCTCAATGGACTACATGTCAGGCATCCCATCCAACAAGCAGGGAAATGACTTTGTTTTTGTGGTTGTTGATCGCTTTTCTAAGATGGCGATTATGGTTGCCTGCAAGAAGAGCATCACAACAGAGGCCACTGCCAAGCTATTCTTTGAACGAGTCTAGGTAAATTTTGGAATCCCACAAACCATTGTCTCATATCGGGACAGTCGATTTATCAACACATTCTGGTCAAGCCTCTGGTCACTGCTGGACACCAAGCTCACCAAATCCATGGCCTTCCACCCCCAGACAAATGGCCAAACCGAGGTTGTAAATCGAATGATTGTGCATATCCTTTGCATGTATAATTCAAATCACCCTCGCACATGGGATGAGATCCTTCCCTATGTCCAACATAGCTACAACCGAGCCCTGCATAGCTCAATCGACCACATCCCCTTTCAAGTGGGGTTGGGATTCCAACCATTGGGTCCCATAGATGTTTCACTTCCCCTTATGATCACCTCGACTGAATCATCTCCTACTCTAACTGAAGCTAACAAAGCCACCCGGTTCATTGAGTGGATCTAACACATCCGCCAACAGATTTAGGATATCCTACAGAAGTCCAATGACAAGTATAAATAGCGCCATGATCAACATTGGGTGTCGCATAAGTTTCAAATGGGCGACAAAGTTTGGTTGCACTTGCAGAAAGAATGCCTTACAGGACCCCATTGGAAGCTTCTCCCACTCTGTTATGGGTCGTACACTATCACCAAGGTTATGGGGGATAATTCTTTTGATCTCAACATTCCTCCTTTCCTTGGCCTGCACCCAGTGTTCAATGTGGATCTCTTTCGCCCTTATTTCCCACCATTATTGGACACCTCAGAAGTAGAAGAACAACTGACACCAACAGAGCTCAACCATGAATGCATACAATAGGCATCCAATGATTATATTGTGGACAGACATATCAAGGGCACTCGACAACAAAGGATCCAACTTTATCGAGTCATCAAAGCAGGGCAGCTCCTGCACCAAGGCAAGTGGCTCACCTGGGGCCAAATTCAGCATAAATTTCCTCATCTGATGGGGGAACTCAAAGCAATGGATACCATTTACTCCTAAGGAGTGAGGATTAATCCATATGGATATCGGTGTCAACCCACCTTTTCCAACTGTCTCAAAATAGTTTTCTGACAATTTTGACAATTTACTATTTTTAGCAGTTTTAACTTTCGGGGCCATTTTGAGGGCCTAAATGAAGGTTTTTCAGGATCGAGCTACTCAATGATAGTCAAAGGAATGATTGAGCCACCGAAATGAATCTCCTCTACGATACCTTTCCAACGGGCTATCACAAGCCTAAAATGAAGATCGTATGCAAAAGTTACAACCCCGGGAAGTTGATGTACTAACTTTCCCAAACAGGGCCCACATGACTTTTGGTGCTTCATATCCTAGGGTTAGGTTTTTGGATGTCTAGGGTTTTTTTCATTCTTTCTTATTGTAAAAGAATTCCTTCAGAGCCTCATTGTAACCTTCTTCTTATGAATGCGTGTTATCCTCACATCTCTTCTCAAAGATAAACCGCCACCATTCCAGCAAGCTTGTTTCCACTGCATTTTATAGTTTCATCTTATTTCGTTATTGAATAGAAAGCCAATTTTACTGTATCTTTGTTATTTTTTGTTAAGCACCTATTAATAATCTATATTCATTTTGTTCTGCTCATAAAATATGGATCACTAGCTTTGTTGTTAATAATTTTGGTGAATCTATCTCTATATCTAGTTCAAAGTAATTGTAAAGTTAGCATTTTCAATAACTGAGAATAGAGTGTGTTTTTCTATTTCCATCATTGTTGTTAAAGTTTGTACCATTGTCTCTATTTTATTGTCATTGTACCTTCATATTTCAATTACAATGGTAGACTCTTGTCGCTCATGTTATATTATATGGATGTGAAGTTTTGGGATGTAATATCTCTCGAGAATCCTAGAGAAAGATAGATAGGATTCAAAAGAATTTTATAACTTATAATATCAAAATTAAATAAAATACATCATATCCTATCCTCCTCATAGAAGTGAGTCTTTCCTGCATTGAGAGAAAAATTATGATTAGGTACTTAATGTGCAAGAACAAGATAAACAAAATGGATGACAATAGGCTCCCCAAAATTGCTTCAGACTCTAGAAAAAATCACCAACTGCTCAAGCGAGGATGGCATAATGATGTTAAGTCTTGTCTAAATCATTAGGGAATAAAATAAGAATTTATTCTGTAGAATATCAATGATATTAAAAATATTGTACCAATTGAATTTAAGGAGAATATATGGTGTAATAAAGAATTAGAGGATAAAATAAAATAAATATATTATAAATAGGTGGTTCACCCATGAAGGATCTATGCAGACATATCTCTGGACTAGATAATCATTCAATTAGAATAGCATAACACTATAGAAAATGATTAAATCACAATATCATAGAATCCATGCATAAAGAAAGAACAAATTATTATTCAGGTAGTTGCACAAAAAGGTTGCGTTCAACTGTGATCAACCTTGATCTTCATAAAAATACATAGCCTCATACAAGAAATAGATAGTTTCTCATGATTGAACGCTTAAGACAATTTATTTTGGAAAACTACTCATGCATTTTACATGCATTATTTAGTCAGACAATCTATATCTAAACACTAACTGACAGAAAAGCAAACTGCAAATAGATTGCATCATGTCAGATGATTGACAAGACTGCATCAATTACCAACATACACCCCCTTGATGATGAGAGGGCTCACAATCTAATCTCGAAATTTCAAAACTGGACTATAGCAACTGCCTTAGTGAAAATGTCTGCAAGTTGTTCTTGAGTCTTTATATACCTTAGTTCTACTTTATTCTTTTGCACCAAATCTCTAATGAAATGATATTAGTTACTAAAGGCTTCACATAGAGGTATGAAATTGATTATGAAGAAACATTTGTACTTAGTCTTTCAACAGTGTTGATCATTATTGTACTTAGTCTTGTAGACCCATTTAGTACCAATCTTTTTTCTTGTCACGTGGAAGTTTTGTAAGCTCCCAATTATCATTCCTGTGAATATAATCTATTTATTCTTGCATTTCTTGCAACCAAACCTCCTTAGTACATGCATTTTCAAAACATGATGGTTTGAAATAAGCCTTGGAAAGTAAAGAAACATTTATTGTCTCACCTATTGGATTTTCTTCATGTGCTAGACTTTTACTCCTTTGATAAATGTCACTTAATCTTCTTACCTTCCTTGCAGAACTTGAATTTGATTTTGGGCTTGCACTTGGAACTGAAGAATTAGATGAGGGGCTACTTGGTGGATTTGTAGCACTTGGAATTGAAATATTAGTGGGATKCTCATTATCAATATCATCAATAATATCCCTATCCAAAACAAATTTAGACATATCATCATGGCATTTTTGATGACCATAAACTCCCCCTTCATCAAAAATCACATCTCTTGACACAACAATGCTATTTGTGAGGGGATTATATAACCTATAAGCCTTACTTTGTTCACTATATCCAACAAAAATGCATGACTCACTTTTTGGATCTAACTTTTGTCTCTTTTGATCAACTACATGGACATAGGCTACACAACCAAAGACTCTGAAATGATTAACATTAGGCTTTTTTTCATACCAAGCTTCATATGGAGTCATCATATCAAGTGCACTTGTGGGACATCGATTGAGAATATATACAGATGTAGCAACTGCATCACCCCAAAAAGAATTACTTAATCCCTTGGTTTGTAACATACTTCTTTCCATTTCCACCATTGTACGTTTTTTCCTTTCTGCTACTTCATTTTGTTGAGGTGTGTAAGAAGTGGTGAGTTTTACTTTGATTCCATTCATATCACAATAATTATGAAAATCTTTTGAACAAAATTCTCCTCCACGATCAGTCCTTAAGCACTTAATTTTGCAGCCTCTTTCATTTTCCACAAGGGCTTTAAACCTCTTGAATGTATCAAAGGCTTCATCCTTAGTATTCAAAAAATAAACCCAACACTTTCATGAATAATCATCAATAAAAGTAATAAAATATGATAACTTACCCAAACTCTTTGTCTGCGTAGGACCACAAATGTCTGAGTGAACTAACTAAAGTGGATAATGGGCCCTCCATGCATTTCCTTTTGAAAATTTCTCTCTTGCATGTTTTCCTTTAGCACATCCTTCACAAATATCCTTTTGTTCTTGAACCTTAGGAAAACCATAAACTAATTATTTTGATGTTAGAAGCTTTAGACTATGAAAATTCAAATATCCATACCTGATATGCCACATCCAACTTTTTTCTGCATATGCCGTATTGGAAAGATGGTTGTTATGTTCTCCAAACATCAATGGGAACATACTATTCTTTGACATAGACTCAACTTTAACCACCCTATTTCATCTATTCTTATCATAAATTGTACATTGTTGATTTTCAAACACTACCTTATAATTTTTCTCACACAAATAGACAACACTCAATAAATTATGCTTTAATTGTGGAGTGTAATAAATGTCTTTAACACTTTCCATACCTTCTTTAGTATGAACTTCCATAGATCCTTTTTCATAAACCTCCAATTCTTTGTCATCACTCAACTTGATATTGGATTTGAAACTCTCATACATTGTAGAAAAGAGCTCCTTATTTCTTGACATGTGGTTAGAACACCCTGAATCTAAATACCAAATATCTTTAGTGTCATTTTCATCTTTTTCATAAGATAAAAACAAATTGTTTGGAGAGGCCTCATCACCTTCTTGAGCATAATTAACATTTTTTTTATTATTACCTTCTTTTAATCTACAATACCTTTCAAAGTGACCATACATTTTACAATAATAACACTGGATATTTCTTTTATCAAATATGCCTCTGCCTCTTCCTCTTGAACCACCTCTTCCTCTTGGATAATTCTAATTTTGATCTCTACCTTGGCTTTGGTTTCTTTTGTTGCTAGTGTTGGCATCTTCATTCTTTGTAATTTTCAATTTTGAAGAAAAAGATATCTCACCACTTTCTCCAAATGAATCTATCAATCTGTCTTCATGAGACATAAGAGATCCAACTAGGTGATCAAACTAAAGAGTAGACAAATCCTTGATTTCTTTAATGATTATGACAACATGGTTTCACCTTGGTGTTATAGACCTCAACAACTTTTTAATCACCACCTCTTTTTCCACAATTTCTCCAAGAGTAGTCATATTATTGACTACATCGTTTACTCTCACACAATAATCACTTACATTTTTCAGCTTCTAGCATCTTCAAATTCTCAAATTATCTTTTCAATGTTTGTAGATTGACAACTTTGACTTGATCACTGCCTTGAAGAGATTCTTGTAGAGTCGTCCAGGCATCCTTTGTTGTCTTTGCACATGCAATTCTTGGAAATAGACTTTTATCAAGAGCAATTTGAATATGAAATAAAGCTTGAGCATTCTTCTTTATAGATTCCTTCTTAGCTACTCTACCATTTTCCGTAAGAGTGGTCCAATCTCCTGCCTCTGCATAACCCGTTTCTACAATCTCCCATAGATATTTCCCTATCAAAAAGGTCATCATCTTGATGCACCAATAATCATAATCACTTCCATTAAATTATGGAATGGGAAAGGAATTTGAGTTTGAAATGATTAACCTAAAACAACAACTAGCTCTGATACCAAATGAAGGATCTATGTAGGCCTATCTCTGGACTAGATAATCATTCAATTAGAATAACATAACACTATAGAAAACGATTAAATCACAATATCATAGAATCAGGCCTACAATCCATGCATAAAGAAATAATAAACCATTATTCAAGTAGTTGCACAAAAAGGTTGTGTTCAACTGTGATCAACCTTGATCTTCATAACAATACATAGCCTCATACAACAAACAGATAGTTGCTCCTGATTGAACGCTTACAACAATTTATTTTGGAAAACTACTCATGCATTTTGCATGGATTATTTAGTCAGACAATCTATATCTAAACACTAACCAACAAAAAATAAAATTGTAAATAGATTGCATCATGTCAGATGATTGACAAGACTGCATCAATTACCAACAACCCGAATCTTGAATATCAAAAGTATCTCTCTTTTTTTACTAGCATAAAGAAGAGAATCAAAATTTGCTAAAATTAGAACTAATTCTCATGAGATACATACTAAAATTGCACGTTGGTAAATCCCTAAAACACCATGGTAGAAAATAATCTATCACATTTGTGACACGAACTGGATTAAAGATCAAAAGCACTTTCCCCCAGAGTGCCTTGCGTATACCAAAATAAGATCTCAATTTCAAGATATTTGTCACAATACTAACCTTCAAAACCTTCTAATTCAACAAAAATTTAATGATCTTTGAACGCTTCTCTTAATACTTTTCAAGCATCGAAATAACATTTTAAAGAAATCCAAGTAATATCTTCTATTCAGATTCTTAAACTTTTCTTAAAGTATGATAGACCTATTTTGGTCTCAGTGGATGTTAACCATCATCATCATCAATTGTTATCTCATTGTTTTCATGTAATTGTAATATCAATATTCACATGAACACTCATTTAACATAATCTCAATTATATGGACTATTGATTATCAATAGTCATATATATTATTATATATAACATTGATTAATTATCAGTATGAGAATTTTATAAATATCTAGCCATTCGAATGCACATGGCATTGATATGTGTAATATGTGTGTAGATTAAACTCTTAAGTAACTTAGTAAAAGAATAACAAAGTGTTCATTAAAACATAGAAAAAAATTGCACAATCACATTTAAAATATTTTTAATCAAAATCAAATAATTAAAATGCAATAAAAGGAATCCAAATATTATCAATTAAAACACTTAAAATAGTAAAAGGAATTCAAAGACTATGTGAAATAATGAAATCAAATCACATAGAAAGATTACAAATGCAGCAACTAAAAACGAGCTCAGTTAACATGAAACATTTTTATTATTCAATATGGGCTCAATCTAATATTGATAAAAGCATAAGCATAGATAGAGGGAATGCATGGCTAAACATCCACCCCAACCTCTACCACATTCAAAAAAATAAAAATTTAACTTTGATAGAAATAAAGTAGTACCATCAAATTTATTTATCATCCACCAAGAAATTATAAAACAATTATGTTAAGGTGATAGAATTATTCAAATAATCAAGTTGTAAACCAAAAGCAGATAGCCTTGATTCCCCAATGGTAAGATTAAATGGACTTTGCTAACTAGGGACGATTATAACTTCTAATTCTTTCATAAAAGAAAATCAAGCAATAAGAGGGTCAAGTAGCTTTCAAACCGAGCCATAAAGAAAAAATAAGGTTTATTTCAGTACAAACAAGGTCATCATAATAAGAGGGTCAATTAGCTTTCAAACCGAGCCATAAAGAAAAAAAATAAGGTTTATTTCAGTGCAAACAAGGTCATCATATGAAAAACAATAACTAATACAAAATAGAATTAGCAAAGATGGTCAATCCAATCCATAGAAATAAATGATCACTACCTTGGATGACATCAAAATATTTCGGAAGTTCTTGAAACTTTTCTCTATTGCTCCCTAAAGAGGTCAAAAGAAAACAAAGCCATTTCAAGAGGCACTGAAGTCTAATGGAGATTTCTAATAAATATTTGTAAATATGTTTATTATTTTTTTTTATCTAAAAGGGTTTTGGTTTTGTATAGACAACCGTTATTTAGTTGAAGTCGATATAATAGTTCCTCTTTGAAAATAGGTATGGAAATTGAATATTTTTGTTGTAATGCATGGCATAATTATATTTATAATCACTCAATTATGTGAGATGTTTTAAAGTCGATATAATAGTTCCTCTTTGAAAATAGGTATGGAAATTGAATATTTTTGTTGTAATGCATGGCATAATTATATTTATAATCACTCAATTATGTGAGATGTTTTAGAAAAAAATAATTGTATGTATTCGTTGATATAACAAAATCCATCGAATTGGAAGGCATGAATATAACAAAAAGAATTTTAGGTTTAAAAAAAATGAATAAAGTAACTATTACTTAGTGTCAATTTATCACATCATTGGTGTGTGAAGTTCATATTGATTATGTTAAAGAGTAACTAAGTTAATATTAATTCAATCAATGATAGGTTTACCACAGATATTTTATAGATCTATGATATTAGTCAATGGTATTAGCAATCTAGAGTGGATGATATCAATATTGTGTTATTTTTGTTGCATTAATTTGTTGTGGTTACTCTAAATTGTTGTTGGTAATGGAAATGGTATCTGTCAACTGTAAGGATAAGGATTATGGATCTTTTTGTTGTCAATATAATATTTAAAATGTCATAATAAACCGGATTACACAACATGTACATCAAATGTGAGCATAGAGAACAACTCCAATATAGATAAGAGAGATGAGTTACACAATAACTCATTTAATAATAGGAGAACCTATGGAGTTAAATAT
>JZKD02S0362791.1:290366-304646 GCA_000966675.3 Picea glauca | reverse complement strand
ACTATATACATACTAAGGACGTTTGGAGATGTTTGAAATGAATGGAAGTGCCCTCTTGAGCTAAAGGGTAAGGCTTCAAGCTTTGGTAAATGTAAAAAATTAATCAGGTGTATTTTCTCCATCATGGCAAACATACGAGTCTGCTGAGTATTCATAATTAACGGTAACCGCCAATGCATTTATGGACTCAATAAGGAAGTGATAACTGAATCTTTTGATTAAAAAAAAACATTTAATTAATGACAAAAGTTTACATCCTGAACATTTTACCAGCCTGTGTCCTACAAGCCTTTGTAAACTGTGACTGCTATACATTTCTAATAGGTGAAAAATAGGATGTTTTTCTTCTCGTTTTTCATTTTCTCAAGGCTATAGCAATAGGAAGAAGGCTAAAGAATTAGATCGATCTAGGCTACAGGATTGAACCCTATACAGACTACAGCATCACTAACACTAAACTCTTAGTAGAAGAATGTATTGACAAAGCCCCACATAAGTTTCCACCTAAAGGAAGTTAAATTTTTAGACAGGTTAGACCGATAGCACTTACAACTGGTAAGAAGAAAAAAGTTGATGAGAAGGAACAATATATGAGTGGGAAATTGTTGATGGATTTAGAATGGAAGCTTGACTCCTTGAAGGGACAAAACAATAATGGAGACAATTTATCTTATATTATAATGGTTTTAAACCAGCCTAGATCCATTTCAACCCTACATTTTTCTCAAGGCTATAGCAATAGGAAGAAGGCTAAAGAATTAGATCGATCTAGGCTACAGGATTGGACCCTATACAGACTACAGAATCACTAACACTAAACTCTTAGTAGAAGAATGTATTGACAAAGCCCCTCATAAGTTTCCACCTAAAGGAAGTTAAATTTGTAGACAGGTTAGAACAATAACACTTACAACTGTTAAGAAGAAAAAAGTTGATGAGAAGGAACAATATATGAGTGGGAAATTGTTGATGGATTTAGAATAGAAGCTCGACTCCTCGATGTTGAAATATTGTAACTGCAAAGAGTATTCTATTTATAATTGAGTTATTATTCATTAGATCAATCCCCTTTTGTGGATTGGTCAAACACTAAATATATTATGCAAATTGAGAAGTCGGCCCCCAGGCTAATTTGAAGTGGTTTTAACCACTAAGAAGACAAGTCGGCCCTGCCTAATGAAGAGACACCTTTCCATCTCCTACCAGTTTGTATAAATAAATGAAGACAACACCTCATTTGATCACTCACTCATTCGCTCACTCAATGCACAAGTCTGGGAGCTGTAGTTGGGAGAAGAAGGAAGAAGAGAGACGCATTGCCCAATAGAGTATATTCTCTAGTGTTTGGTTTATTGTCTTGGCATTGTATTGGCTATCTATATTAAGGAAGTTTTTGTTGGGTTTTCTCCCCCATGAGGGTTTCCCAAGATAAATGATGTGTATCTTGTGATTGTATTTCTCTCAGTGATCCTATCTATGCTATGGTTATCTAGTAAATTGAAAAGAAACCTAATAATAGCTTAAACCTAATAACATGGTATCAGAGCTAAGCTAAAGAGAGCATCTTTCACTGGATAAAGAAAAGTTGTCGTACAAGAAAATTATGGCTTTTTATTGAAGAGGAATTTCAACCTAAAAAATAATCTAGAAAAGTGCGCCCTAGCCTAGGGAACTCTTTGGCACCTTCAAAGCACTTTTTCAGTGGATAGAACTCCCAGAAAGTGAAACCCTAGTTTTCACAAGTACCAGAAAACTAGGAAACCAGAACCAGTACCAGAAGTACTAGTCCAGAATTTCGTTGGTCAAGTTGGAAAGGGAAAAATTTGGATTTTCTGAAATCTAACTGCACCGGGCTACTCGCCTCAGCCAAGCGCACCTCCTAGTAAGTTCTGTTATCCCCCACTTTTAGGGATAACTAAGGAGATTATGTCTTGAGGCTCACATGTCCTAGACATGGAGTACTGAGAGTCAGATCGACTTGAGCATGGCCCTAGAGGGCCCATCTTTTCTTCCTTTCAACACCTCCACTTTGTCAGCAGCAGCAACATCCATCACCTTGGCTTAGTCCTGTATCAGAGATGGTTCTTGCTCCATGAGGTAATGAGTCCGGGTATCATGGTATGTGTCACTCTGATCCTCAAAACCTTTGAATATGTGCATCTAATTCTTTTTGTTTCTAACAGATGCTTGGATCTTATACTTATCCACTTGACCATGTCTGGGGGGAATGACAGGATACCCTAGTAAGCTTGTGCCCATAGGTTTTGAATTGTCACTGGGGGGATTCATGAATAATCATCGTTCGCTCCCATCATATTTATCACTTTCCATCTTATTTCCCGCTCATCCATCCCATTACATTTGTCTGGGCATTAGGTTGGCCAATCATTTAAGGGTTGCACCTTGCCTTGTGAGAAGAAGGGGCTAAAGGCCCAGAAGGTAAACGAAAGCTAGCAAAAGATAAAAGTCTAAAAGAAATAAAACCTCGAGATGCTTCACCCAGGGATCCCCGCGAAAGCAGTAAAAGGCTTCTCAGCAAGAAACAAAAGAGACCCATAAAATAATAAAACAAGACCTAGTCAGAGGATAGGGGGTCTCATCATGAGCCAGCCTATTAAGTCCATGGGCATATAGCGGTATGACACTACTAGCAGTTGGTTACCACACCAGGGTAGTGGCTCTTGGTTGCATGGCCAAGAGAAAGGGGGTCTCATCATGAGCCAACCTTCTCATTTATGTGAAAGTGCTTGTGGGTAACATTGCCACCACTGGTCACCACGCCAGGGAAGTGTCCCATGATTAGCTTCTTGAAGAAAAAACAATAAAGAATAAAGAATAAAAGGCATGAATGGGCTTGGAAACACTTGCATCCAAGACAGGGGCAACTCGCCTTCTACAAAGGCACCCACAGGTAAGCCTTGCATTTCCCTGCTATCACTGCACCCCTTGTTAGGACATCCCTTATCCACTTCACCCATTTACACAACTTGGATTTAATCTCTTCCGGAAACAATCATTTTCCAGTGGACACTAGCCCAATAGGATGCCCTGTCACTTCCTCCAAAATTGCATTGCGGATTTGTATAATGTCTTTGAGCACTTGACTGGGGTAAAATGGGTTTTATGCACATGTTTAATAATATTGATGATTAGATGTGATTGACATTGCCATGATCCCTGTGACTTATGAGCCCATGGAGGGAATATCTGTTGATGTGTAGGATCATACCCAACGGATAGGTACCACATTAGACAGGTACACATGGGGAGATGATTAGTTGAGACCTCCATGGGGCTGAAGAGTCCACCAGATGGATGTTGAGACCCCAACAGGGGGCAGAGACAAGACATAGGGGTTTTCACCAGAGAAGAGGAGGACGTCCCACAGAGGCACCCTGGCAAAGCCTTACCTAGGGGGATTGTGCCCTCTTCATTAGGACGTTGGCCTTGGAAGGCCCAGGACATCACCCAGGAGGCTCATGATGTCATCCAGGTTCATGGACATTTTGGGGAGACAGTCATGGAAGTTTGGCAGATTGGAGAAGCCCAAGGAGGGATAACGTTTTGCTCCAGGAGGATACATTTGCCCTAGAAAGGGCTACCGTCACCCTAGAAGGGGCATGGCGTATTTCTTTTGCTTGATTAGGGTTTAATTTATGACATTTAATGTAAAACAGTAATATTATGGTATTTTGGCCTTGTTGGCCTTTTAATGACCTAAAATTTAATTAAGGTCATTGGTATAGTATATATTGAGGGTTTTAACTCTCATATTTTCATCATCTTTCACTCACCACTTGGTGAGGTTTGAAATTTTCGCCCTTTTCTAGGGTTTTGGCTGAAATTTTGAGGCGCACTTGTTGAAGGAAGACTTTTCTTGGCATTTCTCTTGGTGGAAGGTTTACAACTAGGGTTTGTCTATTGGAATTCTTGGTTAATGTAAGTGAATTTTTGCAACACTTCTTGTTTGAATGGTTATGGTACTATTTACTTGCATTTGTTATTATAATTTGTTGAATTAAAACCCTAGGTGACAAGCAAATGCTAAGGTCCTTGTCTCATGTCCCTACTAGGATTAAGAGTCATTTGATTTGTTGAAGTAAGATAGAGCCTTGCCATAGAGATACTCTATCCATATTCTTCTAGTCTAGCTGTTTTCACTTGTTATTGAGATAAGAAAGAGGAAAACGCATCAAGGCCTAGGGTTTCTACACCTTGGTGAGTCGTTTTCCCTTAGGGTTTGATAGATGAATTCTTGCCTTAGCAACACTTCATCTTCAAATTCTCTTGTCTTCATCCCTACAATTATTACTCAAGCTAGTCGATTTTTATCTTGCCATTGAGCTAAAGAAGGAGGAGAGAGCACTAAGGCCTAGCGTTTCTACACTTTAGTGAACCTTTCTCCCCTAGGGTTTCATTGTTGAGGCATTTCTTTAGCAACACCTCAACATTTAACCCTCTTGTCTTTGGCCACATCATTATCATTTCGGCCCTTCAACATTAGTAGCCCTTTTTTACTCCATTTGCCCTGATAAAGCATTGATCTAAGACCTCCATTGTTTGAGTACCTTGATCATACACATATCCAAATACTTTGAAAAATCACTAACCTTTCTAACCCTAGCTTAGACTAACAATCACTAACCCTATTGATGCTATCATCTACTTGAGTTATCTTTATACATTGCAACATTGATTTATCTTTAAAGAAATTGAATGATTGGCTAAGGCGTTGTTTCTAGTATTGATATTGTTACATTGATTGTCATTAGCATTTATTATGAAGTGATATATTGTAATCATTGCCATTGCACAACTTTGATTTGCTTCATCAATAATATTGCTTATCAATTGCTTTATATCAGAAGTCCATAATTATATGAAGTACTATTTTGCTTTGTCTCGGGTAGGTACACCTTTTGGTTACTATTTCTAGTTATCTTTTATCTTTATTGGATATTAAGCCGAACTTTTTGATCGGTGGTGACTGGTGAGGGGGAATAATATTACTTAGCCATAAGCCTTTGCTTTCTCAAAACCCAGGTCACCAGGGACGTCTCCCCTGGGCCTTACCTCCCTAAACAGAAAGAGTTATCCCATTGAGGTGACAGTGGTGGGATAGTCTCAGTTATGCCAGTTTTTCCTCCTTTCATCCTTCTTTTACCTTAACTACAAACTGTGCGATAACAAGTTCAAAATTAAATTCCGATCATTTTCAATTTTTTGTCATTTTCCTAGCTCCAGGTAAAGATGTCTGCAAGCACTAAGATTCTTGACAAGCTAGAAGGTGTGGAAAACTTTTGTGCCTGGAAGTATAAGATTGCACTCATTCTTGAAGAGAATGACCTAACAAGATTCATTAAAGAAGATGTATCATAACCTACCGATGTTGAAGATAAATCAAAACACCGAAAGGACACAGTTAGGGCCAAGAGAATCATTGCAGATTCTATTAAAGATCACTTGATTCCTCAAGTGGCTTCAAAGAAGACTCCAAAAGAAATGTTTGATGTCCTAACCAAATTGTATGAAGGAAAGAACATCAATCAGAAGATGAATCTAAGAACTCAACTCAAAAGTACAAGGATGCAGAAAGGAGAAACAATTCAGGAATACTTCTCTAGAATATCACAATTCAAAGAACAACTAGAAGCAATTGGTGATACTCTAGATGAAGACGAGCTTATAATGACAACCCTTAATGGTCTCACAAGACCTTGGGATGCATTCATCCCAACTATTTGTGCTAGAAAGGAGAAATTAACTTTGACAGTCTTTGGGAAGAATGTGTTAAAGAATAAGCAAGAGTAGCCAACCAAGAAGCATTACTATCAAGAGATGAAGGTCAAGCCCTAGCTACTCATACTAAAGGAGGAAGAAAGAGATCTTACTTCCAGAAAGAAACTCATAAGGAGTCTCGCCCCCAAAACAAATTCATACATAAATAATCTCACCCTCCAAGGAGATTCTAGAAGTTTCAGAAAGGTCAAAGAAGAGAAAAATATTTATCATCCTACCAATATTACCATTGTGACAAGATGGGACATATTTCTAAGAATTGTCCATCTAGACGAGAAGAATACAAGAAGAGAAACAAGAGGCACCATGCCCATACAATTGAAGATGAAGAGCCACCCACAAAGATGATAAAAGAACAGATTGAAGACTATGTCTTAATCTCTACCCTCTTAGGATTAGTGTCACCTGGTGAGGAGACTTGGCTCGTAGATAGTGGTGCTTCCAAGTACATGACAGGTCAAAGAGACATTCTCTCTTTCCTTACAAAAAAGAAGTTTCCCCAAAAAGTTACACTTGGAGATGATTATCAATACCCTATCAAAGGAGTAGGAGAATCAAATTACAAAATTGATTCAGGGACCCCAATGAAGATGAAGGATGTGATATATGTACCGAGTTTGACAAAAAACTTGCTTTCTATCTCAGCTTTAGAGAAGAAAGGCTTTAGAGTTTCCTTCATAGATGGAGAATTTCTTATGTGGCCTAAAGGAAAAACCATGGAAGAAGCCATTGTTATTGGAAAAGAAGAAGGTGGCTTGTATAAACTATGGCTTGTATAAGCTAAAGGATCACTCAGAAGTAGCCTTAACCCATTCCATTGAGAATCCCTATGAACTTTGGCATAGAAGACTAGCTCACATCAACTACAAGGCATTACCATATGTAAGCAAGGCAGTCACAGGTCTACCAGAATTCAAGGTTGACCATGAAGGTGTGTGCAACTGATGTGCACAAGGAAAGAACATCAAGAACCCTTTCCCGAAGGGAGATAGTAAAACATAAGGAATCCTAGAGCTAATTCACTCAGATGTATGTGGCCCAATGCCATCAACCTCCATCAGTGGGTATGTATACTATGTGTCTTTTATTGATGACTATTCTCGCAAAACCTGGGTTTACTTTTTGAAATCAAAAGATGAAGTGTTCAGTAAATTCAAGGAATTCAAAGCCTTGATAAATAATCTCTCTAAAAGAAAGATCAAGATACTCAGGTAAGATAATGGAAGAGAATACACCTCAAAAGAGTTTGCAAACTTTTGCAAAGATGTCAGGATCAAGAGGGAGCTCACAACTCTCTACAATCCTCAACAAAATGGTGTAGCAGAAATAAAGAACATAACTATAATGGAAGCAGTGAAGACTATGATCCATGATAAAGATCTTCCAATGCACTTATGGGGAGAAGCAACAAAAACAACAATATATATACAAAACAGATTGTCCCATAGTGCACTTGGGTTCAAGACCCCTGAAGATATGTTTTCCGAAAGAAGCCAGAAGTAAGCCATCTCAAAATATTTGGTTGTCCTGTATTTGTACACATTCTGAAAGAGAACAGAACCAAGTTGGACCCTTCAGGAAATAAGGGAATATTTGTTGGATACTGTGAGGTCTCCAAGGCCTTCAGAGTTTATATACCAGGTTACCATCATATTGAGATCAACAGGGATGTAACCTTTGATGAAGATGCAATACTCAAGAAATCAAGAAGATGCCATCTTGAAGAAGTATATGAAGAAGAACCTGTGGCTCCTAGAGTTGTAGAACCGACGAGGGAAGTCAGAACTCCTCCTGATGAGGAGATTCTAGAAGATCATGACATAATAGAATATCAAGAACCTCCCCAGATGACAATCTCCCACAAGAGAAAGCTAGCCTAGGCAAGGGAACTTATTCAATATGGAGAGAAGTATGGTGCCCCCGAAGGAACCATGAGACAAGTCAAAAAACCCAATCCATTCTCCAGTTATATGGCTTTGATGTGTGATCTCTTAGAGAAGGAGCCTACTTTCTTTGAAGAAGATATTCATAAGAAAGAGTGGGTATATCCCATGATAGAAGAATACCAATCCATTATAAAGAATGATGTATGGGAAATAGTTCCCAGACCAAAGAGCAGGGATGTGGTATCTTCCAAATGGCTTTTCAAAATAAAACATGTTGTTGATGGAAGTATTGAGAAATACAAAGCAAGGTTTGTTGCTCGTTTCTTTTCTCAAAAGGAAGACATTGACTATGAAGATACGTTTGTTGGTGTAGCCAGATACACTTCAATCAGAACCATCATAGCTCTTGCAACTAAGATGAAGTGGAAGTTACACCAGATGGACGTGAAAACATCTTTCTTGAATGGTGTCATTGAAGAAAAAGTGTATATAGAACAACCTCAAGGGTTTGAAGTTGAATACAAGAAGACTCATGTCTGCAAGTTGAAGAAGGCTCTGTACGGATTGAAGCAAGCTCCTAGAGCTTGGTATGGAAGGATTGACAGTTTCCTGATGAGCTTGGGCTTTACCAAGAGTAAAGTTGATTCTAACCTTTACTTCAAGGTTATGAATGATGAGCCTGTTATATTGATGTTGTATGTGGATGACTTATTCTTAACTGGAGAAGAAAAGTTCATCACTGATTGTAAGAAGAAGCTCGCTGCAGAATTTGAGATGAAAGACCTTGGCCTAATGCACTATTTCTTAGGTCTTGAGGTCTGGCCGAGCCCAAAGAAGATCTTCCTTAACCAAGGGAATTATGCAGTTGAAATACTGAAGAGATTTGATATGTTGGAGTGAAAATACATGAATACACCCATGGAAACAAAGTTGAAGCTCCTGGTTGACACTTCGTCAGAATTGATTGATGCTATGTTGTATAGACAGATCATTGGATCATTGATGTATCTGACGAATCCCAAGCTAGATATATGTTTTGTTGTGAGCACCTTGAGTCAATTTCTGGTAGAGCCCGGACGTGTTCACCTGGTTGCTGCAAAACATGTGATGAGGTACCCTAAGGGTACATTAGATTGTGGTCTCAGCTATAATGGAGATCATGACTTCAGATTGAGTGGTTATACCGACTCAGATTGGGCTGGAAATGTCTCTGACAGAAAGAACACTTTAGTGTTTTTTCAATATGGGGTCAGCCATGATCTCATGGAAGAGTAGGAAGAAATCAAGCATTTCTCTCAACACGACAGAAGCAGAATACATTGTTGCATGTTCCGCAAGTTGTGAAGCCATATGGCTTCAGAAGTTGTTGACAGGTCTATTCGATCTGGAGATGGAAGCAACCGTGATCCTATGTGATAACCAGAGTTGCATAAAGATGACAAAGAACCCTGTGTTCCATGAAAAGTCAAAACACATAAAGATCTGATATCATTACATCTGTGATATGGTGCAGAGAGGAGCCATAAAGCTCCAATATGTTAGCATGGATGAACATGTTGTTGACATATTGACCAAGCCTGTATCTCATGTAAAGTTTGAGCACTTTCGAGATAATCTTGGTGTAGTCCGAAAGGACCTCCCTCGAAAGGGGGAGTAGTGTTGATGCCAGCCTTGTGCTGAAGATTTCCAGCCTCGTGTTGATGTTGTTGTGATGTCAGCCTTGTGCTGAAGATTTATAGCTTCGTGTTGATGTTGTTGTGATGCCATCCTTATGCTGAATATTTCCAGCTTCGTGATGAAGATTTCCAACTTCGTGTTGATGTTGTTGAGATGCAAGCTTCGTGATGAATATTTCTTGCTTTGTGTTGGTGTTGTTGAGATGCCAGCTTCATGCTGAAGATTTCAAGCCTAGTGCCGATGTTGATGATGCTCCAGCCTTCGTGTTGCGATGTTGTTGTTGTTGTTGATGCTCTAGCCTTCATGCTGTGATGTTGTTGTTGTTGATGATGCTTCAACCTTCATGTTGTGATGTCGTTGTTGTTGATGATGCTCCAGCCTTTGTGTTGTGATATTGATGTTTTTGATGTTGTATTAGCCTTGTCTTGTTATTGATGATGATGATATATTAGTGTTATACTAATCCATGTTGATGTATATGGTGATGCCATTCTAGCTCCCTATTGTGATGATGATATTAATGATGAGAAAAACTTCCAATGATTTATAGATATGCAAGTCAGTGTTCCAGATGTTGTTGATGTTGTTGCCCTCTCTCTCTCTCTTGATGATGTTGTAGAATACCACCCTTATTAAGGGGGAGTGTTGAAATATTGTAACTGCAAAGAGTATTCTATTTATTATTGAGTTATTATTCATTAGACCAATCCCCTTTTGTGGATTGATCATGCCGGGCATTGTAACTGACCAAATCCCCTTTTGTGGATTGGTCAAACCCTAAATATATTATGCAAATTGAGAAGTTGTCCCCTAGGCTAATTTAAACTGGTTTTAACCACTGAGAAGACAAGTCGGCCCTGCCCAATGAAGAGACACCTTTCCAGCTCCTTCCAGTTTGTATAAATAAAGGAAGCCATCGCCTCATTTGATCACTCACTCATTCGCTCACTCAGTGCGCAATTCTGGTAGCTGCAGTTGGGAGACGAAGGAAGAAGAGAGGCACATTGCTCAGTATAGGATATTCTCTAGTGTTTGGTTTATTGTCTTGGAATTGTATTGGCTATCTATATTAAGGATTTTTTTGATGGGTTTTCTCCCCCATGAGGGTTTCCCAGGATAAATGTTGTGTATCTTATGATTGTGTTTCTCTCAGTGATCCTATCTACGCTATGGTTATCTAGTAAATTGAAAGGAAACCCAATAATAGCTTAAACCTTAACACTCGAAGGGACAAAACAATAATGTAGACAATTTATCTTATATTATAGTGGTTTCAAACCAGCCTAGATCCATTTTAACACTTCTTTTTTCTCAACGCTACAACAATAGGAAGAAGGCTAAAGAATTAGATCGATCCAGGCTAGAAGATTGAACCCTATACAGACTACAACATCACTAACACTAAACTCTTAGTAGAAGAATGTATTAACAAAGCCCCTTATTAGTTTCCACCTAAAGGAAGTTTAATTTGTAGACAGGTTAGACCGATAGAACTTACAACTAGTACGAAGAAAAAAGTTGATGGGAAGGAACAATATATGAGTGGGAAGTTGTTGTTGGATTTAGAATGGAAGCTCGACTCCTCAAAGGGACAAAACAATAATGGAGACAATTTATATCATATTATAGTGGTTTGAGACTAGCCTAGATCCATTTTAACCCTTCATTTTTCTCAAGGCTATAGCAATAGGAAGAAGACTAAAGAATAAAATCTTAGTAGTAGAATGTATTGATAAAGCCCCTCATAAGTTTCCACCTAGAGGAAGTTAAATTTGTAGACAGGTTAGACTGATAACACTTACAATTGGTTAGAAGAAAAAAGTTGATGAGAAGGAACAATATATGAGTGGGAAGTTGTTGATGGATTTAGAATCGAAGCTCGACTCCTCTCTAATGTCCCCATTTTGGGACATTATTACATTACAGAGTGTTATGCCTAACAAAGTAGCCAGATAGGGGTGACAGCGAGTTCGGGAGATATTGAGGGGTTTTATTGGGCCCGACTTGCATCGTTCATCATATTTCATGATCATGATCCATTCTGCATAGCTTGGATTTGGTTTCGTTGCATTTCGACGATTTCCATAATTTTGAGTTATTATGGGTCATATTTTAATTAAATTCACTAAGAAGGTCATAATGGGCATATTACTTGGAGAAACCTCTTAGTGTAATAGCTCATCGGAATCGGGAGGAAGAGCACTACAGGATAAGATGATGAGAAGTGACTTTCAATGGCCAGAAAAGCCATAAGGATGGATAAATCACTTTTTAGAGTTAAAATGGTTAATTAATTAATTAAGTGATTTAATCAAGGAATAATAAAATAAAGAAAAAGTCACTTGGAGAGAAAAGGTGAACATGGGGGTATAAAGGAGAGATAGGGGCCTCTATTATCTCATTATGTTGATTGATTATTGTGTATTCAGCCTCTTGGCTTGGAGAGCTCTTAGAGCTTGGGGTTTCGAGGGTTTTGGTGACAAACCCTAGGATTGGTTTCGGTGTTGCAACGATACACCCTAGCTAGTCATTTTGTGGGAAGAGATCACTCTAATTTCTTCATCGTGCTTCATTGTTAGCAGATTTACATTCAGTGTACCTGAGTATTCTTCCTTTTTGGGCAGCGAAGTTTCTATTGCAGCTGAGTCTTCATTGTGGCGGCTGAGTTTCTTGAGGTGGGACATTTTTTTTCATAAAGGCTGAGTCCTGCACCTTGTTGGGCGAATTTAGTGACCAAGGGGGTCGTATTACTAATTAGAAGGGGCAAGTTTCACTTGTTCACTTTTCTTTCTTGTTGGACACATTTCTTGGAGTCAGGGCGCATTCTCTCTATGTTGGGCGCATTCCTGGGCAGCTAGACTGAGGTTTTTCCATTAAGAAGTCGAGTTATCCTATTGGAGGTCGAGTTCCCTATCTGTTGATCACACCATCTCATTTGGGGGAGCGATTTCATTGGTTGGGCAAGTTAATATCAGACTTGGGTCGTTTTCTTATCTAGCTGAGTTGTATTCCTCCTTTGTGGCCAAATCTCTGAGTAAAAGGAATGATCTTCCTGTAGCTGCTTACTGTGCAATTGAGGGACAAGTTTGGGTGTTGTTAGAGAAGTGAAATAAAGGTCACTGTTTTCATTAGATCTGTTACCCATTGCTAGACTGTTATTTGTACCTTGTTGGTCAAAATTTTCACCTACAGCTCTGTATTCTTCCTCAACAATAGTATTAGTTCTATTCTACCAACAAGAAAATACTATTATCTGAAGTATTTCAAGCATACTATGAGTTAACTGTATGTATTTTCTGGTTCTTTATAATATGGAAATGAAATAAACATATTTATGTTGTGTTTACCTGAATACATCAGTTGTGTGTGTATTGTGGGTTTTCTATTCTTGTTGTGTATATCCTTGTTGTATTAAAGAGTTAATTTGGCATATTCAAACCACATGAAACCAACCATAAACACTCCATAAAACCAAACAAAAACCACGGTAGTGAGTTTGGGGATTCTAAGCAGTGAGAAAGCACCTACAACCTAAGTGTTTGACGAAAGTCAACATACAAAAATTATATAATTTGCTACAGAAGTGGGAAAAATTATAACAATAGTACATAGGTACATTATAGTGGTACCAGAGTATGGTCCTTTGCAGCTGTGAGGTTTTGAAGGGAAGCATTGGCAGCAGATACATGAGAAAGATGGAAAATCAGTTGGAATAACAGGTGTTTAAGGTGGGAATGAGGTTACAGTCACTCCCTCACTTCAAAAATACTCTTCTTAAAATTCTCAAGCAAGCAACATAAATTTTATCTAAGGTCGGCCAGTCTCCTTCACAGGTTATGTTAGATGCAATACACCCATTAAAGGAATCTCTAGTTATGCCAAAGTTGTTGAGACATCAAGATGGAGAGGTGTCACTTAGGGTGGCCATATGTATAAGTGAGATTACCAGAATCACAACACCAAATGCTCCATACAGAGATGATGTGTTGAAAGACACCTTCCAACTTATTTTTACTATTTTCCGAGAGTTGGATGATATAGCTAGTCCCTTGTTTGGAGAGAGGGTTACCATTCTGGAAACAATGGCCAAGATTGAGTCATGTGTTTTGATGCTAGACATTGGGTGTGTTGACTTGATCCTTGAGAAGTTTCACATTTTCCTCTTTGTTGTCAGTGGAGATCATCCAGAAAATGTGTTAACATCTATGCAAGTCATTATGAATTGTACTTTGGACGAGTGATGATATTCTAGAGTGGTTGGTATCACTTATACTAGCTTCCTTGGGGAGAGAAAAGGAGGAGGTTTCTTCGGCTAGACGTAGACTCACTATGAATGTAGTGGAGCAGTGTGCACACTGCAAATAAGCTTCAATTGTATGTGACTATATCATCTGGTGACACTAGCACGTGGGATGAACATGATGATAGCAGGACAATGCATGAGGAGGAGTTGGCATCTTCATCCTGTACAGAGGCTTGTGATGATCTGGGTGTGAGTACACCTAAGTATGATGAGGCATTGAAATTGGACGAGTCACCTTTGGAGACCGATATTATTTCGCAGGAGGTGCGCATGATTGAGGACCAGAGTAGCACAATAGATACAGGGGAGCATTCTTATGAAGAGCCACAACATTTGGCACTGCAACTAAAGGTTAGTGAGGATATGATCGCGGTAGCTATGGGACATGTTATCCCTGATATCTAGGGATAACCAGGAGATCATGTCTCGAGGCCCACAGGTCCTAGACATGGAGTACCGAAAGCAGGGTTGATCTGGGCATGGCCCTGGAGGGCCCATCCTTCTTCTTCTTCTTCGCCAGACTTGTCCTGTCAGCAGCAGCAACATCCATCACCATCGACTTGGACTTGCATCAGAGAAGACTCTTGCTCCATGAGGTAATTGGTCCAAGGTATC
>JZKD02S0362791.1:277056-290356 GCA_000966675.3 Picea glauca | reverse complement strand
CCCCTTAGGGTTTTGATTCTAGGGCCCTACCATTGCAGCACCATAGAACCTAACTCTCTAGTCTTTAGATTTAGATCCTCCCGAGATCTTGCCCTTGCTTTGACTCCATAATACCCTAAGGCACTAGTCTTTCTCTCCAACGTTGAGCTTGTTATGCAAAACACAATCTTTCAAAACTCTCAAATTTGAAACCCTAACTAACCCTAACGTCTGCTAACCTGGAAATTAATGATGACGTCATGCCCTCTTTGAGCTTTTGGTTGATAGAAAACACTGTGGCTTAGTCATCTAATGATAGACATTGATACATTGGTAAATTTCATTAGTTTATTTGCAAAACGTTGACCTCTTTGTCTATTATACTAACCCTAAAAGAAAAGTTGACGTCATCTCTAGCATAGTGACGCAACAACTTATAGTGTGTGAACATTAAATGATATTTGATGCATTAAGTTAATTCAAGGATTGATCATTTCATTGGATGCTATATCATTCTGGTATTTATTGACAAGTGACTTTATATTGCCATTATTGCAAACATTGACTTCGTCAATATTTACATATATATATGTTCATTGAAATATAGATAGTCATTGATCTATGAAGTATTAACCACTACTGCATGTATTAGTTTCATTGTTGCCTTGTCTCGCAAACATGTGCTTCTTCTGTGGTATTTCTTCATTTTGACTATCTTCTTGGCAGTAATCTGTGAAAGGGAAAACTTGCCTTAATCCTTTAAGCATTTACCTTTCAAAACCCCAGTTTGCCAGGGACGTCTCCCTTGGGCTTAGCCACCCTAAATAGAAATATCCCCCCATCGAGGTGACAGTGGGTGGGAAAGCTCCTGTTACGTCAGTTTGACCCTTACCCTTCAGCTACTTGACCTAAACTACAAACTGAGCGATAACATGACACTTTGATGCTACACATGCACTGGTGGTAGATTATTGTTGGAGGGCCTCGATGGCACTGGTTAGTTCAGATGGGGGACTTGTCATTGATGACTTCCATATGCTCAGGGAGAGAGTGATTGTGATGAGGGACGACTACCAACAATTGTTGATGGATAAGGATTACCTATTGGAGGTTGGCGAGATGTATCACAAGGCACCGAGGGAGCGGGAGGTTGAGGTGGACCGACTCACTCATGTGTTGGTGAGCACATGGAGATTCTTGGAAGGCACACAGAGAGCCCTTCAAGAAACGAGATCCAAATTAGAGGAGCTCCTTGAGGAGACTAGTTAGAGATCCACTACATCTATCTCAACAGAGAGTCTGACATATCATTCAACCACATTGTTAGATGATGTTGGTAGTTTAGCAATAGAGCACCAGTTGATGCAGGAGCATGAGGAGTACCCAGGATCACTGATGAGTATGGAGAGATATGATCAGGAGACGCAGGAGGATGTCCATGGGTCACAAGGACCACTCTTCAAGAGCGGTTTTGAAACAGTTGGTCATACAGATTCTCATGGGGATTCCAGAGCCAAGGAAAGTTATGAGAACACTTCCATTTATGTTCCAGGATTGACTGACCTTCATATATAGGTTGACCCAGTAGTACACCCAGGAGCCATGAGGTTTCATGAGTATACGTGAGATTACATGAGTATGCAGGGACATACAGTGATAAGTGGTAGTTCACAAAGACATACAAAGGTGTATAGTGGGATTCAGGAGGACACATTGGATTGCAGGGAGGAGATGTACTTCGTAGAGCATGGAGATTCCTCTCCCTTGCAACAATATACAAATATGGGAGATCACCTTCCCAATAACAACAATAGTGATGATGGATGGAGAGTGATTGAGCCGCAAATTGTGGAGATACCTATTGTTGTATCCAAGGTTTGGTGTTCAGTGATGAGTACATGCAATTATTTACCATGGGTGCCAGTGGATGAGCTTTTGGTCAAGTCCTTGGGATTGACCAAAGCATATGATACTTTTAAGTACTACAGTTGGTTGCATATATTTATGATAGTCTTTCTCGATACCTTCATCATTGACAACAACACAGGGGGAGATAGATAGTGGCAGGGGACATGGAGAGTTGGTAGGTTGAGACCACTTGACAGGAGTGTCTTTATTGCATACAACAGGATAGGGGTGGATCATCAGAGATAGACAGTTGAGGCCTTGGGCGTGATGGAGAGTATCTTAGGCCATGGGATAGAGTATATCTCAGAGGTTGATACATATTCAGATTCTCATTGGGATGAGGATGGAGGGCTTTCGACAGTTACCAGTAGGGCACATTGACAGTTAGTGGGGATTGGAAGTGATGGACTTCCAAATTTGACATGGGATCCGGGAGTCCATTTGGTCAGTAGTTTGCTTCATCTTATGAGGATCCATGGGTGGAGGATCCATTATGTACACTTTGAGTAGACAATCATGATCAAAGTAGTGCGGCATCAACATGATGGTCATTGTCAGAGACTAGCATGGGACCCTGGGATTACATGGTTGAGAATTTCATTGACTTATGCGAGTGGATCTTTGCAAGGGGAAGTCACTTTGACTTTTCAGTGAGCTTCAATATTGGGGCAAGCACGTGACTTGTTGGTGATTCGTTGAGGTCTTGTAGTACCTCACTATGGTAGCAACATGTTCAGTCGGTGGAGGTTGTGTTGGGTTTGGTATGGTCTTGGAGGACAGACTCATTTCAGGTTGAGACCGTGTGTTATTTGTAGGAGACTCATGGTATTGATATGTTACAGGACTATATTTCACAAGGCATTGCAGTTCACATTTTGATATGGGATTCATGGATTGGAGTGCTTGGTAGTTCAACATTTGATGGAGTTGAGTTTCGAGTAGAGTGGTTGCTCGGGGAGTTGACTGAGATTCTTTGGCCATTGATCATTCTACTCATCAAGAGCATGTAATACATATGATATATTATATATCATATGTCATGCGTGGTGAGCACTTGGAGAGGCCACATCTTGAGGGGAGTCTACCTTGTGTCACACAAGTGGATATGGGAACCCGGTATCATATGTAGTTGGATTCAGTTATTTCTCGAGGACAAGCAATATTCCGACAGGGAGGACTGTAATGTCCCCATTTTGGGACATTATTACATTACAGAGTGTTATGCCTAACATAGTAGCCAGATAGGGGTGACAACGAGTTCAGGAGATATTGAGGGGTTTTATTGGGTCTGACTTGCATTGTTCATCATATTTCATGATCAGGATCCATTCCGCACAACTTGGCTTTGGTTCCATTGCATTTCGACGATTTCCATAATTTTGAGTTATTATGGGTCATGTTTTAATTAAATTCACTGAGAAGGAAATAATGGGCATATTACTTGGAGAAACCTCTTAGTGTAATAGCTCATTAGAATTGGGAGGAAGAGCACTATGGGATAAGATGATGAGAAGTGACTTTCAGTGGCCAGAGAAGCCATAAGGATGGATAAATCACTTTTTAGAGTTAAAATGGTTAATTAATTAATTAAGTGATTTAATCAAGGAATAATACAATAAAGAAAACGTCACTTGGAGATAAAAGGTGAACAGAGGGTATAAAGGAGAGATCGAGGCCTCTATTCTCTCATTATGTTGATTGATTATTTTGTATTCGACCTCTTGGCTTGTAGAGTTCTTAGAGCTTGGGGTTTTGAGGGTTTTGGTGACAAACCCTAGGATTGGTTTCGGTGTTGCAATGATACACCCTAGCTAGTCATTTTGTGGGAAGAGATTACTCTGATTTCTTCATCTTGCTTCATTGTTAGCAGATTTACATTCAGTGTATCTGAGTATTCTTCCTTTTTGGGCAGCGAAGTTTCTATTGTAGTTGAGTCTTCATTGTGGCAGCTGAGTTTCTTGAGGTGGGATGTTTTTCTTCATAAAGGCTGAGTCCTCCACCTTCCTGGGCAAATTTAGTGACCAAGGGGGTCGTATTACTGATTAGAAGGGGCGAGTTTCACTCGTTGTTCACTTTTCTTGCTTGTTGGACACATTTCTTGGAGTCAGGGCGCATTCTCTCTATGTTGGGCGCATTCCTGAGCAGCTAGACTGGGGTTTTTCCATTGAGAAGTTGAGATATCCTATTGGAGGTCGAGTTCCCTATCTGTTGATGATACCATCTCATTTGGGGGAGCGATTTCATTGGTTGGGCAAGTTAATATCAGACTTGGGTCGTTTTCTTATCTAGCTGAGTTGTATTCCTCCTTTGTGGCCAAATCTTTGAGTAAACGAAACGATCTTCCTGTAGTTGCTTACTGTGCAATTGAGGGACGAGTTTGGGTGTTGTTGGAGAAGTGAAATAAAGGTTATTATTGTCATCATATCTCTTACCCATTGTTGGACTATGATTTGTACCTCGTTGGTCAAAATTTTCACCTACATCTCTGTATTCTTCCTCAACAATAATATCAGTTATATTCTACTAGCAATAAAATACTATTATCTGAAGTATTTCAAGCATAAATGTGATTTAACTGTATGTATTTTTTGGTTCTTTATAATCTGGAAATGAAATAAACATATTTCTGTTATGTTTCCTTGAATACATTAGTTGTGTGTGTATTGTGGGTTTTCTATTCTTGGTGTGTATATCCCTGTTGTATTAAATAATTAATTTGGCATATTCAAACCACATGAAACCAACCATAAACACTCCAGAAACCAAACAAAAACCACAACAGTGAGTTTGGGGATTCTAAGCAGTGAGAAAGCACCTACATCCTAAGTGTTTAACAAAAGTCAACACACATAAAAATTATATAATTTGCTATAGAAGTGGGAAAAATTATAATAGTAGTACGCAGGTACATTACATCCTTGATGGGACAAAACAATAATGGAGACAATTTATCTTATTGTTAATTTTAATGACAAAAATCAGCGAGCTAATATTCTATCATACATTTAGCAACCTAGAGATAATTGTCTTGCATGAACTCTGATATGTCTAAAACCCACATTCAGAAATTTCCATAAGCAAAAATACAAATTGCTAAGTAATTATGCAACGGAAATAAACACAATGAACATAATTCAATCACCCATGAATAAATCATAAATTTAGGCAAATGCCAGGGATAACCCCAATGTGGGGAAACCCAAAGAGAAAGAGAGATTCTATTAGTTTTAGGAAAGATTTATCAACAGCCACAATACATTTTCCAGCCAAGAGAAAAACCACTTACAACACAAAACAGTCCTCCACAAATCTGCCTTGAAATTCATGCCACAGTCCGTACAACTGTACGTATTTTTTGAAAACAACACCTCGGTAAATGTGCCAACAATACGTTGTTTTACCTTATTGTCCATACGATCGAACTCCTTCAGAAAACCCATAAAATCTACCTCAAAAATCATGCCACCTCTTGCCTCAATTTTCGTGCCAATGCTTTCTACTATACGGCCTGTACGGATCCGTACAATACGATCTGTCTCGGAAAATAACACAACAACACTTCAAAGAATAAAATGCCTCCTTAGGATTTGCGCCCAAGTTTTCTTGGGAAATGTGCCAACTCTTGTTGCTCACTTTCCTCTCCAAACTCTCCTCGAAAATCTCTCTTCCTCTTTTCCTCAATGTGTCTTGCACACTACCCAATGCATTCTTTTATAAATCTGAAAATGACATTTTCCCTCCAAAGTGTCTTTTCACCTTCCCCAACCCTAAATCCAAAGGCCAAGATCTAATCTTGCCTTTTGCAAGATCAAGGGTCATGATTCATTCCCTCCAAAATGAATCACTTAAAATATTAAAGTACATTTCACTTTATTACATAAGTGCACTTTATGAAATAAAGTCACTTTAAAATCAGAAGGTACACTTTATTAAAAAGTCATTGTAATAAAAGAACCACTTTACAACTTTATATAACCCATTACAAAGTTAAGTGCCTAGTAGTGTCAACATAAGGTAACATCCGCATAACAGACAAAACTTGCAGAGTACCTCTCGAGATAAAAAACTAACACTCCCTCTTAGCAAGAGATGTAGTCGTTGCCATTTCCATCATCTGGTCCCATCACATTGTGCTGAGTAGGAGCTCCCTCTGAACCTGGAGCTATCCTCAACACCTGCACATAACTCCAACTAGAAGATCTTCTCCTAACAACTACCCAGAACCTTGAGCTCCTTAGAGAATCCACTCCACCCTGAGCATTGGTTCGACCACACTGGTTGAGCCTCCTGCCAATGCTCAGAAGAGACTCACTGTCTTCTCTCGGAATGCAAGACTGAATCCTTTCCCCCCCCGTAGTCTCAGGAGCCTCTTCATGCTCCTCATCCGACGTTGAATCATACACTGAAGGTTGTCGTCACAACATATAAAACCTGTTCACTCGATCACCAATCAGTTGTAGTTCCATAAGGTCCATTCCATCCCTGTAGATAAAGACATGTTCCCTCTTGAACAATGTACAATATCTTACATCCCCCAAGGCTGAGACTGAGAGAAAGTTAACCCTCAACCCTGGAACAAAGAGAAATCCATCAAGCTCCAAGAATCCTCCATACTCGAGCTGAAATCTAACCCTTCCAACTCCACATACAACTCGTGCCATACCACCTTCATTTACCACATGTCAGTCAAGACCTGTCTCTATGATATTAAAGAATACTCGCCAGATTCCTGTAATGTGGAAAGAGGCTCCACTATCCACAATCCATCAGATATCACCTCCAAATCCTCCACTACCGACACTTGAAACTAGGGTAACCAAAGAAAATTCTCTATCATACTTGGAAGGAAAGTCCTCCATGGTTTTTGTAGCAGTTGTCTCAGGCCCCTCTGGTTCCTTCTTCTTCTTCGTCCTCTCAAGACAATGAGAATCAAGGTGCCCCAACTGGTTACAACAGTAACATATGAATTTACTCAAGTCCCTCTCGGAATTTCATTTTTTCTTGCTCTTTGCAGTAAGAGCAACATTCTCATCAACTCCATCTGTCTTCTTTCCACTACTCTAAGATCCTTCTCGGATCTCCTCCTAAGTGAAATCATCCCACAATTTGCTCCAATCTGGAATATGTTCACGACCCACCACACACTTCACGAAGACTTCTCATTCTTTGGTGAAGCCTTTCAAGGCTATCCTCACCAACTCTGAATCCGATATGACCTCTCCAACAACAACCAACTCATCTTTCACTTGAGCTACCCAAGTAAGATAAGAAGAGACACTCTCCTCCTTACCCATCTTGGTATCATGTAGCTTAGCCTTCAAGGCCATCTTCTGGTTTCCATTCTTCGCCTCAAATAAGTTCTTAAGTGCATCCCACATCTCTTTGGTTGTATTTTTCTCACCAAGTGTGGGATAAGGTGATCCTTCACCCCATCCAGAGTAATCCTATGAGCTTTGGCCTCCTTGACCTCATGCAAATCCAAAGCAACAGGATTTGTTGCGGGTACCACAACAATATAACTGACATAGTTCCAAATCTTGTTCTCCTTGAGAACAACTGACATCCGAACCTTCCACTGCAAATAGTTGGAAATGTCATCCAACCGATCCTCAAATCTAATGCATGCAACCATATTCCCTGTCACAGCTCAAGGAAAACAATCACAAATTTCCCCCCTTCAAACTTGCCCAAAAATCTCATTGTTCATTGTCACTTAGAGACCAAGCTCTGATACCATGTAAATTTTAATGACAAAAATCAGCAAGCTAATATTTTGTCATACACTTAGAAACCTAGAGATAATTGTCTTGCATGAACTCTGATATGTCTAAAACCCACATTCAGAAATTTCCAAAAGCATAAATACACATTGCTAAGTAATTATGCAACAAAAATAAACACAATAAACAACATTCAACCACCCATGAATAACTCAGAAATTTAGGCAAATGCCAGGGAAAACCCCAATGTGGGGAAACCCAAAGAGAGAGAGAGCTTCTATTAGTTTTAGGAAAGATTTATTAGCAGCCACAATACATTTTCCAGCCAAGAGAAAAATCACTTACAACACAAAACAATGCCTTGCAAATCTGCCTTGAAATATGTGCCACAGTCTGTACAACTATACGGATTTGTTGAAAACAACACTTCAATAGATGTGCCAACAACAGGATGTTGTACCTTGCTGTCCACACGACCGACCTCCTTCAGAAAACCCAGAAAAGATGCCTCGAAAACCATGCCATCTCTTGACTCAATTTTCGTGCCAATTTTTGTTGTTGTATGGCATGTACAGATCAGTACATTAAGCAATGCCCCAACAAATAACATAGCAGCACTTCAAAACAAAAAATGCCTCGGTATTTGCACCCAAGTTCTCTTGGGAAATGTGCCAACTCTTGCTGCTCACTTTCCTCTCCAAACTCTCCTCAGAAATCTCTCTTCCTTTTTTTACCCAATGCATTCTTTTATAAATATGAAAATGACATTTTCCCTCCAAAGTGTCCTTTCACCTTCCCCAACCCTAAATCCAAAGGCCGAGATCTAATCTTGCCTTTTGCAAGATCAAGCGTCATGATTCATTCCCTCCAAAATGAATCACTTAAAATATTAAAGTACATTTCACTTTATTACATAAGTGCACTTTATGAAAGAAAGTCACTTTAAAATTAGAAAGTACACTTTATTAAAAAGACACTTTAATAAAATAACCAAGTTACAACTTTATAAAAACTTGTTACAAAGTTAAGTGCCTAGTAGTGTCAACATAATGTAACATCCGCATACAAGACAAAACTTGTGGAGTACCTCCCGAGCTAAAAAACTAACACTTATATTATAATGGTTTTAAACCACCCTAGATCCATTTTAACCTTGGCTCAATCAAGCATTGAGAAGGATCAAACAATGTTGAAAATATCGACATCGACAAAAAATCGACGTTTGGAGTACAACTTTTTTTTTCGTAAATTTCCTCCGAAGGTGGTAAAACCTTTCATAACTTAGTTGTCAATTGGCAATAAACACAACCATCACTCACTACTATCTGTGAATGCAGGCTAACTCATCACCATTATTCAAGGAAAACCATGCCACTTGAAATGACCCGTACGTAAAGGTCCAGAATACAACTTATTAGAAACATCGGTGAAAAAAATGGCAATGATCGACAAACCGTAGCAAGCATTAATAAATACAAAATAAATTCATTTTTTCCAATTTTCTAAACATATAAACCAACAACAACATGCAATAAACAAATTGACACATAAATATGGAAAAATAATCGATATATATATGTTGTAGTGGTTTCCAAATAAAAAATGATACATCAAAGTCGATATTGATTCTTGAATGTTGATAGTTGTCAAATTGAGGACTCAAAAGTGAACAACCAATACAATATGAAATCGAATATATAAATGTATCTCATCATCATCCGTCATCCATAATGAAAAATATAGCATCAAATCCCTTGCCCCCTTTTACGAAAAAAGGTCATGGCTTGTTTTCCACTAGAAGGTCCTACATCATCTATCTTACGTCGACTAGTGGGTGCAGTTGTATCAATCTATGTAGAAGGTGGTATTGGTGTTGCCACATAACCCTTTGCGATGTCAAATTCCAACTCTGCCCCCCATTCTTGTTGCTTCTACCCTGCCCATTGTGCTTTCTCCTCGTCCTCCTCTAACCATGCAGGTGCCTCCTCCATAATAAGTGCCTCGTACTCTACCTTTCACTAAGAGAATATGGTAATATTGTCCAAGGAAATGGCATCCACATCAGGTATCTTCTCCAATTTCCTTATCCGCAGTTGAATATTGTAGTGGACATATACAAAATCATTAAGATGTGGGAAATCCAATATATAAGAGCCTCATAATAAATTTAATGAGTCTTGAGGGTTATAAATTATAATAATTGTAATTGGTTATTTGAATTTCTAACCTATTGCACTTCTTTGAGTGTATTTTTCAAACACAGTCCAATTGCGCTCACAACCTACAATGCTATAGGTTTTGTTGAGGGCCTAAATGACAAATTTTCGTAAATTTCGTGATTTTGCATCAAAATTTTACCACCAAACATCTACAAAAATATAACTAAAAATATACTTAAAGTACATTTCATTATGGTGGAAAATAAGAAATAAATAAAACATGTTTCAACTTTCAAATAAAACACAATTAAAAATTTAAATTCTAGTGGCTTATGTGACATGAAAATATCCTTTTCATTCACAGCATTGGAAAAGCCAAATAGTCCGCCTGCTTTTGATACATCTCCATCTTGTGATTAATTGTTCTACAAACAACAACATTAGGTACCATCCTTTGGAGACATGCCAGGAACCCTTCCGTCACCTCACCATCAAAATCAAAGTTGTATGTGTAAGCATATGTGGGGTTGAGGAAAATTGCTACTACATGGATGGGTTGATGGAGCATTCATGTCCATCGACTATCAATCAAATCCTGAATCATCATGTATTTTTTGTATCTGGAGATACCCTTCCCACATAATAATATCGGATAGCTTCTTTGGCCCTATCCATGGCCTCATACAAGTAGCCCATTGTGGGCTTATCCCCATCAATCAAGCGAAGAAACTTTACCAAAGGATCACACATTTCTTGCACTCATTCCTAGAAGGAATTGATGTATACCAATGTTTTAAAACTCAAACTCGGCCTCAAAATCGATCAAAGTTCAACTCGGACTCGAACGTAGACTGACTTAGACCGATTTGATTTCACTGACTTATTTTTACTAAAAAATACTTAAAATATTTAAATTTTAATGAAAAAGTATATTTTAAAGAGTCCAAACCATTAGAGTCAAAATATGCAAAATCTAATCATGTATATACCATGTAAGGGTGAATATATCAAAATGGAAATACATATCATCAACAAAATACCTAATCAATGAGGCTCTAAATGGCCTCTAGAGTCCAGAAAACATGCTACAAGCTACTGGTTTACTATGTAATACATAGTACATATCATTGATTAATATGATCAGTCGTCAAACTCATCACCGTTAGAAATGGGATCCTCTATAGGAGTTACAAAATCATCCTTTGGCTTAGAGTCTTCGGACTCCTCAGACTCCCTAGGGACCTTTGCAACTACACTCACTATAGTAGTACTGGATGTTATAACACAAGTTGTAGGTTGGGAAAATATCGACCCAACCACGGGAACAAGTACTACAACTTTGGGAATCCTACACCCAATTTCACCTCGATGTAGGTCTCACACTTCAAGGGTGACTACGTCACTCTAGGGAGGCGATCTCGGTGACCCTAGGGGGATAGAGATGGAGATGGACATGGATGGAAATTAAGCCCCTATAGGTCAAGTATAAATGGAATGAAAGGTAGTAAGAGATGTCTTGTAAATCAAGTAATGGTTGCCCCACAAGTATAGTGCTTTTTCGGATGATTGTACCTACCCGAGACACAAGAAAACACACCTTGCAACAATATATGTTAGTTGGATCAGAAAGTTAAGTTTGTTTTCTCTAATTTGCAGCAATATATGACAGTATATATCAACAAGTGAAATATACTATAAGATTCTCAATAAATGCTAAGGATCAAGTAGAAAAATGCAAGAGAAATACTAGTAATTGACTAGCTAAACTCAAGATGAAAAACCAATATTCTTAGCATAAAAGGTAAGGCTGTTGTAAATACTTTTCTGCAGAAAATTATATCAGCCTTATGGCTGTAACATTCAATTTATTACAGCAAGAAAATCATCCACTAGAATCCCCTCAAACTTTGCCAAAAAGTGTGCTAGGACAAGGAGAGTATATGTGCAAACTTTGAGCAAAAACCAATGGTTGATAAGAAAGTTATTAAAGCAAGTATGTTAGGGTCTATGCAACCCTAATGGATGAAGATGAAAATTTGTAACAACAACAATAAGTAAACCTTAGATGAGGACGCCCTAGTGGTTGTGAGGTTTCCAAGGCACAAGGAAGACAATCCACTTTGCAAGAAGTAAAAATGACCGATATTCACATTTCCCAATGCAATAATTTATTTCTCCAATGCAACAAATTAATGACCAGTGCCTTTAATATTGGGTTAATGGAGTCACAAGGAGCTTGGAGAAGCTACCTCCTTGGGGTTGTAATCCTTTTTACTTCTTAAGGAAAGTTTCTCTAAGCTAGGGTTTAAGCTAAGAGGGTGTATTCCCTTATACTTCTCTTAGCAAACCCTTGTTAATAAATGAGATGAAGAAAAAAATGGTGAAGATTATGGTGGGGGTGTATGCCCTTATACTTCTCACCTAGTTCCTAGCATAACAATACTTGGCTTGAATAAAATGATAGCAAGAGAATAAAAATCATACCAAGATCAAGAGAGATGTTAAGACAATCCACCACAAGAGCTAGAAAATAACATTCCAAGGTCAGCGCATCAATTCTTCCATTAACCATTCACAACCATAGCCATACACAAGTTCACAAGAGATAAAGAGCTAAGGACGCTGAAAATTTCAGACCAAAACCTCTCACAAGAGGAGAGTTGTGATTTAAAATGAGATCTTATGATCTCTATTTATAAAAAAATTAGCCAACATGGCTTGTCCACAAATTAAGGAGTAAAACACAAGATTAGGGGTCAACAACCCTAATATTCCCCCCTTAACACAATAATATTAAAGAATTCACTTAAAATTTCATCTTCTGCACAAATTAAACCCTAATCTAGGATGACGACACCCCTTTAGGAGGCATTTTTCCACTTTAAGGGGGTCGTTGTTGTTGGAGAAGCATGGAAAGGCCTCCCAAGGCCATGTGTCAAGCATCTAGGTGATCTCATATTGGTGAAGACCCTATTCTCCTCAAAACATCCAAGTGCAAATGAGTGGAAACTCACCACCAATCCCTAGCCCCCAAATATCATGATATCATGCTCAAAAGTGGGACGTTTTTCCCTCTTGGGCAAATCGTTTGGAAATAAATGGGTAGGCTAGGTCATCCAAGTCATCATCAAGGTTGTCCAAGTCATCTCTCTCTCATCTGGCATGCGATCCCCTAGCATCCAACATGTGGGCTTGTAGCCCCATGGAAGCCCAAGCTAGGCTTGTTCTTCCAAAATTTTCCACCAACTAGGTACTGCAAAAACAAATGAACACGCCCTCCAAGGATCTCAAGTCATAAAATCATGATAAGTGGATCCAATCAATAAATAATCCATCTAAACATGTGCATCAAATATTACTATATCAAACAATTAACAACTCAAAGACACTATGCGACTTGTCAAGCTTAAATATGAGAGGGTTGACGAGGTGTCATATTGGGTAGATCTTGCCCTAGGTCAAGGAGAGCCTCCAAGACGTCCCTCTCTAAGCCATGTAAATTGTATGAGGTGGATGGGGTCAAGACTCAATGGG
>JZKD02S0362791.1:188655-261493 GCA_000966675.3 Picea glauca | reverse complement strand
CCTTAAACTCAAAAAGAAACAGGAGGAGGAAAATGCAGCAATGAGCATATATTTCCCAAGATGCAGGAGGAAGCATTCCTCAAGGGAGTGCCCATTAGATAACATTTCAGTTTGTCGCTTCTGTACAGAAGACCATGTGACTAAAAAATGTCCATCATTGCCCGGTTTATTATCCATCTATAGGAGTGGAGATCCCGGGGAGTCTTCTTATGCCTCGAAGAGGCCATGGCAGCCTAGGAATCAACCCACATACCCGAATCTACAGTCTCAAGTTCCACCCTATTATCAACAACAACAGTGGAACTCACCAGGTTGGTAAAACTGGTCTACTCAGTACCAACATCCTTGGATTCAAGGATGGAGGGGAGGACACAACCAAGGAAATCCTCAAGCTCCACCTATCCCTATGTACAACCATCCTTATCCTCAGTTCTCATCAAACACTCCGCAGCTTCTGCCAGGTTTTGTTCCACCAACTTTACCTCCTATCCCACAACAACAACCGCTCCAATTTCAAAATGCAAGCTCCCCAAGACCAACACTATTACCGACACAGCCAGTGCCGAATCCCAATAATAAGACCCCTCAACCTCTTAACAATGTTGAGATGCATGCCTTCCTGACATATGTCATTACTCCTATTCCATTACAGGAAATGCAACTAAGATTGGGAAAAGTTATAGATAGGTAGAGACCTTCAGTAGTCATCCAGGAATAAGAAGAAGAAGAAACCACCCAACAACCCACGGGTGACACTAGGTGGGAAGATGCTATTATCCCGAAGAATCAAGAACCCAAGCTTCCCCAAAATGAACCTTCACAAATTACGAAGGTCCCTCCTTATCCAGACCAACCGGTAATCGAGAAACCTGCCACCCGACCGAAATTTGACATTTTGAATGAATTGAAAAATATTTGTGTCAAGATTCCTCTGCTTCAAGCCATTAAAGACATTCCAATCTATAGTAAGGTAGTCGAAGAATTGTGTATCAAGAAGTTAGGTAGGAAGCAAAAGGACCCTCCTACAGTGCATTTGATAGGACTCTCTGAGTACATATCAGAGCAGCCAAAGCTAGCAAAGTATGGGAATCCAGGAAACCCCGTAGTAACTATAACCATTAAGGAGATCTCCATCGAAAAAACTCTCATAGACCTAGGGGCAGCTATCATTGTAATGTATGCCACTACCTTGGAATTATTACAGTTACAACCTCTTCTTCGGCCTACCCCAACCATTTTGGAATTAGCAGATAATACTAGGGTTACACCTGAAGGGATTTTAGATGATGTCATGGTTACTTTAGCCTCATGGGAGTACCCTGTAGATTTTCTTGTTATTCATTCAAAGGATCCTGCCCGAGACCATCTTGTTATTTTGGGAAGACCTTGGCTAGCCACAACCAATGCATTTATTGTCTATAGAGAAGGAGAAATGACCATTTCAAATGGTCTCTCTATCTAAAAGCTCACCATTTATCCTCCAACTCAACCTATTATGGAGAATCTATGGTGGCTTGAATGTCCATACGAGAATGAAGACTGGGAAGAACCCGTATTGCCTAGTGACCATGCAAGGGCACTTCGGGAGCATACACCATAAAATGTGCTAAACCAATTCATTTATGCTATTACATGTGTGGATTTTCCACAGTCTTTTCCCCAAATTGAGTACATGTTTGGGGAAGAATTTCAAGAACACTTAGATCCATGCATTTTTTCATTGACATCTTTTATTTTCAAAATAGATGAGTCTGTCATGTCTTATACTATGCCCTATGAGATTAGTCCAGAGAAATTTTTACATATAAACTCCGGGCTAGATACAGACCAACATAAACGGTTAGTAGATATCCTTAAAGAACAATCAGGAGCATTTGCCTGGGAATACATTGACATGAAGGGTATACATCCTGACACATACATCCATCATATATACACCCAGGGGGAAGTAACACCTGTTAGGAAACCCCAGAGAAGGATGAACCCAACACTCAAAGACATAGTCAAGGAGGAAATCCAAAAGTTGTTAAATGTTGGATTTATCTATCCCATCTCTGATAGTAAGTGGGTATCCCCTCTAGTACTGGTTCCAAAGAAAGTGACTGGGAAATGGAGAATTTGTGTTGATTTCCAGGAACTCAATAAGGCCACTCTGAAAGACTACTTTCCTCTTCCTTTCATTGACCAAGTTCTAGATACCTTGTCCAGAAAGAAGTATTTCTCTTTCTAGATGGGTACAACGGGTACAACCATATTCTTATAGCACCTGAGGACCATGGCAAGACTACCTTTACTTGTCCTTGGGGCACCTATGCCTATAGGGTCTTACCATTTGGACTGTGTAACACTCCTGCCACATTTCAACGAGCAGTCTTAGGGATATTTTCCGATCTTATTCATGATTGTGTGGAGGTCTACATGGATGACTTCACAGTTTATGGAAACACTTACTAGGAAGCCTTAGACAAATTAGAAAAAGTCCTCCTCAGATGCCAGGAAATGAACCTATCCCTAAGTCATGAAAAATGAAAAATGTTGCTAATTGAAGGAGTGGTTCTAGGACATCATGTTTCATCTGAAGGAATAAAAGTCGATCCTGCAAAGATTGAGGTCATTATTAGACTCCCACCCCCCAAGACTCAGAAAGAGGTGAGAAGCTTTCTTGGACATGCCAGATATTACCGGCGGTTTATTGAAAATTTTACAAAGATTGTTGCACCTATGTTTGGATTATTGATAAAAGATGTTGATTTTGTTTGGAATAAGCATTGTCAAACTGCCTTTGAAACCTTGAAATCTAAGTTGTCTATGGCACCAATTCTTAGAGGGCCCAATTGGAATCTCCCATTTCATATGTCCACTGATGCCTCCGACACCGCAATAGGAGGGGTATTAGGGAAGAAAGAAGACCAACAGTCCTATGCCATTTATTTTATAAGCAAGAACTTGTCCCCTGCCGAGTTGAACTACACAGTCACCGAGAAAGAGTTCTTGGTAGTTGTTCATGCTATTAACAAGTTTCGTCATTACATTACAGGTTATGAAGTATTTGTATACACCGATCATTCTACCATTAGGTTTCTCATGAACAAACCTATAACTAATGGTCGAGTGACTAGGTGGCTCTTGTTATTGTAAGAATTTAATATCACTGTGCTAGACCGAACTGGAAAGGATAATGTAGTAGTTGACTTTCTTTCCCGCATAAAGAATGAGGATGATGACATCCCTGTAGATGATAGTTTCCCAGATGAGAATCTCTTTTCCCTTTCTGTCGATACCCCATGGTTTTTGGATATGGAAAACTATTTGGCTACTAGGAAGTTACCGTCTCATTTGTCACCTCATGAAAAGCGGAAAATTATTACACAGAGTGCTAATTACTCTTGGGTTGGTCATGATATTTTTTGCACAGGTCCTGATTTGATTATTCGTAGATGTGTTCGAGAGGACGAGGTCCCTGAAATACTACGAAGTTGTCATGATGGACCATGTGGTGGCCATTTCTCTGACAAACGCACAACACATAAGGTATTACATTCAGGTTACTATTGTCCTAGCATTTTCAAAGATGCTGCCAAGTATGTGAGAAGTTGTGATAGTTGCCAAAGGATAGGTAGACCTATATCATCTGACGAAATGCCTTTGCAGGCCCAAGTTATGATAGAACCCTTCGAAAAATGGGCCCTCGACTTTGCAGGACCAATTTCACCCATGTCCCGTAGGAAGAACTATATTTTGGTTTGTACGGAATATGTCACCAAATGGGTAGAGGCAAAAGCCCTATTTAGGGCCACAGATAAATCTATTGTCGAATTCATCTATGAAGACATCTTTACCCGCTTCGATGTCCCTCGTGAAATTGTTACCGACCAAAACACTCAATTCACTTCCAAGATGATGAAAGAGCTAACAGAGAAATATGGGATTAAACATTGTAAATCTTCTCCATACCACCCACAAGCCAATGGTCAGGTAGAATCCACAAACAAAGTTCTGGAAGCCATCTTGACCAATACTATTCAGTTACATCACCGATATTGGGATAATAGGCTCCCAAAGGCTTTGTGGGCATACCGAACTACCTAGAGAAATACCACTGGGCGTACCCCTTATGAGCTAGTGTACGGGAAACAAGTACTTTTACCAATAGAATTCCAAGTAAGGACCTTCCGTATTTCCGCAGAATTAGGGTTGAACCTGGATGAGGCTTAGAAGCAACGAGCCCTACAATTGAATGAATTAGATGAAATCAGGAAAGATTCCATCCAACGGACAATATTAGTCCAAAACCAAAGGAGCAAGTGGCATGACAAGTTTATTAAAAAGAAACACTTCCAGCCTGGTGATTGGGCCCTGTTGTTTGATTCCTAGTTCAAAAACTTCAAAGGAAAACTTACCACTCGTTGGTTGGGCCCTTACGAGGTAGACACTGTATATGACAATGGAGTTGTAAAAATTAAAACAATTGACGATGGACAAGTCTCCTTTGTGGTAAATGGACACCGACTTAGGTTTTATCATAAGCCCATTTCTAGAGAAGATTTTCTACAAGTCATGTCAGCTGAAAAGGCATTGGCCTTAGTAGATGGGGAAGTCCCCCCTTGTTCTTGAAAATTTTTCTGAGTTTACCACTGTATATATGTAAATAGTTTTTTTATTTTGTTAATAAGGCAATTCTAGATAATTATGTAAGTAATTATTTCACCGGGAGTACACTGTTTTAAGGTTCTTTCATCAAAACATTGTTATACTTGAATTTTGTGTCTGCTAAAGCATCAAATGAATAGTGACTTACTATGATTAGCCATGTTTTTAAAAAATTATCATTTTAAGGCATTCTAAAGAAGTTTCTCTTGAAACTCTTCACCGTTGTATAAGGAAGTGATACCATAACTATTAAGCCTAGAGGTCTCTCGTACAGTTTTTCCAAGAAACCTGAGTAAGTAAGTCAAGTGTCTTTATCAAAGAGTAATAGGGAGGTCTCATTAGCAGTTAGTCATGGAAACATCATCATAATTACAAAAGAAGACAGTGAGTTGAGCCTAGAGATACCTTTTTGTTCTTTCTCCATGGTATAATCCACTACACACTAAATAGCTTGATTATATCATATCTTTAGATAGGCCACGTCTGCTTAAGTACCCCTTACATCAGGACAACCACTAAACAATATAATGAAAAGTCATCCTCTAACATAAATACCATCCCAATTAAAAAGAAAAAAGAAAAAGAAAAAGTCGTTTCAGAGTTGTTCCCCCATCTTCTTGCATAAGCAATCTTATAATAAAATCTTAAAGGATGGAGGGCTAGTCTCTGAGGGTTTAAGAGGCTAACCCGCCGGGATACTGAACAGGTCTGTTGGCAGCGGGTACCGGCCTGTGGTATGATTAGGTAAACCTGCCGGAGTACTGAACAAGTTTGCTAGCAGTGGGGCATTCTACCTAGCGAGGATGATGATCTGGCAAAAGTAAATAATGAATCTAAACTTGTCTTGATGTACGACATTACTTGTAGACAAAGATGACATGAAGTATGTGTGGTTTAGCTAAGGTTAATGAATCTCATCAATTTTCCATTGGGATATAAATCTAAGAATATATTGAAACTCTCTTTCCTACCTCTTCTTATCTATATATAGGATCTCTTATCCTATAGGTGGGGCCATCTCCTAACTGTCTCGTCGGACCAATCTGTGAAATTTAATCTTTACACTTGACATACTGTAAATCTTCGGCTATTGGGGGATACTGACTAGTTTCCTATACTTTTGATTGTGAGGTGTCATAATACTTAAGTGTGGGGGAGGGGTTCATGAGCTGACAAATGATCATTGCCTAGAGAAAGGAGTCTTTGCAAGAATTTTTGTATTATTACCATGATACAGGTTATTGCATTGATAGTCATGATTTTTAAATGCTTAATTCCTATGTGCTATACATTACTGAACTCATGCTTAACAGACCACTCTTTATCGGTTTATCGTTCATTACAACCCATTCATTATAGGTTTTGACACTTGCTCTAACCCGTTCATTATAGGTTTTGACACTATATGTCATATACAAGAAGAATGAGTAAGCATGGAGCACTCCACCTTTGCTCATTAACCACTATGGTTGTCAAATAACACTTCAAAATTGCAGGTTGTTCATTAAAAGAGGCGAAAATGCACTTAACATAGGGGTACCGGATGAGGTGTCGGATGAGGTGCTAGATGAGGTGCTAGATGCAATGTCGTTTAAAGTGTCATTTGAAGTGCCATTGCATTGCATACTAGTAATTGTCCTAGATTCCAGGGAACTAGAATTCAATCACATTTAATTAAATTTGTTACAGGCATTGATTAAAAGATGCTTCATATGGTTATGATCAAATGTCCAAGTCAAAAGACTTGGACATTGATCTAAGTACGCACCACTCCATTGCTCTCAATCTTGCCATCAAATTCGAATCTCCCACACATGGCAGCTCGCGCGCACATGTGAACAACGTCCTCCACCATAAGAGCATCCAAAATCGGGATGGGCACTCTATTGTTTCATTTGCCCTTGCCATTTCTCTTCCCTGTGTTAAGAAATCGTGCCCAACCTCTGCCAAATTCGCCCTCTGTTCTAATCGCACTCAGACTGTGTTAAACCCGTGCCATTTCTTCGCCTGTTTGCACCCTTGCTTGGTAAAATTTTCCCTCTATTCCAATTGCACGCAGACCATGCCCAATTCGTGTCTCTGTGTGGCTTGATTTCACCCTTGCTTGGTGAATTCAAACCCTGTCACAATGCCCAAGCGATACAAACCCTCCTCCTATGCAGACTTGTTTGCCATTCCATAATTCGCACAGTGTAGGGAAGTGTTCTTGCATGTTGGTTGGGGTCCATTTCTGTCGAGTTTGCAAGGCCACTATGACGGTCTTTCTATGCAATTTGCAGTTGGTTTTGATGGCAGGATAACACATGTAGGGTCTCTCAATTTTGCAGTCACAGAAGAGTCAATTGCTGCTGCAACAAAACTTCCAAGAATAGGAGATAGGTGGTTCAAGAATCATCAATTTCCGCGCTATAGTTACAATAGGGTGTTTAAGCCCGAATTCGAGAGCATTTAAGGAGTGAAAAGGTATGCTAAGGAGTGGATAAAGAGAGAATTGGTCAATCCCCTTATCGTCATCACACGGTTAATTACATGTGAAGGTAGATGCTCCACCTTCAAAGCTTGTCACTTTAGATTGTTGGCTCATTTTCTGTTCAATAAACCTTTAAACTTCCCTTTTTATTTTCTCAAAAGCTTGGAGAAAATGTCCTCTCAAGTGAGGAAAAATGTGACCAACCCCCACAATAGTCTCTTCCACCATGGTTTGATCAAACTCCTCGTTCTTACCGAACTAGAGAAGTAGGGGCAAAGTTGGGATGCCTTTATCTACCAATTTGCAAATCCTCACTTGACAGTTAAGACCGACAGGAAGCCACTTAGCCTAAAAACTATCTCTCCATCCAAGCCTCACTCTCCAAAAACTCCAAACTCCCTTGCACAAACTCCCTCTTTGCCGGAACAATACCAAAAGCTTATTGATATTCCTACTTCTTCATCGGGGAAGAATACCAAGAACAAAGACCAAAAGAAGCCTATTGTTGACCCCCCAATGTCTTCATTTTCTCTTGATCCTACACCTAAGAAGCCCCAAGAAATAATGCAGCAAGACTTTCCCATCATTCTCACAAACAAGAGAGGAGCCAACCGATTTGGTAAGGGACCTTTTCGGAAGACTACCCGGAACATAAGAATCAAGCCTTATGCCAAGCCTCCACCTACTTCGGATCCTATCCAAGTATCCTCCGACCTTGAGAGCCCTCATAAGCAACCTAGAGAAGTCTCTGCAGATGGATTAGAGCCACTAAGGAAAATGAAATCAGAACCTACCTCACCTTTCCGATCTCCCATCACACCTACTTCACCCATGCCCACTCTTGATCCTAAATTTGATAAATTGACCACATCTCTCAAAGGACCTAAGCCTTCCTTGGAGATCATTGATTATGCCCCAACTATAGAGGAGCTACAAAGGGAAAACCATCAGCTTCTCCAACAATTAGAAGAGACGAAGACAATAGATGCACACCTTCATCATGACAATGCAGTCCTTCAGGCAAATGTTAACTCCCTTCAACGGTTGGTCGATGGGATGACCCAATCTAACCACAACTTAAGAGCACAATTAAAGCAACATAAGAGGCACAAGGCTAAGCCTACACATCAAGAAGGATAGGCTTCTAAAGCCGACCCTCCTTAGCAAGCCTAGTTCCAAGGGATGACTTCTTTTTGTTTGCAATGGGACCTGCAATATCGTCGGTGTGGGGGTATGTTGAGCCCGAGATATGATCATCTTCATGACATTATTATACACTTTTTTCCATATGTATATATGCGTTTTTATCTTTCAAAGGAGCTTTTTGAAGAATTTTATGGTAAAACGATACAATCGGCATGAGGTACGTATAATTCGTGTTTTGTGATCCAATCAAGTTTAATTTATCATATTTTATGGTTTCCAAGAGTTAATTCATGTTTTTTTGCTGTTACAGGGAAAAACGCACCATGTTTCTTGGTCTGGCACTCATTCTGGCACTTGATCCAGCACTCGTTCCGGCAACCAGTATTGCACAAAAACGCAAGGCAAGTTGGCGGTTATGGTATTGGCGGCCAGTGGTGGACAAATTGAGCACATGGGTTTTGTTTTTCATCGCCCCCTCTAGCTACTAAGCTCAAGACAACTCGATTTCAATTGTCCAAAGAGGGCGCTCATTGGGTTCCTCTGTTTTGTTAGTTATGGAGGCATTTAATGTAATTTGCCGAATTTAGAGGTGGTTCGACCCTCCTGTGGTCGACCACCTGGGTTGTAAGCTTATAAATACCAATAGGATGCTCATTAGATTGTTAACCAAGTAGCATAAGCATCAGAATTGCCAGAAAAATGATTTTGCTCCGTTTCTAGTTTTACATTGCCAGAATAGTGCCAAAACTATGTTTTTGGATTTTTATGGTGAATTTGGCTTGCTGAGGTCGTGGTGTGCTTTTAGAGAGTGACCACGACTTTCTGGGGGGCCCACTAGCAGTCTGGTAACTCTCTTCATGTTTATTTATGCATTTCTCAATTTAATTGCTCTCTTTTCATTTTCTATACATTCATGTTTTTATTATGCTAACTAGTTTGCTGTAGCTTAATTGTTTTAATTGTTTTGCAGGTTAGATGTTGATACAGATTAACATGTGTTGATTTTATAGATTAGAAAAGGCTTGCAAGTCTCTAAGTCTCTTTACTAATTCCGTGTGAAAATAAAAAGTCTCTCTCTCTTTACTAACCCTCATGTGCATTTAGATGTTAAATTATGCTTTCTTTTATAATTTTATAAATAAGTTTAAAATATAATTTTAATTAGAGAGAAAAAAGTTTTAATTTGGGTTTCATTTGACAGGGATCTTTGATGGATAGATAGAATTAGTTCTAGTTTCTAGTCATAGCTTGCTTACTTCAGTTCATATAGATTTCATTTAATTAGTTGTTGGTTAAATTAGATCGTCAATTTACTTTTTAATATCATGCTTTAAATTTCTGTTTTTAATTATTTATTTATCTTAGTTTGAATGGTTAGAATAGACATAGTGTAGTTTCCTTTCACGCAATTTCCTTTCCTAGAATTAAAATGCAATTACATTTCTTAGTTAATGGTTGAATCTAGTTTTTCTTACATAGTATAGATATAGAATGATGATCTCGTTATGTTGTTGATGGTTTATACATGATGTAGGGTATTTAAACATTGTTCATGTCATGGCTAAATTCTTGTTGGATTGTTTGATACATACCTTTCATTTTTCCATTGAGATTAATGTTGAGTTTATACCGTTGGAATTGTCCTTTGTTGTCAAATGTCATCGAGATATCATCCGTCACCACCGCCAAAGCCTAAGCACGTGCCTAGCCAAAGGAATAGTTGGACGCGCAAATGGGGAAAAGGAGCACGTTTTTATGAAAACGTTTTAAATTTTGAAATTTGAAGCATTAATGTAATAGCTAGGAAAAGGCGTACTTACATTTATGTCTTGGAGATATGAACAGATCTGGAGAGATTACTCTCATCTGCCGAATGTATTAGGAATTTAAGTCTGTTAATGTAAAGTAGGTAGGTATGAATGTTAGATTAGACAGTTTAGAAGCATAGGAGGGAAAACAGATATAGACACCCTCACCCTTGTATCATTGTAACTTTATGATTATTCAGAATTCATAAGCTGTAGAGCTGTAGTAGAGAACTGTAGAGAAGAACCCATGTACAGGAGCACTTGAGTTAATATATGAAGATTTGACTCAATTTTCATGGTGTTATGATGCTTACTGTTTACATTTGTTGAATGGTATGTTTACAGTTGATTTTTTTCTCTACTATGCATTTGTTTTCAATGTTGTGTTATGTGTATGATTTCATGTTGAGTGTATGAAGTCTGAGAGAGGAGAAAAATGAGTTTCAATTTTTTCTCTTCCTGAGAATTCCTGCAAGGAGTGCAACGAACGTCTGCAAGGTGTGCGTTGATGAGGGTTTGAGTTTTATCTCAGAAATCTCAGGAGAGATACTGTTGTTCTCATACCAGCTGAAGTGCAGGTGAAGCATAGAGTCGTGCAAGGTGTGCGTAGGCCAGTTGAAGCCTTGGATTTTATAAATCCAGAAGGGAGGTTGAAGGACCACTGTTGCAAGGAGTGCAAAGGGTTGGAGATCCAAATAACAGAGGTTATTTGAAGGTTTGTCGCAAGGAGTGCGAGCAGGGATCATTGTGGAAGATTGAGTTTATAAGTGAAAGCTTTGGAGGGATTTAACCTTTGAATTGTTCAAAGGGAGACGGAGGCTGAAATCATCTCATAAAAGTTAATTTCAGGAGGGAGACCGTCGAGTCGTTTGGACATAAGTCCTTGAGGAGTGCATATGGTGGTCATAATTCTCCGTGGAGAACTCACGAAGTCGTGAGGACTGTAGGATCTAGAGGAGCTGCAAGGTGGTTAGGAGTTGGACGAATCCGCCACCTTGACATCAAGAATCAACGTGGATAGTTGATCATGGTCTGTCTGAGCCGTCAAATCATTTCGGGAATTCGGGACCCGTAAGTTCAGAGTGCAGGTCAAAACCCTTGGTCACTCAAACTCTCGGTTCGTAAAAGGGATAATCAAGTGTGAAATTTCGTTATTTCGGGGTTCGGCATATCGAAAATATCGATGATAAGGAACTAGGACCTTAGCATTGAAAATCCTGAAGTCCTGAAACGTGATGTGCCTTTGGTGTGAAACATCGAAATTTCAACATATTGGGGTTCGACATTTCGGAAATCCTGATGACAAGGAGTCGGGGCTCTTAGCACTGGAAATCCTGAAGTCGCGAAACACGAAGTGTCGTTGGAGTGAAATTTCGGCATTTTGGCTTTTCGGGGTCCGAGAAGTAGAGGAGACAAGTGATTTTTGGAACCTAGAGTTTCAAACCCCCGGTACACGAAATCCCGAAAAAGGGTCGCTATTTCAAAATTTGGGAATTGGTGCGGCAAGTGAGTTGGGACCGAGAATCGGGAACTCCCAGTACATGGATTTTCGAAAGGCCATCGATCGCGCATTCCATGGGACGTTGAGACATTTCGGCATTTCGGCATTTCAGAATTCAGGGAATCATAAGGCAAGAGGAACGATTGTTGGGTCGTTTGCTCAAGTCTCAAAAAGCCGAATTTAGTGGCAACAGGTGGTGTGCGTTGGAGCGGTCAACCCTCGTTGACAATTCACATTTCGGCATTTGTCAAGAGCTGTGGAAATATATTGGGACTCTCCAACTCCCGAAACTCGAAGTCCTTTGTGGCTAAAACAAAGGGTTTGATTAACCCTTGGTGTGGTTTTAGTGAAGATCCTGTGCGGATCTCAGCCCGAGGGCAGGGGGTCTGTGTCAGTGTGGTATCAGAGCTCAGAATAAATTCTTTGCTTTCTGTAGCAGAGAGAAGGTAGAAAATTTTACAACCATSCTGCCAAGAAGAAGAGATAGGCAAATACCTGATCCAACAGAGRAAAGAGAAATGCCGAGAAGAAGAGACAGGAAAATACCTGATCCAACAARGGAAAGAGAGATGTGTGAATTACGTGCCAGGCTTGATGCTATGGAGACAACACAGAGGCACACAGTTGACGCTAAAGATATCAGCGAGGCTGAAAGTGAAGATGAAGATGAAAATAAAGAAGTTGTAGTCGAAGATTCTACAGAAGAACGCTTATTCAGGGCTGTTGCAAGGATAGGTGCTAGAGAAAAAAATGGACATTCCAGTGTACGAAGGAAACTTGGATGTTGAAGAACTTGTAGACTGGATTAGAGCTCTAGAAAAATACTTCGACTATGAGGATGTCGAGGAAGATAAGAAAGTAAAACATGTCATTACTAGACTTAAAGGGTATGCAACACTGTGGTGGGATGAACTGCAGGATGACAGACGCTGCAAGGGCAAGTAGAAAATCAAAAGCTGGGATAGAATGGTTGCAAAAATGAAAGCCAAATTTATACCCAAGGATTATCAAATCACTCTGTTTCAGAGGATGCAAAATTTGAGACAGAAGCTGATGTCAGTGAAGGAATACACTGAAGAATTCTACAGGATAAACATCAGACCAAGTAATCGGGAAAGTGATGATGAAAAAGTTGCCAAGTACATGAATGGTTTGCAATATGACATTCAATATGTGATGAGCATGATGACCATTCAGACTGTGGAAGATGCTTACCATATAGCTCTGAAAGCTGAAGAGAAGCTGAGCCGGAAGCAAGGTCAAAGAGGCTGAGGTAGAAGTCAAGCCAGAGGCAAAACAATTGCCCAAGATAGGACTCAGAAACCTAAATAAGAGGGAAAAAAACCTCAAACTCAACCTGAGAGGGGAGGAATCTCACAAGGAAGGAAATATGCTGATAGAAATACTTTTTCTCTAGCCAGAGGATGAGGAAGAGGTAGAGGAGGTGAAGTGAAATGCTTTGTCTATGGAAAAATCAGACATAAATCCTATGAGTGTCCAGATAGGAAGAAAGATAGTGGTGAAACTCACATTGCCGAAGCTCAAGGACGAAATGTTGAGGCAGAAGATGCTGAGGGCGGAAGATCTTTGATGATGAGGAAAGTTCTCTTGAAGCCGGAGAAGGAAGTAGAGAACCTAGCCCAAAGAAACAGTTTGTTTCAGACTGCTTGCAAAACTAAGGACAGGGTATGCAAGGTCATAGTGGACAACGATAGCACATACAATCTCGTATCTATAGAGATGGTAGAAAAGCTGGAGCTGGAGACTATTGTACATCCAAGCCCATACAGAGTTTTGTGGCTACAAAAAGGACATTAGGTAAATGTCACTAAACAATGTTTAGTTGAATTTAAAATAGGAGGATATAAAGATGAAATATTATGTGATGTCATTCCCATGGATGTTTGGCATCTATTGCTGGGTAGACCGTGGCAATATGATAGAAACGTGGTTCATGATAGGAGAAAGAACACATACACCCTGAAGAAAAATGGTAGGAATCACATGTTGCTGCCAATTAAGGATAAAGAGGTGAAAACAGAAATGAGAAACACTTTACTTCTCATGAATGGGAAGGAACTTCTTGATGAGGTTAAGAAGAAGGAAGACACACAATTTATTGTGGTCAGGAAGCCCAAAATTGTTTTGACCAGTACGAGGATAGATGATTTACCCGAAGAGATCCAGGAGTTGCTGGGAGAGTTTGTTGATATAGTAGTGGACAAAATACCTTGTTCGTTGCCACCTATCAGGAGTATAAGTCATCATATCGATCTTATACCTGGAGCCAGTTTACCAAACAAAGTAGCGTACATATTGACACCGCAAGAAAATGAAGAAGTTAAGAGACAGGTCCAGGACTTAATGGACAAAGGATTGATTCGAGAAAGCTTGAGTCCATGCGTTGTTCCGACAGTGCTCAGCCCAAAGAAAGATAGAGGCTAGAGAATGTGTACAAACTCAAGGGAAATCAATAAGATTACCATCGGATACAGATTTCCATTGCCAATGATGGACGACTTGATGGATTGCTTGAGTGGAGAAAGATTTTTTTCAAAGATTGATTTGAAAAGAGGATATCATAAAATCCAGATGAGAGAAGGTGATGAATGGAAGACAACATTCAAGACGAATGAGGGACTGTATGAATGGCTTGTCATGCCATTTGGCTTAACGAATGCACCCAGTACTTTCACGAGATTGATGAACGAAGTCCTAAAGGATTTCATATGGAAATTCGTCATTGTATACCTTGACGATATATTGATTTTTAGCAAGACTGAAGAAGAACACTTAAAGCATTTAGTTGCAGTAATGAGGAGATTACAACAGGAGAAATTGCTGATTAATATGAAGAAATCGTCATTTATGAGGACATAACTCATTTATTTGGGTTTTGTTATCTCTGCAAATGAATTAAAAATGGATCCATAAAAGATAAAGGTGATTAAGAATTGGCCATCGCCGGAGAGCGTGTTTGAAGTTCGAGGCTTCCATGGTTTGGCTAGCTTCTACAGGAAATTCATCTGAAACTTCAGTGGAATTAGCGCAACGATGATGGATATGGTGAAGAAAAGACATAAATATTTTCACTGGATGGAGGAAGCAGAGAAGAGTTTCAACCTGTTGAAGAAGAAGATTATTGAGCAACCAATTCTGGTTTTGCCAGATTTCAGCAAGACATTCCAGGTTAGGTGTGACGTGAGTGGATTTGCAATTGGAGAAGTCTTGAGCCAAGACGATAGGCCGATCGCATATTTCAGTGAAAAAATGAATGAAGCGAAAAATAAGTACTCCACATATGACAAAGAATTCAATGCAGTCATACAAGCATCGAAGAAATGGAGACATTATTTGGTTCCCAAGGAGTTTGTTTTGTACAACGATAATCACGCTTTACAATTTGTGACTCGACAGTAGAAGTTGAACCAAAAACATGCTAAATGGGTTGAATTCATGCAAAATTTTACTTTTGTGATTAAGCATATTTCTGGAACTTCTAACAAAGTTGTTGATTCTTTGAGCAGGAAATGTTTTCTTATGCAGGAATTCAGAGTCAAGACTTTGGGTTTTGATAACCTCAAAGAAATGTACAGGGATGATCTAGATTTCAAGGAGGCATATGAGGCATATGAGAATCCAATTCTCAGAGACAGAAGCCAATGGATTGAATACATGATCCAGGATGGATTATTGTTCAAGGGAAATCAGCTATGTATTCCAAAATGCTCCATGAGGGAGAATCTCCTGAAGGAAAAACACAGTGGAGGATTGGCCAAACATTTCGGTCATGACAAGACATTCTAAAGGTGCAAAATTTGCCAGCACACGAAAGGAAAAATACAGAACACAGGGTTATACCAACCATTGCCCATACCTGAAAGGCCGTGGGATGCAGTGAGCATGGATTTCATATTGGGACTGCCAAGGACACAAAGAGGATGTGATTCGATCTTTGTGGTAGTCGACAGATTTTAAAAAATGACACATTTCATACCATGCCAGAAAACTAGTGACACAACTCATATTGCGAACCTGTTTTTCAAGGAAGTCGTCAGACTTCACGGCTTGCCAAAGAGTATCATGTCTGATCAAGATACCAAGTTCATGGGGAATTTCTGGAGGACCTTATGGAAGAAGTTGGGGACAAGTTTGTCTTTTAGTTCAGCATATCATCCTCAGACAGATGGACAGACAGAGGTCGTAAACATGAGCTTGGGAGATTTGTTGAGGATCTTAATGACTGAACACCATAGTCAGTGGGATCACATTCTACCACAGGTGGAATTTGCTTACAATGATTCACTCAATAGAAGCACAGGGCAGAGTCCATTCCAGATTGTATATGGAATGCAGCCAAGAAGAGTTTCTAAATTGAAAGAGGCAGATCAAGCTGAATTTAGAAGTGTTAGTGCAGAGGACTTTGCAGAAGGAATGAAGGAGCTTCACAGCCAAATTAAGGAGCAATTGCAGAGTTCAAGTCAAGAATACAAGCGAAGAGCAGATCAACACAGGCGAGAACTTCAATTTGAAGTTGGTGATTTGATTCTTGCGCATCTGAGGAAGGAAAGGTTCCCAAGGGGAACGTATAATAAGCTGAAGATGAAAAAGATTGGACCGTGCAAGGTCATAAGGAAATTTGGGACAAACACATATGAGATTGAATTACCCGATGGGGTCGGAATCTCACCGATATTCAATGTTGTGGATTTGTGCCCTTATAGAGATGAAGAAGTAGGAGCAGAGGAGGAGCAGAAAGAAATTCATTGGACAAAAAAATGCCTGTAGCTGAAAAGCCACATATGGAAAGCATAATTGACAAGAGGATTAGCAGAAAGACCAAGAGAAAAGAGTATTTTGAATACTTTGTCAAATGGAAGGGACATCCAGTTGAAGATGCTAGTTGGGAGGATGAAGCAACAATTCATAAGCATGGACAGACTGTGCAAGAGCTCATGAACAGGAGTTCATGAAAATTTTCAAGAAGGGGAGTATGATGCAGGAGCATCGTACAAAGACAAAGCCGAAGCATGTGCCTAGCCAAAGGAACAACTGGACACGCAGATGGGGAAAAAGAGCACGTTTTTATGAAAACATTTTAAATTTTGAAATTTGAAGCATTAATGTAATAAATAGGAAAAGGCGTACTTACATTTATGGCTTGGAGATATGAACAGATCTGGAGAGATTACTCTCATCTGCCAGATGTATTAGGCATTTAAGTCTGTTAATGTAAAGTAGGTAGGTATGAATGTTAGATTAGACAATTTAGAAGCATAGGAGGGAAAACAGATATAGACACCCTCACCCTTGTATCATTGTAATTTTATGATTATTCAGAATTCATAAGTTGTAGAGCTGTAGCAGAGAACTGTAGAGAAGAACCCATGTACAGGAGCACTTGAGTTAATATATGAAGCTTTGACTCAATTTTCATGGTGTTATGATGCTTACTGTTTACATTTGTTGAATGGTATGTTTACAGTTGATTTGTTTCTCTGCTATGCATTTGTTTTCAATGTTGTGTTATGTGTATGATTTCATGTTGAGTGTATGAAGTCTGAGAGAGGAGAAAAATGAGTTTCAATTGTTTCTCTTCCCGATAATTCCTGCAAGGAGTGCAACGAATGTACACAAGGTGTGCATTGATGAGGGTCTGAGTTTTATTTCAGAAATCTCAGGAGATATACTATTGTTCTCATACCAGCTGAAGTGGAGGTGAAGTATAGAGTCGTGCAAGGTGTGTGCAGGCCAGTTGAAGCCTTGGATTTTATAAATCCAGAAGGGAGGTTGAAGGACCACTGTTGCAAGGAGTGCACAGGGTTGGAGATCCAAATAACCAGAGGTTATTTGAAGGTTTTTCTCAAGGAGTGCGAGCAGGGATCATTTTGGAAGCTTGAGTTTATAAGTGAAAGCTCAAGAGGGATTTAACCTTTGAATTGTTCAAAGAGAGACGAAGGTCGAAATAGTCTCATAGAAGTTAAGTTCAAGAGGGATAGTGCCAATTCGTTTGGACAGAAGTCCTTGAGGAGTGCATCTGGTGGTCAGAATTCTCTGTGGAGAACTCGTGAAGTCGTGAGGACCGTAGGATCTAGAGGAGCTGCAAGGTGGTTAGGAGTTGGATGAATCCGCCACCCTGACATCAAGAATCAATGTGGATCATTGATCATGGTCTGTCTGAGTCGTCAAATCATTTAAAATTTCAGGACCTGTAAGTTCGGAGTGTAGGTCAAAACCCTTGGTCACTCAAACTCCCGGTTCGTGAAAGGGATAAGCAAGTGTGAAATTTCAGTATTTTGGGGTTCGGCATACCGGAAATCTCAATGACAAGGAACCAGGAACTTAGCATTGAAAATATCGAAGTCGTGAAATGCGACGTGCCTTTGGTTTGAAACATTGACATTTCAGCATATCGGGGTTCGACATTTCGAAAATCCTAATGACAAGGAGTCGGGGCTCTTAGCACTGAAAATACCGAAGTTGTGAAACACGAAGTGTCATCGGAGTGAAATTTTGGCATTTCGGCTTTCCGGGGTCCAGGAAGTAGAGGAGACAAGTGATTTTTGGAACCGAGAGTTTCAAACCCCCGGTACACGAAATCCTGAAAAAGGGTCGCTATTTCAGAATTCAGGAATTGGTGCGGCAAGTGAGTTGGGACCGAGAATCGTGAACTCCTGGTACGCAGAGTTCCGAAAGGCCATCGATCGTGCATTCCATGGGACGTTGAGCCATTTCGACATTCTGACATTTCAGAATTCGGGGAATCATAAGGTAAGAGGAACGATTGTTGGGTCGTTCGCTCAAGTCCAAAAAAGATGAATTTAGTGGCAACAGGTGGTGTGCGTTGGAGCGGTCAACCCTCATTGACAATTCGCATTTCGGCATTTGTCAAGAGTTGTGGGAATATATCGGGACTCTCCAACTCTCAAAACCTGAAGTGCTTTGTGGCTCAAACAAAGGGTTTGATTAACCCTTGGTGTGGTTTTAGTGAAGATCCTGTGCGAATCTCAACCCGAGGGCAGGGGGTCTGCGTCGAAGATAGTTTCTTGCTTTCGTAGATTAGAAGAGATAGTTTCTTGTTTTCATAGGTTTAGTTGATAGTCTTTCTTGCTTTCAATAGAATAGATTTCCTTTCATGCATTGCATTGAGCATTTACATTTCCTTTCACGCAAGAGAAATAGTTTTGCATTAGGCATTTAGTCCACTTGCCTCTTAGGCTAGGTATTTGTTTGATGAAAAGTCTTTGCTTACTTGTTTTTTTCTTTTTTCTTTTGCTTGCTTGTCTATTTTCTTTAATAGGTTAGTTAGGTGTTTTTTCTTTCTTGTTTATTTTCTTTAATAGGTTAGATAGGTGCTTTTGCTTACTTGCTTATTTATTTGCTTTCATAGGGTAGTTTTTCATTGAATGTAGGTTGGAAAGTTAAAGGTAGTTTTCTTTCATCATTTTCTTAGTATGCTTAGTAGTTTACCTTTTCTTATTGTCATGAACAAGTTTGCTTTGAATGGGGTTTTTACTTTCTTTCTTAGGAACTATCCATCGGCCCTTGGCCCAAAAGTACTTAGGTTACCTAGTTTCAATTTTTTTAGTAGGCTTTGTTCATTAGATATGTTTGCTTGAGTAGATTAGCCCTAGATAGCTGCTTTCCTTTGTTAGTCTACACTCCTACCAACCTTTTTACCTTTGACATATATTTTTCTACAACTCTAAGTTTACTTACCCCGGGTTGACAATTTAATTGAGGGTAGTTTAGTGTCTTTTTTAGTACATATAAAACACCTAACAGATACCAAAGATGAAAATGAAAAATTGAAGAAGGAAAATATGGAGGCCCAAATCAAGTTGAAGGATATGTTAGATTTATATGAGAAGACTATTGATAAATCAATATACTTGACTAAGAGGTCTCTACCCCTGCATAGACAACTTAAGAATGTGTATAAACAAAGGAGAGATTGCCAAGCTGAGATCAGGAGATTGAAAGCATAATTGAAACCTTTCAAAGAGCAGGTAGAAAAAAGGAATTTGGATATATTAGCTAATGTGGATACTGGAAGGAGTACGAGAAAAAGATGAATATGGGATTTTATTTTTACATCAACATAATTTTTGCCATGGTTCACCTTTTTGCACATACTTATAACCTGAGTAATGATTTTTGTCTTGAGTTGAGGTTACTATATTCATATGTTTTCTCCAAAGGTTACTTCATGTTTCAGAAGTTTGTAGCAGGCTCTGGAATGGTTTTCCCAACTTCTTGTGTAAGTTTTAAAATTTGGAATCATTCTGGAGGTAAAAAGGCACCTACAGGAAAGTTCATAGCACGTGAACTCAAAGGTGCTGCGAACTAATGTTTTTAGGACAGTCTATAGCCCAAGTGTTGTGAATTGGGTGTCATGAAGATTTTGAGCTGATAAGGACTGCCAAGTGTCAGGTTGGGATTGGATAATATTTTTAAAGATCAGTTGCACATCAAGGGCTACCCGCCTCAAGGATATGCCTACAATAAAACCACATGCATCAAGTTGGTAGTAGTTGTTTTTAATGATGCCAACATTTTCCTGAACTATAGCATTATGGTTACATTTTTGTTGTGCACCTAGTGCCACACCTTTCTTAGGAATATAATCCTATGTAGTAGATAGGTGGAGAATTGTAGAGATATTTTTGGATATTTTTTTATTTAAGATGCATTGTAACTCTATGAGATGTTTGAATGGTTAGAGAGTGAGGCTCTTATAGTTAGTTTCAAATTGTAACGAAGTTTCCTGATGTATGTATCAGACTCAAGAATCTTTAATAGTGAATGATCAGTTTCCTTTCCTACTGTCACATATGTTTCTATCTCACTTTGATGTTAGTTGGCAGTGAAGGATTCATCAATATGCTTGTTCCTTACTACAATAAATGATTTATTGTTGGTTATTCATGCAAGTATGATCAACGTGTTTTCTCTTGTTGATTAGGAGGTTCTTATTCAATGAGATTTCTTCTATATGTGTTTCAGAAGTACTTGATGTAACCTTATGCATGTATTTAATTTTCCTTGTTAAGTCTTCTATATTCCAATTGATATCTCTACACATTGATTTGAAGCTATTCAAAGCCTTGATTTTTGGTGTGTTTTTCATGGAGGTTTTGTGTTGAAATCATAAACTGAGTATCACACCCATTTCCCACACATCGAAAACCATTTTTATTCAAAATTCTGATGTGTATTAGGCTTATGACTACAACAGTCTAGGTGTGAATTCTAGTGATAAAAACTCGGATCTAATAGTTCCCTAACCTTAGATATAGTTTTGAGAAGTATTTTTCTCCATGTAGTTCATCCAACATCTCATCTATGAATGATATAGGGAATTTTTTTTTATAGTTAGTTTATTTAATCCTTAATAGTGTATGCATAGTCTAAAAGGGTGCATCCTTTTTATGAACCAACATTATTGGGGCTGCATATGGGCTCATACTTTTTGTAATAACCCCACATTTTAATAAGTCTTGAATTAGCCTTTCTATCTATGTTTTATGGTGGTGAGGATATCGACAGGGTTTGATATTAACCGGTGTTGAGTCTAGTTTAACCTTGATTATATGCTCTCTTTCTGGAGGAAACTTCATATATAAGCTTTGGAATACCTTGTCATATTTTTGGATTAACGCTTCAATCTCTGGGTGTTGAGGAAGGACCACTTCTGATGCTAATATCTCCATTTGATGACATTGTGCCACGTAAGTCGGTCCTCCTTTTCGAATTAGTTTCTCCATTTTTCATGAGGATATAATTTGGGTGGGGGGTGGATGGAATCTATATAATTTATATCTTCTTCCTTACCATTTGAATTTATAAATTGTTTTTGGTGATTTGCAAAATAGGTCCCCAATGTTTGTGACCATTGAATTCCCAGGACAATGTCTACTCCACCCAAGGGTACTATGTAGAACCCAGATTCCAATTTCTAATATTCTATCTATAGCTTGACCTTGTGACACTTTCCCCCTCCATCATTTTTTTTCCATCTGCCACCATCACTCTTTTATCTTCGGTTGAATACACAAATAGATTTAATCTCTTTTCAACATTTATATCTATGAAATTATGGGTGTTCGATGTGTCTATAAGAATGGCGACATTCTCTTTTTTCACATGCCCCCTTATTTTTAATGTTTGTGGTTGTGTTATTCTTGTTATTTCGTCAAGGGATATCTTGGGCATGGACTCTTTAGGATTTGTACTCGGGACATCATATTCATCCTTAATTTCTTTATATGAGTCACTGCTAAATGTGTCTGATTCCTTCTCTGCTTCACAAGTATATAGTTTTTCAGTGTTGCATCTGTTCCCTGGAGACCATTTGTCTCCACAATATCTGCATTTGTTTTCCCATTTCTTATCTGAGTCATGTTGTCTGCTTTCACCTTCTCTTAAATGGGGTGGTACATACTTGTTAAACTTGTATGTAGAGTATTTATTTGATTTTTCATTTGAATATTTATTTGACTTGTCTGAACTTGTGAATGATGGCCTATTGAACTTGTTTTTTTGTCCAATTATCTTTGTTGCGTGTCTATCATCCTCGATAGTTTTAGTTTTCCATAGTTTTATTTCACTACAAATGTAATCCTTCAACCCACATATATACATTTTTAGTGATTGTTCATTTGTGAATCCACATTGTCTTGTTGCGGCCAAAACTTCTCATTCGTGTGTATAGTTGTTTATGTTTCCTTTTTGTTTAAGATGCATGAACTTGTTATATAGTGCATTGTCTTCTTCATCATGGAACCTTTTTAGTAGGGCGATTGTGAAGCTTTGAAAATGGAGGGAACAAGCATCACATTTTCTGGACCACCGTAGAAACAAGTCATAATATTCCCCTTCTAAATTATTGGAGGTTATCATTATTTTTTCCTGTTCACCCAACAAGGGGTTTGATTCAAAGATACTATCCATTTTGTTGGTCCAAATGAAAAATCCTCTATGGTCCTTGTCGTCATATTTCATTAACTCATTTTTAAACTTTTGATAACATTTATCTTGAAATATGGAGCTATGCATATTTCTTGAAAATTTTACCTTTGGTGTTTCCTGGTGTCCTTGATCATTTGTATTTTGTAATTCTAGACTTTGTGGTGGTCTTCGATAAGCTAATGCATCTACCTGTTTAGTCAATTGCTCATTTTTTTTGCTATTTTCATTAAGTTTCCTTGTTGTTTCATCCATATCATCACCCCACTTATGTAGTTGTTCGTTCCATCGGTTTTTGGAGAGTTCTAGTAATTTTTGCCGTTATTCTATCAATGTGTCAATTTTGTTTTCCCCTTCTAATAATCTATTGATTTTTTCACTCATCTTTTTTTTTAATTTTTTCGCGTTGTTGATCTGGTGGAGTTTCCAGTGATGGAGGTACGACAAAGTTTGTAGCGGTGGACTATATGGTGAATTTTTGCGTCCTATATAGACTGTGGCAGACAATGTGGCAGTTGCTTGTATGTTGAACTGTATGACTCATAGTCATACAAAGTTGGCACAATTTGGTTGTTGATGGGTATTTAACTCACTAAATCGGTTGGGGATTTTGCTCTGATACCACTGTTACAACATTTCGGTTTATGTAATTTGTAGAAAAAATTCTTTGTAATATATATATTGATTGATAATTGTTAAAAAAATATGAAGATACAATGAGCCTCGTTACGATATACTTATAGCATTGATTGGTCACAAGGTGAAAAGGTACGCTGCCCTTGATATTTCATTAATTTTAATTAGATTATTATTATTATGGTACTATATTTACATTACTATATTTATTTTTATGTTTATAACAACCTAACAAGATCCTTTCCCTTGGTGTTTTTCCTCATTAGGTTCAATACCCGTGAGTGGTTGTAGATGTATTTTGTGATACATTTGGAATGCTCTACAATTTTCTTGATCCAATATTGTTTTCCTATGCTCTCAAGCATGAGCTCTATGCAATGTGCAACATAGGGGGTCCAAAATATGGTCTTGTAATTGGACTCTAACATTTTACCAGTGAGAACATAGTTATAGGCATTATCAGTGATGATTTGAACAAAATTTGTCTCCCCCATTGAGTAACAATCTCATCCAAAAGATGAAATAATAGGTTTTCATATTTCACCTTATCCAAGGCATCAACAGATTTCAAAAACATGGTTCCTCAAGGGAAACAAAGAAGGAAATTTGTGTGTGTATGGTTCTTTCTATCAATCCATCCAAAATGATGGTACAACCTATTATATTCCATGAAGCTCTAAAATCCTTCAACTATTCCTCTATGGATGAAACCTCTTTTTTCAAAAGAAATCCCCTCAAGTCATGCAAACTAGGGCCTTTGAATCCATTCCCTATAGCAATAATAGAATCCCACATAGGCGGGTAATAAGGAGAGCAAGCACCATTGAAGGGGATATTTGTATCATACCACCATTTGGTGATGTATTCAAAAGCAAACTCTTTGTATTTCTTCTTCATCTGGCTATCTAAGGTGGGTTGAGTTTGACTTGGTTGAGAGGCACTAGCAATGCTAGGGAAAGGTGTAAAATAACTTTGAATGTTCTTCTATTTTTTAGGTTGTCTATCAGGAGGGGTAGGAGCATAACGAAAGGGGTCCATAACATTGGTAGAGGGGATAGAGGATGACCCTTCAAGTTCAAATTAAAAACCAACATTTTCTCTCATTGCAACAAATTGTTTCTTTCTCTCGATTTCATCATTTATCTCCTTTTTCCTAGCCTTGTCTTCCCCAAATTTTTCAAATTGAATTTGCAATTCAAATATAATATGTCCAATCGCCTCCAATGGTGTCTTCCATGGGAAAAATTGGCCTCCGATAACAACCAATTTTTTTTTCATCCTATGAATCACTACCCCCTTTATATGTTTCTTGCAATATTTGCAATACATCTCATTAGCAAAAACATCACATTTGATCCATGCAAGGTCTTTGACACTTAAAATTTAAGTGGCAAGAAATATGCAAATCTGCGACAATGCAAACCTATCTTAATATACAAAATTAATAGTACATACTTAAAACTAGTAGAAAAATGAAATATAGAACATTGAAACTACAAAAATGTAAAGACAAATTTTAATATGCAATTCAATGAGAGGAAAAAATAAGAATAGAGTTATCATTTAGTTCTTAACATACTTGAGAATGAGAAGAATGGATAGTGGGCTCCTCCAATCTTGAAGGTGTGTCGTAGCCTCCTCATTTAGATGTCAAATCCACCATAAATAGCCCAATATCACTGCAAAACCAGCTCCAAGCTCACTCTAAATCATTTCTCTTCAATGTTGCTCCAAAACTCCAAAGAGAGGTGTGAAGAAAATATAGGCAGGGGGTTTGTCTTTATAGTTTTTTTTTAGGGTTTAGGATAGTTGAAATTAGGTTTTAGGAAATTAAAAAAAAATCAATTTAATCACCTACAGGTTGCAGAGTGGGGTCCAAGGGGTGACTCAATTGAGTTACGATGGACTCAACTAAGTTGTATTGATTTGGTACCGAACTAGATGATTAATAATTTTACTCCACCGATTCGATGCCAAACCAGTCATCCGAGTCATTGGAAGGACCAAGTCGATACAATGAGATATTGACTCGACGGAGTTGACTGAGTATAAGTCAACTCGGTCCGGATTTGAATACACTGGTGTACTCTAGGTTAGCAATGGATTTCCCATCCTGCCTTGTGCTAAATGCACAATCACATCAGTAATCACAAACAAACATTTTCTTCAACTCAAACTAACATTGGAGGATACACTATGTTGATGAAAGGAATGGAAATCCTCCTTACTCATACATTTTCGAATCTCATTAGGCTAGGTGATATAGGCGATATTATTACTCTAACTTATAGCCTATCAAAATCTGAATATGTGTGTGTGTGTGTGTGTGTGTGTGTGTGTGTGTGAGATATAAAATTAACAAAAAATAAAAGAATGAACTTGGTGATCAAAGAATTATAAAGACAGATATAAAATAAAAAAAGTTGAAATATGAATAAAATGACAAATCTAAAATGAAGTTTTAAAATAATTTTGTAAGTGAGAAGAAATCAACAAATATTTTTATTAATGCCAACTCTGATTTACAATTGAAGATATCTCTTCATGTCTCTACGAAGACTTGAACCAAATAATTTCTTGGAAGTCCAAGATGTAACTAAGACTCATACATGGACATCTAAGTTCAAAATAAAAGATCACAATGCAAGACCAGTGTAGATCACTTCAAGTTATATGTGCATCATCGTTTTAAACTCTGCAAAACTTTCATTAATTAACATTGAATTAATTCAAAACTTCCAATTAAGACATAACACACTTCAAGAAAAGAAATGACATTGGAGCATATCACTGATCAATGCCTCCTAGTATTTTCTTTGCCAACTTCAAAATAAATTTGTTGTCAATAAGATATTTCAACTCTAAGGAATACTCAAAATAGAATGAAAAGATGAATACCTCACTTGTAAATCAGGCATACATTATCAAAAGTTTCACTTCTCTATTTTCTCATGTCTTCCATTGATTTCCTCTCTTTCTTTTATATCTTCCTGAAGTAGTTAGGTAGTTCAACTACCTTTTTTTTTTAAGATTTAATTATATTTTATTTAAGAGATGACAACTTAATTTAATATAAGGGTCCAAAAATAATTTTGTATTTTAATCAATAATAGGTGGGGTCCCACTAGGTCCTTGGATCTTTATTTTTCATGATTTCCCTTGTATCTCCATATATATATATATATATATATTCATCAAAATAATTCCATATCAGCAAACACTTGTACCTCCCATATATCGAAATAATACAATATTTAAAGTTTTCAGAAAAACAAATTCACATGTTAGTTGTTTGTCCCAAAATAAAATATCATATGTCTAGAATAAAACATTGTCATGACATAAATTAAAAGATATGGGGGTATTTCTTCCTAAAATAACTTTCTCTTTCTTTCCTTCCTTTAGACATATTTGGTTTAATGTTTAGTACGTCCTCAAGAAAACCTTTCTTCTCTTCATAGTTACTTATTTCTATATGCATGCAATTGAAGACAATTTCCCTCTTACCACTTTCTTCCTTCGTTGATTATTGATTTGAGTGTACAGAGGATCCCTGGGATGTATCGGTGCTAGGGGGAGCAATAGGTCTATTTCCTTTGTCCATTTGAATTTCATGAGAGGGCACTCTATGTTCCTTGGGAGGAGAACGAGCTATGGAAGTAGGTGATGTAACAAAAGGCACCGAATGATGAGAAGGTAGTGTGGGATTGACAGGCCATTGTATGATACTAGAAGGATGATGCATTGGATTTTTATCCCAACCATCATTCACAGGTTGAACATGAGGCTTGGGAAATTCCATGATATTGGGGTGAGGTTGCAAAGTTGCACTAGGGGGAGATGGGGGTTGATGGAAAACATATTGTCCACCATGGTTTAGGTAACAATTTTTCACCAGTTATTTAAACTCATTTGAATCTGCATCAAAATGGATAGAGAAACTTATCCTCTTGTGTATCCCTTTCTACCAAAACATATTTGGCATTCTGCCTCTGTTTCCTTTATTACCTTTGTTATTCCTTCTGTTACTCCCTCTGCTCAAGAAACTCATATATTTCCATTTCCATTTCCATTAGTCAATAGAAAATCCTTCAATTATAATACAACACAGAGCAAATGAACATTTATAGCAATATTTGTTAAATATGACTTAGTAAGGCTCTATCTACAACACGATAGATCAAGTATGCAAGGGGATAAATGAAAAAAAAAGGATAATGTATACGAGGGAAAGAAAACCAAAATTCATTCATCACCATTAATTTTTTCTTCAATGTTTCTTTAGCCAATTTGAAACTTCAATATTATACATGTCTCTTCAATATGACTTTTTTAAACATGAACATGGATTAATGAAAACAAAATGGAAAATGAAAAAAATGAATGGGGCAGTTTTTCTTTTTCTTTAATACATTTATATCAGCTCTGCACTTTAATAAACCTTTGTATTATTTAATTAAAGAGGGAGTATACTTATTAAAAGTGATCAATAATGAATGGATAATGTGAAAAATTTCATGTGAAATCATTTAGGACTCAAACTTTAGCCATTACTTCCAATGTATGGTCCATTTTTTTTACAAGTATTACCGAATAATAATCCAATGGTAATATGAAAAGTCAACGAAAAACTTATAGCAATTGGAATTGAGTATTCGAAAGACCACAACATTATTTATAATATCCATAATAAATTTGGTAAATCAATTGCAATCTACTGTTGTAAGAATAAACGAATTATCTTTATGACTTGTTTTATTTATAATTCTTTCCAGTAGTCGAAATATCAAGAACCTATGTGTCGACCAACCCGCATTCTAAAAAAAATAGTGATCCAATTGACAGAGTAGAACATAGTATAGAGAAACCATGTGGACAAAATAATGAAGATGGGTCGAATACATAACCCATGTAAGTATCACCCAAGAGTTATGTGAAGGCCGATAGTTATCCATATTTATTCAAATCAACGAGCTAGGTATGAGCTGAAATATATGAGTGAAAGACTTTGCTTATAATGACCATGCTTTAAAATGTAAACAAAGTCACCAATATGGAAAAACGAAGAACGGGATATCATTTATTTTGACTCAAATACTAGCTCATCTAGCAGAGGCCTAATATTAGGTTTGAACAGTGGCTAAAGATTATTTGAGAAACTAATGTTTTGGATTAAATATAACTAGGGATTCGACCTTCATGCTTTTTAAATGATTCCAAATCAAATTTAGTTCACATTTATCCATGATAAATTTGGTCATCATTCTGATTTTATCTTGTTAACCCCCCACCCTAGGGGTAACTAAGGAGATGATGTCTGAAGGCCCATAGGTAGTAGACATGGAGTGTCAAGAGCTAGATGGATGCATCCCACAAATCCCCTCTTCTTCACTACAGTTCACCATCATCATCATCATCGGTAGAAGCACAACGTCCACTACACCGGCCTGGCTCCTAGAAGATAGCAAGTCTTTCTTTATGAGGTAACAAGTCCAATCTAATGGTAAGTCTCACTTTAATATTTGAATCATTTAAGCATGTTGCAAAGAGTCTTTTCTTGATTATGGAACGTTTTCTTGGAAATTATATCTTTTGCCTAATTTCACCTTGGTGGTTGGCATGGTATCCTAGCAAGTTGGTCACCCTCAGGAAAAGGGTTTCTATTGGGGGGTTTCCTTCAAGGTTCAGCGTACCATTCCCTCTCATACTTACCACTTTCCACAGTTCTTCCCCTATGTTTCCTCATCTTTTTGGTTTTCAGGTGCATTGACCCCAAAAAGGGTTTGTACTTCATTTCATGGGAAGAAGGGGCTAAAGGCCCAGAGGTATTGTAGTTGAAATCATACATAAATGCTTTCCATAAAGTCCTGAGAGCCATGAAACTCTTCTCTAGAGGAATAAAGGAATTTTAAGTTAAAAAAAAAAGTGTCCTACTTGAAGGGGGACTGCATTGCAGTGTTGTTTTATTTCCAGTACACATAGCACCCAATGTGTTCTAACTTCAAGGGGTATTGTAGTGCTCTTTTATTTATAGTGCACATAACACTCAATGTTCAGACTTAATGAAAAAGGAAACAATGGGCTTGGAAAAAGGTTGCATTACAAATAAATGGAACTCAAGGATGTAGCACACCCTCCATTAAGGAACCCATAAATGAGACAATATTAATCCTTGATATGTCAATAACCCCATGCCGATGATTATTTTCCCAATCAACCTCATACTCATTTCATGATATAGATAGGGTCTTCTTGGGAAACATTCCTTGAATTGGGGATTGACCTACCCAATATGGCACCATGACACCCCTCCCATACCTAAATTTGAAAAATTTTATAAGGTGTTTGAGCATTTGTTTAATTTGAAAAGGGAGGATTTGATGCACTTGTTTATGTGGTTCTTTTATTAAATGTGACTTACTTGGCATGATTCATATGACTTATGAACACTTGGAGGGCGTACTTTTTTGTCTTCGCAACACCTTTCCCAGTGGAGGATAATGGAATGCACTTGATGTCACCTTTTATACTTGGACGTGGCCTTTGGAGGCCTAGGATGGCACCCTTCATCCCTTGATGTCACCTTGAAATATAGGGTTTGATGGATGATGTGGTTTCAAAGGTGGTTGGATAGGAAGAGACACATGGCATGACACTTTTTCACTTGATAGCATGACATGTGTCCTTTGGAGGCCCAATATTCTCCTCTTGAGGCTTGACATATCACTTTTCAACCCTACGTCACCCTTTTAGGGTTTTAGTATTTTTCATTTTTTCAAATTGTAAAAGAAAAAGAAGGGGGCCAACCCTCTTCTAATTTGTTGTTGACAATTTTAAGTGGAAAAATTGGTTTAGATTGCCTCATATAAATAGAGGACCATCTCATTTTCATTTCTCATCATTAATTCCTCACCATTTGTGAGAACAAGTCTGAAATTTTATCCCTACTTAGCTATCTTTCTCTTCTACACTAATGCAACTTGCTTGGAGGATCAATGTGGATGATTTTGCTGATTTTTAGATGGAATTTCTGAAATTAGGGTTTTATCTCATGTTATCTTGGTGAAGTGAAATTTATGCAATTTTTTCTTTGTGCTATCAATGTTCATGGTACTTTCTCTTTTTCATGCTAGACATCTTTCTTGTTGAAATCCCGAGAGAGGAGAATAAGTGCTTCCTCCTCTCACAAGGTTATTCTTGTTCAAAATTGGTTAAATCTCCTTGTTAGGGTTACATTCCTAAATACCTAAAGTGCTAGCACTTTAGGATTTTATTCCTAGACACTTGATTTTTTGACCTAGTTGAAGTATTAAGAAGGAAGAAAGGTTGCTAGAGCCCAAAATTTCTTGCACTCTATCAATCCTTCTCTTCAAGGTTTAAACCCTAATCCCTAATGTGCTAGCACCTTAGAGTTTAAGTCGTAGCTTCTGCAATGGGTGGATGATACTCTTATTTAGTTTTCCATTCATCATTTATTGTCTCATCATCCACTGGAAAACCTCCCCTGTAAAGAGCGTCTTTGAGCTCTTGCAAAGTATCTTGTAAATTCTAAGTAGATGGTCGATAATGCCTGAGAAATTATTCAATGAGATTTGTAGAATATGGGATACTTTTCAGATCACATGAGTGTGCAAGCCATATCCTTTGACTTGGTTCCAGAGAAGAACAAAAAAACAATCATCAACACATCTTCATGTAGCACATTTAATCTTGAAGCATACTTCATATAATTCATGACATGGGTGACTGCTAGAGTTGGATCACCACTAAATTTAGGGAAACTTTCCCTCCACTTCGTAGAGAAATGATTTGGGTATCCAATGATATTTTGAACATCAATAGAAGGGTAAACCTTATGGAATTCCCATGGTAAGTCTTGTGATGCCATGGTTCCAATACTCAGGGAAACACCTCAATGGAGTCACCAGATGAATTTTATGAAAAACTCATTAAAAATGGAAAAGAGAACTTCCATCAAATGGAATATCCAAAAGAGATTACGAGAAAAGGATTTGGTATCAAATCTTGCCAAAGTGCCATTAGGGCACGAAAGAGGATTCAAAATCCTCCCTGGAAATGGCACCAAAATGTTATTGCAAAAAATATAGGTTGGGAAAAGCCCGACCCAATCCATGAGATAGCGATAAATGTGGGAGAGTCTACCCACTGTCACCTTAGATAAACACTCATCTCACTTTAGTGAAGGAGAATTCCAACACAAGGGGGAAATCTTGGGTGACCCTAGGGGGAAATGAGATGGAAAGTGAGGTTATGGAAGTGATACCCATATAGGTCACTGATAGAGATGATGGAAGGCTTGAAAATAAGTCTTTGAGAAGGAAACACAGTTTCCAAGTGAAAGATATCCGCAGACAATGTTATCCCTTCCCGGAACAAGAAAAATAATGGATATATAAGCCTTTAAACCAAGGGGAACAAGCAAAAAACCTTGATGTCCCAAATTTGTAGTAGTTGTAGAACCTTTGGAGGGCATAGACTTTGTTTTGCAGGACCTTTCTTGGTGGCTAGTTTTTGGATAACAAGCCTAGCTTGGGCTTCCATGGGGAAAGAATCCCACAGGTTGGATGTTATAGGCCCACAAATCAGATCATAGAGACATGACTTCAGAGGCTTACATGACATCATGGAGGATCTTACCCAACTCCTCACCCAAACAACTTTCCTAGGAGAGGCAAAACGTCACCTTTTGAGGCTTGACGCCATGCTTGAGGGGGTTTGATGGTGATGGAGTTATTGCACATTGACACTTGGCACATTTTGATTGGAGGAGACATGGATGGACCCTAGAACATGAGATGAGGCTTAAGGAACCCCAACGACCTCTTCCTTCTTCTCCAACGACTTGGAAAAGTGTCAAAACGTCCCCTAAAGGGGTGACATCATCTTAATTTTAGGGTTTCTAATGTGTTAAAGTGAAAATTAAATATTATTATTTGGTTCAAGGGGTAATATAAGGGTTGTTAACCCCTTATCTTCTGTTTTACCCTTGCTAAGTGGACAAACTATGTTTTAATACTTTTTTATAAATAGAGATCATGTGAATCTCATTTCATAACATAACTCTCCCATTTGGAGAAGTACTTGGATGAAATTCACACCCTCCTTGGGAAACCTTCTCTCTCTTGTGCTCTTTATCTTGGTTTCTGTATGCTATTGGTGGAAGAAGTAGTGTGCTACCCTTTTTGGAGGTATTCTTTGGCATGTATGGTGGTTTTATATTGGTAAGGAGAGGTTTAGCTTTTCATTTCTTGAGCTAGGTAAATATTTATCTTGTTTATGCTTCATTGCTTAGTCACAAGTTTGATTTTCTAATTTTCTTGGGGAGTATAATGATTCACAACCCCACCATTTATCTATCTTTTTGTCTAGAAGTTATTTGTTGCACAAGGTTTTACTAGGAGAATTAAAAGGGTTTACACCCTCCTAGTATCTCCTAGCTTAACATTTGCTTGCCTTAGGGATTAAGAGGGTTTACACCTCCTAGGAGATATCATTTTTTACCTATTTATTTACTGGACTCCATAACCCATTAGCTAAAGGCACTAGTATAAATTGCATTGAAGAAATAAAATAGTGCATTGGGAAACATGATTTTTTGTCATTTCAACTTTCTGCAATTTGGTTGGTGTTGCTTGTTCCTAGAGCACCTATTAGCCACTAGGGAGTACCCTCTAAAGGGGTATTTCTTGTTGCTGTTATAAAATTTCATCTTCATCCATTAGGGATACAGAAAACCTAACATTCTTTCACTTATAACTTGTTTTTTAACCGCCAGAATTAGCTAAGAATTTTCCACTTTTATCTACTTGATCTAGAGAAACTTTTGGGTGGATTCTTTGTGAGTTTTGGTGGTTGAATTTACTGTTGTAACAACATTTTTTATACAGACATAAGGCTGCAAAATATTTCTTCAAACAAATTTTTTTACAACCTTCTTTCATTGCTAAAGTCTAATGTTAATTTACTTGAGTTGATCTAGTTGTTTCTAGTTTATCTCTTGCTCTTTCAACTAGAGTTTTAGCAACTTGTTGTTGCAACATGCATTATCATTTTTATTGTTGATATATATTGTTACTAAATTATACAATTAGGGACAAAAATATTAACTTGATTTTCCATCATATACTTGGGCTTGTATCATTGTTTTCCTTGTGTCTCGGGCATGCACATTCAACATTTGCAAGGTCTGCTACTTCTTGGAAACCATTGGCTACCATCAAGACCTTACTCAAGCCTTTCTCCGCACATAGAAACTTGACCTATAGGGGAATGCATTCATACATCACACTTTCCATCTCATTCCCCCATATGGTCACCAGGATTCCCCCCTTGAGGTGACCACTTCACCTCTAAAGTGACGGTAACTAAGGTGACAGTGGGTAGGTTCTCTCTTAGTTGTCTCCATTTGGTGGTTGGGTCAAGATTTTCCCAACCTACAACTTGTTCGATAACATTTTGGTGCCATTGTCGGCGAGGATTTTGAATCGTCTTCTGAACCCTAACGACACTTTGTAAATCTATGCCAAATCCTTTCCCTATCTTTCCGGATGACTCCACTTGAAGGGAATTCCCCTTCCACCCTTGATGATCTCTTCTTGAGGCTCATCTAGCGACTCCACTTTCCAATAACCCATATTTCCTTGTTTCCCCTTTTCCATCCTTTGATGAGCCCCAATCTCATCTGGCGACTCCATTGAGGTATTACCCTAAGTAATGGAACCATCTCCGCACGGGACTTACCATGGGATTTCCATAAATTATGTCCTTATTTGGATATTCAGAATATCCCTGGATATCCAAATCATTGTTACCCGGAGTGGTGGGCAAGTTGCCCTAAATTTAATGGTGACCCAGTTCTAGCAGTCACCCATGTTGTCAATTATATGAAGTATGATTCAAGATTAAATGTGCTACATGAAGATGTGCTGATGAAAATTTGTGTATCTTCACTGAAATCAGTTCAAAGGAGTTGGATTGCACATTTGTGTAATCCAAAGAGTATCCCTTCTTCTACAAAGTTCATTGAAGTATTTCTCAGGCACTATCAACCAGCTACTCAAATTTTGCAAGATGCTTTGCAAGAGATCAAACACGCTCTTTGCAAAGAAGGTTTTCCGGTCGATGATGAGACAATAGATGAAGAAGTGCTTGAAGGATAGATATGTGAAGAAAGTTACCAATTACATCCCTAATAAATTTCTCATGTTGAATATCTGGACAAGACGTTTGATGAAGGTGAAGTGCTCATATCTTCCCTTCCACTTGATGAAAACATACAAGCCTTTGCTCCTCCTCTACATCAAGAAGAGAACATGATGAGTCGTGACCCTTTTGAATAACTTGATAATGTTTTATTCCATGAATGTGGAAGTGAATAAGTATTAGAGGAGCCATCGGATATGACAAAACATTTTGAAAAAAGTCAAACAAAACACTTTGCAGTAAGGATCAAGCCTCGTGTAATTAAGAGGCAATGGAAGAGTGTGCCCATGAAGAGAAAAAATAATCCTAATGAAGTGCAACATGTTGAGGAATAATTATATTTTCTCCCGCGTGATGAAGTTGAGGTTGTTCAATCGTGCTCTCCCCTTGTTCACGAAGTTGGAGAAGAAACTAGCCTCAGTGATGAAGAATTTGAAGATCATGTTGAGGCCACCCCAACCTATGCTCTTCCTACACATGAAGACAAAGAGATGTTCATTTTCAGACATGCTAATGATTTTATGAAAGAACCTTTGGATATGGTTGATGAGCATATAGACACTTTCATACAGACTGGCAGATGTAGGTGGGATTTTTGTCATCTCATTTTTTATAGAGACCCCTTGAGGGTAGCCCTCAAGAAAAGGGGTTTGAGTTGTCATATTCAGAGGACTACTTTTCATGCATGAGTGATTCATATGGTTGGCAACCTGATGATGACATGATTACATATTTATTCGAGGATGAATGGTTACAACATTTTCAGGATGATTTTCAGTCATCCCTTGGGACTTGTGATGCATAAATATTTGGGGATGAAGATTTGTTGTATGATGACTCTCAGCCACCTTCATTCCTAATTCTGGAGGAATATTGGGACATGGCCATCTTAAAGTGATCAGAGGTTCACTCTACAAAGAGGAAGTATTTTTATATTGAGGATTTCTACATGGATTTGCAGGTAAAGGGGGTGTGTTTTTATTTTCCTAGACCTGAGCCTATCCCTTACCTTATTTCCTCTTCTCAGGGAAATCATGAGGTCTTTTTGGGATCTATCATATCTTCTCGATCTTCAGGAAGTAGTGATCATACTAATGATGATGAAGATGAGACATCATTTACATATAGTAGCCTTCTTCAAAGATGGATTGATTAGGCTTGTGGTTACGCTTTCATGCAGGATGATCAGGCTAATGGTTTCTATTTCCATAAGGATTTCCTCTCTCCCACCCATCTCCATGAGTTTCATTTTACGATTGACTATATATCTATTTATGATCATGATACTTTTTTGTTGGACTTATATTTGTTGTTTCACATGATTAAGCACAGGGGGAGATACTTTGATGAGATGATCAACTGTTTGCACTAGTTGCATGAATTCACCTGACATCATCTATCACCTAATATTCAAGGCCCCAAGGCCCCAGGTAAGTAGGTAGGTCATCTTGTTTACCTTACATTTGCATATTGATTTCTTATGTTATTTTAGATGCATTTTGTATCTCATTTTTCTCTATTTTCATATTGATTTCATGCTTAGGTTTTTTTTTTTTTGAAAAAATGATAAAATTTTATTTTCTAGATTAGTTTCCATTTGGATTTTGATGTATATGAATAAAGGGTGATAGAACCACCCTAGATTTTATGGTTTCTTTTTTCATAGTAGGAAAAGGTCTACCAGGAGATGTTGTGGTTCTCATGCACTCTACAATGAGAAAATTTCCCCAAGTAGGAGCAAGATGTTATCCCCATTTTGTGGGATAACTACGGAGATGATGTCTCGAGGCCCTCAGGTTGCAGTATGGAGTGTTGAGAGACCACATTGTTGTGTTGGTTTTGTCACATGGGTGAGAAAAAACAAAACACTTTCATTCTTAGTTAAGTCAACTAAACAAGACAAAATTTTGTGAGTTGATTAGATAACCAAATACACATGAAACAAAGAAAAAAAACTAAGAAATAAATGTTAGAGAAGCTTGCAAAAACTAGAACTATGAAAATAAAAAAATGACCAATATATAGCTACCAATGGATCAATATATTGATAGGCTAAACACCGTATAGAAAGGAAGGGACTTATGAGTCCCCTACTCCTCCTTGGGAGGGCTCTTGAGTCCCTTAATAGAGAGCTCTTCTCTTCATGCAATGGCAAGTGACAATGGTGAAGAAATACAATGCCAATTCCCTCAAGAGGTGAGTGGAATGGACCTTGCTATAGTTCTTGAATGATACAAAGAGAAAAGAGGATTCTCAAAGAAGAATTCTTATACCTTGAAGTTCTTATTTTTCTAGCACACCCATGGCACATATTTATAGTGTCCATTCATGGAAAGATATAATTGGTTCATAGTGTGAACAAGGGGCCTTTTATGGAACTTCCTAGCCCTTGACCAACCTTCAAGGTATATTTCACTCAAATATGAGTGTCAAATCATGTTGGGGGTCAGAATAGAAGTGGTTGAGAGGTTGACAAGATTCATAAATGCATCGTTCATAGAAGTGTGTGGCTTTTCTCGTAGACAGTCACACATCTTGCGCATAGTGCGTGCTGAGGGTTGTGTTATCTTGCACATTCTGTGCACTATGCGCACGCTTCCATTGGTGAATTTTCTCACTTTGATTTTTGAACCAAGTATATAGTTTTTTTCCTTTTTGATGGATTTTGTTGTTGTAGGTGGAATAATTGATACTGGCATTGATGTCTTTCTTCAACCATTGTGTGCAATGCTGCAGACGATTTTTCAGTGATAATAGATGCCCCCTTATGTGTGAGGTTAGGAGCATATGTATAGCCGAAATACATCAATGTTTCTTTTGCTGAGAATTCCATTGTAAAGAAGAGTGAAGAGAGAAACTGCAAGAGTTATCCGCCAGAGGGAGAGGGAAAATTGTGGGAACCATACCTTTCTCTAGGAGAAAATAAAATAAAATAAAAGTTGTGTACAAACGAGGCGGGAATGCCCCATGCTCGTGTCATGAAACCAAAATGTGGGATTGCAACTGATGATGGATGTTGATGTAGATAACTGTAGTTCCCTCAAGGGGAGTTGATAACGACATATGACGGTTCTAACTGGTGAACTGGATATGAAGTGAGTAAAGGACGACTGTAAGAAGTGTCGATGACTCGTAGGCATTGATGGCCTATCAAATTTAGATCTCTTTGACTGGTATGGAACAAATACAATGGTCACATAGTAAGACCCACTTTAACATGAGAGTTTGTTGAAGTCAAATTTTATGAGGGTCAACGAAATCATAAAGCAATGATGATTCTCTCTATGTCGTTCGAGACTCATCATTGAAAAGGTAATGAGAGTCAAGATATTTCATCCCTTCTGGAAACTGCGTTTATGTCGACATGAAGGGAGACGCGATGCCAAGAAGCAAAGGGATTCTTGAAATCCACTAAGTAATAGATGATATCAAGTACTGACGAGTAACATGAACAAAATCAAGATGTTGTGGGACTCAAGACTACCCTTGGTTGGGGTGTTGAGGGATGATTGGCAGCAACTGTAAAACATGATCTAGAGTTAGGGGGATGACTAGATATGGGGTTAAACTGTGCCAGAGGCTAACAAAGTGGGAAAACTCAGAGATCGTGGGTACAGGGACTTGGGATACTCAAGGTTTGTTAACTATGTCGGTATGAAAAAAAGGGTGGATGCCCCAACCAAGGGTTACATGGGTTGCTTTTCCAGGTAAAATAAGGCCATCGATGATGACAACCAAAAATCTATATATATGTTGGAAACAAAGGATTTATACAACTACCAAATAAATAAAGAATAATTTGGGTTGAGGATACAGATACAGAAATGGGTGCCCCAATGAAATATGGTTTGACTTGTTTAGAGCACAAGTTTTTGAAAGATAAATGGTGGAGGGTGGGGGCCCTATAGGTGGGTTTCTGTATTAGGTAAGTGGGTGGAGGATAATATGCAGATGGGAAAATTGATGGTGGATGAGATGGAGGGCTAATGAAACTGCAGGAGGAAAGTCAATAGAACCAAGTGTAGGATGATATGACCCAGAATTCCTTTGGGAAGGTTAGCAATATGATGAGAAGAATTATGGGGTTCATTCTCAAAAGTGCACAATACTATCGAGACTCCAAATCATAGGGAGTGAAATCAACATGAGTGTCAAGTTTCCAAGGGGATGAATGGGACAACTCATGTGGTGGAGAGTGATATTAGATGACAGTACCAAAATATGGCAGAGGTAAAGATATTACAGAGATGACTGTAGGGACCCTAAAGGTAAATGTCAGAGGGTGTGACTGGGATATGCAATGATTTAACAGAGGGAGTAACTACATGCCAATGTTGAACATATACCTGAAGGGGTTGTAAATCTTGTTGAACAAGTACATGCACACAAAAAACCAAATATCAGATGTGAACAATATCTGAAGATAAAGAATATGTGACAACTATTTGATTAAAACTGAAAGTGAGCATGCGTACCAAAATGTGGTGTGAGAAAAATGCTCCTCCAGGGCCAAGTGCAGATGAAAATCCGGGGAATGTGAATGTGTAGATGGATGGATCAGGATCGCGTGGCTGAGAATGGATCAAAAAATGGAGGCTTTGTGCTCATGTAACAAAGCGTGGAAGTTATGAAAAAGGGGATATAGATGGGTGGTGGGCCCACAATGCCACCTCATTTGTACCCGTCACTATTGCTGAGCGGACGGGAGACCTGCGAGGAGATTTCGAGATTATGGACATGTGAGGCTACCGATCTGGGAGCAGCGACGAACAGGTTAGTGGTCCTATCATCCTGTACATTGTGAATTTGATAGATTGTAGGTAGGGGATGTACAGAGGGCCATACAGGGGTTGTTAGGGGTAGGGGCCCACAAATGCATGAGAAAAGGGGAAATACTCGCACATGTGTGCTCGGGTATAACTCAGTTTCCTGCACATTATGTGCATAATTTTTCAATACAGTCGTGCATGGGGTATGCGTCGTTGTGGCAAGAAATATCGCACATAATGTGAGGTTGTCTTTGAGACAGTCGCGCACATGTGTGCGAGGGATGGCCAGAAAAATGTGCATTAGATGCGTGTCTGTCTGATCAACAGGTGTGCACCCATGCATGCCTGTGGAAGACACATCTGTGCATTTTTGCGCAGATATCTGAAGAAGAGTTGCACACAGATGCACAACCATATGGGGGAAAGCCGCACATTGTGGGCAGGCTAAGGGGTGTATTTTTTGGATATTTTATGATTTTTGATGGATGTTGAGGCTGATCAGATGTTTTTGGGTGGATGTAGGTGATCAGTAGATCCTATCGCACGATGTTGGTCCACTAGTGAGAGCGTGAATGGGACCGGTTGCGAGAGGCTGTGAGGGATCAACCTGGAGTTCGTAGACACTTTGCGGCCTGCGGGTTGCTCAAGGTTTTTTACTGCCCCCTTATACGGTCGTAGGAGTACTTGCTCCAGTTTCTTATTAGGATGTGGAGCACTAATCTGTAGTGCTTCATTATGAGGGGGGATCAGTTGACATTCTCTGCGACAAAGGATGTGTATTTTTTGACGTGACTCCCATTCTGTGGGATGGCCCTAGCCGTTGATCCCCATATTCCAAGGGAGGATAGGGTGGAGACTATGGAGGCTCGAAATTGTTCTGGGTTGAACCCTATGTCGAGTTCGGTTGTCTGTATTGAGGCTATTGATGACTTATTGAATGAGTGCATCACAACCATGGTGGTGAGGATCTATGGATCCTTGGGTACTCAACGAATCACTGGTGGTCGGCTGAGGGTGGTGGAGAAGGTCCTGTATGGGGACCTATTTGCATGGGGTGTGTTGATTCACACTAATATGGTGTCCTAGCTGAATCGATGTCGGTGTGTCGACTCCAGTGATTTTGTGTTTGGGTCCGTGTTAGTGGCTTGGTTTTTGGAGAGGGTGCCTTTGTTGTGCCCGTGGATTCTTATAGTGCCATTGGGGTGGTGAGAGACGCGATCGATGCGGTGGGAACATGTGTTGGCCTGACATGGAGGAGGTGAGGGTGGCCACTACTTCACAACCATATTTGCGTGAGTGTGGCATCATATGCCATAGGTGATCTTGCGATATCCATACGCGAGTATGGACTATCGACAGGATTTGGACATGGTGCTACCTCCTGGGGAGGACTGGGACCAGAGAGGTATGTGTTGTATTTATTTGTTTTGATTTTGGTAGATAAAATTTATCATACATGTATATGGATGCTGACACTATATCGGGTGATTTTTTGCAAATGTTGGACCCTGAGGACGAGAGGCAGAGGTCGTCGGAGAGCCAGCTCGACAGGATCCTGCAAAGCCGATGGCTGGACAAAGGCGTCAACAAGATGATGTTGGTGCTGGACAAGCCAGAGAGCCACAAGGGGATGCTGCAACAACCTTAGAGGATCTGCACCGACGGTTTGAGCGGGTCTTGTAGGGTGTTCCAGAGGGAATATTGGCCCACATCCAGAATGAGGAGGTCCTGGACTAGTGTGTGGCGGTGCCAGCAAAGTGGCGACCATTAATCCGTAGAGCAGCAGCGGCGGGGGAAATGATGAATAGTCGAATGCCTCCTGGAGCTGGAGCCCCCCCAGCTGGTGGGGAACCTATGACTGACATAGGACCTTGGGGGGGATCTTTGGGGGCACCTTGAGTGCCGATATGTATATGGGTTTACGAGCCCAATTTTGTATAGGGTATTGGATACCCATTTTTTGTACTCATAGGGGTGATGGGACTCATGAGCCTACGGGCAATTTTATATCTATTTTTTGTAAAACATTGGGGACCTTGATAATGATATCTATATGATGGATACATTTTGATCATTCTTGTCTTTATGTTTTATGTTTTATGGTGTATGATGTCTATTTCTATGTGTTTTGTATGATGTTGTGTATATGATGTTGTTTAATGTGATAAATTCCAATCTAATACTAGGTTAGCCATGTGATTTGATACTTGACTAAGGTTTCTTGGAATATGTGTAAATGTGATGGAATAAAATTTACGAGATATGATTCTAACTTGCAGGTATTTTCGGAAGAGGCAAGGATCGTGAACATGATACACGTTGTTGAGTTGTAGGACGAAAAGCTGGGGATCTAATAAAATGCTAAGGTGATGAATGTGGCAGTGACTGGCCTTGGTGAGGAGACCAATGACAGAACCATATTCATCTTGGTTGTTGGTGACCAAGCCCAAACATATGCCACTGGAATGGAGTAGGATATGTGAGGGGGTATAGAGGGTCCAAGCACCAAAGTGAGATTCTGGGTCCAACGGTTGGCACCGTCAGCGTAACCGATGCGGTATGCTGATGGATGATGCATTTGTCAATAACACGGGTGATAGATCAAACATAAGGAGTTGATGCAGGAGCATCGCAAGCAACCAACCAAGCAAGCATGAAGGAAAAAGACAGCTGGAAAGTGCAACATACATTTTACATGTTTTGGAAATGTTTTTGAAGCATTAATGTAATGGTTAAATGGAAGCGTACTTGCATATTGTAAACAGATCATGAGCGATTCACTCTCATCTATAGGAGGTAGAGGCATTTATGCATAATTAATCAAAGTAGGTAGATTTAAATTCTAGATTAGACAGTTTTAGGAACAGGAGGGAAAATGACTATAGACACCCTCATCTTTGTATCATCGAATCAATCAGAATTAGATCAATTAAGCACATTAGCATAGAGAAGAAGAGAGCTATAGCAGAGAGTTCTAGAGGAGAACCCATGTACAAAAGTTCTGAATTAATATATGAAGCTTTGATTCAGATTCATGGTGCTATGATGCTTTCTGTGTACACGTGCTAATTGACCTGCTTATGGTTGTTTTATTCTCTCTGTCATGCATTTGTTGTTATGCTATGTATGTATGATTTCATGTTGGATGTTTGAAGTCTGAGAGAGAGAGGAAATGAGTTTCAATTGTTTCTCATCCTGAGTGAGAATTTCCTACAAGGAGTGTAGTGAAATGTTCGCAAGGAGTGTGTTGACGAAGGTTTAGAGTTTATCTCTGAAAGCTCAGGAAGGATATTGTTGTTCTCATTAGAAGTGCAAGACAAGCACAGAAGTCGTGCAAGGTGTGCACAGGCTGGTCAAGACCTTAGAACTTATCAACTAAGGTTGAGAGATTGAAGGATTGTTGTTGCAGAGAAAGTGCACAGAGTTGTGAGTTCAAATACCTAGAAGTAATTGAAGGATTGCCGCAAGGAGTGTGTGCAGGAGTTCTTTTGTGATTTGAAGTTGTCAGAGAAAGCTCAAAAGGGTTAATGCCTTTGAAGTGTTCAAAGGGGGCAGTCGAAGTCATTTCGCAGGATTTGAGTTCCAGTATAAGGATACTGGTTCATTTAGAAGGAGCTGTCAAGGAAGAAATCGAGCGGTCAGAATTCTCCGAGGAGAACTCCCGAAATCACGAGAACCGTAAGATCCAGAGAAGTTACAAGGTGGATAAGGAGGGATGAATCCATCACTCTGGTAACAGGAGTCAATGTGGACCATTGATTTTGATCATTGGACCGTCGGGATCATTTTGACATTTCGGGGTTCATAAATCAGAAGTGTGGACGAAACCTTTGGTTGATCAAATCCCCGAAATGTGAAAAGAGTTTCGTGTATAAAGGTGAAGGGTGATGAGGTCATAATTTTGGAGGTCCTGAGGACGAGTGATTGGGACACAAGGGAGAGGAAAGCCCGAAATCAGAAACCATAGCAGGATATTTGTCGGCATTACGGGAATCGACGTTTCAACATTCCTATTGACAAGGAGTAGAGTGCTCCACATCAGAAGCTCTGAAATCGTGAAATGTGAAATACCTTTGGAGGAGCATTTCGGCATTTCAGCATTTCGGGATCTGGGATATCGAAAGTCCTGAGGACAAGGAGCTTGGGCCCTTGCATTTAGAATTTTGAAGTTGCGAGATCCGGGATATTGTGAAGTGGTATTTTAGCATTTCGGGAATCGGGATTTCGGCATTCCCGTTGACAAGAATTCAGGGACTTCACATGAGAACCCCCAAAATTGCGAAACACGAATAGTGTGAAGTGACGTTTTGGCAATTCGGTGTTTTGATGTTCGGGAACCCGAGAGGACAGTGTTCTGGGATCGAGAGTCTTGGACTACTGGTACCCGAAAGTCCGAAATCACGTGGGTCATCAGATCGAAGGGAGGCTTATAGCCGTTGATCCCGTTGGAGATATCATTTTGGAGTTTCGGGGTTTGTGGAGGTTAGGGAGATGGAAGCCTTACATCAGTACTCGCGAAATTGTGAAGCCCGAAACCCCAAAAGGGAAAAAGTTCCGATAGAAGCCAGTCTTTTGTTGAACGTTTTGGGTTTTGGCATTTCGGCAATTGCGAAGACAAGAGGTCGAGATTCCTTGTTCCGGAACTCCCAAAGTCGTGAAACACAATACAACTGTGTAGGAGGACATGGCCAGGCATTTTGGGTTTCAGAAGGTGGAAAGGTCGAGAACCTCGACAACAAGATTCACAAAATTGTGAAACTTGAAATTCTGAAAAGGAAAGAAAAGGAAAGTCTCGATAAGGAAAAAGGGCGCGATCAATTTATTGTGGTAAGGGGAGTTGAGTGGTGCTCTGTGTTGGTTCACATGGGGCATACTCATAATGACTTGTGGAAAACCTCCGTTGTTGTGTGTGTGTAGGATTCCTTGTGGAGTAACCTAAGAGTCAATCAGACTCAGGAGGGAAGATTTAGAACGATCATGTGCGGAACTCGATTATGAGGATTGGGGGTCTGCATCAGGAGTGGTGGCGGTAAAGAATACTAAAAAATCTACAAATATGTAAAAAGATAAACCTAAGGTAGGGGGGCTATGCTTAGGTGTAAAACTTCTTTAAGTTCAAACTGTTGACTGGTTCTTTGAGAGGGTATCCTTCTCGAGAGGCCAAGATGTAGGAACCTTTGGTGAGGCAATCTTGGATGATGAAGGGGTTTTTCCATAATGATTCGAATTTCCCATGGCCCAGTGTATCGTGGGCGATATCATAGGCTAACACAAGATCACCTTTGTTGAATGAGTGAAGGTTGACATGGTGGTAGAAGGTGTCTTTGGACCATTTTTTGGCTGGCGCATTGTGTTGTAATGAAGATCGCTGGTCTTCATCAAGTGACTCTAAGGTCAATAGGAACTGATCCATTGGAGCAGTGTCAGGTAAGAGCTCTATGGCAGTTCATAACATTGGTAATTCACACTCGATCAGGAGGGTGGCTTTGATCCCATGGAGGAGGTGGAACGATGTAAAACTGGTGGCAGTTTTGTCTGTCGTGTGATAAGCCCATAACGCATAAAACAACATATGATGCCATTTGGTATTATGTTTGTTCATGGTATGATGTAGCATGGCTTTGAGGACTTTGTTGACATCCTCGACCTATCCGTTAGATTGAGGGTAGTATGGGGATGAAAACTCATGGGTGAAGCCTAATTTTGAGGAGAGTTATGAAAATATCGTGTTCTCAAAATGTTTCCCATGATCAGAAACTAATTTTTGTGGGACTTCGAACCAGGTAATGACATGGTTGAAGAAAAAATGCATTGTTGTGTCATCAGTTTTGTTAAATATGGGCATGGATTCGACCCATTTGGTAAAGTAATCCACTGCCACGACAATGTACTTGTGTCCATTACTGGATGGAGGATGGAAAGTCATGAAGTCTATGCCCCATTTACAAAAGGGGTCGGCTGTGATGACTAGGTGTAGAAGAGCTAGTGGAGCTCATTCTTTGTTTGCATAAAGCTAGAATTTGTCGCATCACTTGATAGTTTGAATGTAGTCATGAAACAAAGTGGGCCAAAAGTACCATGCTCGAATGATTTTTTGGGTGGTAGAAATAACCGAGAGGTGACCACCTTAAGAGCTGTTGTGGTAATCATTCAAGACTATGTTGGCTTCGTCGATGGTAAGACATCGTTGAAGGATGGTATCGACCCCGCATTGATAGAGAATGTTGTCGATAAGGAGGTATAGGGGGGCCTAATGGCGAATGCGTCGACGATCATCCCGAGAAATATGAGACCCAAACTTCTGTGTATGAAGGTAGACGAGGACGTTTTCATACCAGGTGTTATAGGATAAATCCGTAGGTGCAGACACTAACCGATCTCCCTAGATCCACCTGGATCTAGAACAAAGCAAGACAAAACATAACTCTTTCCCTAGATTTTGACCATTGAATTAAACAGGAGGCAAGAACAAATAACATACCTTATTATCGCTTCCTTTGGTCTTTGTTGCTCTTGCTTCGCTCCAGTGCTCTCGTGCCGCCAAGACCAAGACAACACAAACCAACCAAAGTGAATAAAGCACAATCTATTCAACAATCAATCTATGTATATGATCAAGGAATTATACAATAAAGTGGAAATAGCTTTATGGGAAAGGGACATATTTCTGTATCATATTAATGGAAAGTAAATATTACAACCTGAGCCTTGATGTCGCAAACTTCCTTTCGATGGCCCTTGGCTCCGACACACACACTTTCTCACTTGCATGAAGAACTCTTTTGGATGAACTTGTTGGAGTCTCTAAGTTGTTGTAGCATCAGTCCTTCACACAATCTTTCACCAATTCTCCAATAAATCTTGCTTAACCTTGTTTGCTTAACCTTTTCCATGAGAATTCCCTCAATATATAGGAGATAATGAATTAGTTACTTGGATAAGAATGATCCCAAAATATCAAGGAATCTAGTACTAGGATAACCATTCGAATGCCATCTCATCCTTCTAGAAGATTCCCTTCTAGAAGCATCGAGAATTCATCTTTTTCCTTGCTTTAGAAAGAGTTCACACCCTAGAAGTTCAACACAGTGCAAACTTCTCACACCCTGGCTTAAGGCAGCCTGCGAGAATCATGCATTCTCACAGGAAAATATACTAGCAACCTGCAAACCTCCTTCAAAAATGATATTTCTAGAAAGAGAAGAAAGTAACTTTTCTCAGGAGAAAGTTCTTATGAAGAGCCTGAGTACACCATCATCCATACATCATCATGGTGACCAAAATCATGGGTAACAGAATGCCCTCCAAAGTATGAGGTTGGAACCAGTGACAATCGATAGACTTTGTAAGCTGCATGTGTGTGTCGGGAACTAGGAGCACATCTAATCGGAAACCTGTGAACAACCAAGCATCTGCAGAATATCATATATATCAATTTCTGAGGTAGGCATTCCCATAATCAGATCACAGACTGATGAAATTATAGACATGGGTCATGGCCACCAATCATACACTGTGGATCCATGCCATCAAAATATAGCATAGCCACCGGAATACACTGTGGATCTATGCAAGAAATTTCAAATCAAGATGACATAGCCACGAGACATACATAGTGGATCTATGTGTCACAAATTATACATACTCCATCACAACCTGGATCACAAAGATGATATCTAGGGTCTTCAAATTCATCGCCCAAAGTACGAATCTAACCATGTGATTACATGTGTTGAATTCGAACAGGGTAGAAACCACTTGATTACCGGTCATTGATGAAACCGTTAACAAGTGCGAGGGAAATCACCATTGATGTCAATGACTCCCAAGGTACCATAGTACAATCCATTGAGTGTGAATAAATGAGTTGAAGTCGAACATCTGATGGAATCTTTCGATCAAGGGTCAATGATGTAAACCCACTGTCGAAAGCGAGGAAACCTGCCATTGAGGCATGCAAGCTCCAAGGTACCAAATAATTTCTAAGTCTTGATTCTGGATAATGAGCTGAAGTTGACAGAACAAAACTCGTAACAGGAGGGCCTTGATGTATCCCCCATCAATGACACAAAATGAGTAACAAACTTTGAAGGTGAAACCAAGTATGATGTGAATTGGACTGGACACAGAGAAGGCTGACACGGAGAGAATGGATAATTGTAGATGGCCGACTCAATATAGGTTTCAGATGGACTTCTCTTGAACATATGAACGAAACGACCAATGATTTTGGCAGCATTGACTCAAAGACAACATGGGAAATGACCTTGTAGCAAATCGAATGAGAGACAAATGGATTTCCAAAACCGGCTTCAAATGATGAATAGGGGGTGTCATGTTCAAGAGAGACACTTACTGCCAATCAATACGAAGATGAAAACATATCCCTTTCCCAAATTTTCCCCCACCATTTCTGGCGAGTACCTCTTTATTTTTACACAAGATTGAGGAGGATAACATATGCTTGTTGATGTAAGTTCATCCTTCGGACGAGTCCCTCGGAGTATATTTAATGAACCCTAAGAAGGAGTGGTTCGGTCCCATCACGGGTCTGTCAATGTTTGTTTAAAGAGAAATCTCGAAGGTTTTTCAAGATTATAGAGTTTGGAAAAAAACTTAAAAGAGAAATCTCTCAGTTCCTTTTTCATAAAATAGTTTGGACGAGATCGAAAAAGAGATAAATTATCGCTCACCAAACGCTTACTTCAAATACTTTATCGAGCATGAAAATAGCAAGGTCGCTTGACGATATTTTCATGTTTAGAGAGTCTGAAAAGAGCTTAAAGAGGACTCTAGGGGGGTTCCTTTTTCGTATAACCTTGTTGAGTCCGAAAAAGTGATAAAAGTATGCTCGATCACGTTCTCATGTATTTACGAGCGCAAGAATAGAAAAAAACGACGCCCGAGGTTTTATGTAAAAATCATAAAAAACAATCAAAAACACGCGATAACAAAAAAAAACATGTTCGTAGCCCTGTATTGAATCATCAAAGTCATCATGCTTGCAAGAGTTATACTCAACATGACATTAGGGATTAGGTTTAATTGATAAATAATCATAAAAACCCAAAATGATATAGTAAAAGTAAATAAAAGGAGTAAACACTCTTTTTTACCATACCATTTTACATTTCCACTATTGAGCTTAAAAAACCCCTCTTTTTCCTTCCAAATTTGGCGTCAATTTGCGGGAGCTATGAGAGACCATTCAACGAGTTGTCTGTGACATTAAGGTAATCTCTTCATCCTTGACATTTTCATGGTTTAAATTTGTCATTTCATTGGTTAAATTTGCAATTTTAAGTTGATTTTTTAAACCCTTTGTATGCGCTGCCATTCTCACAGGTAGACTATACGGGGCCTTCAAGAATGATGCATTCTCGTAGGTGAGCCTTAAGCCACCTGCGAGGTTCTCGCACTGTGCACATGGGGCACCTGCGAGAACTGCAAAGCCCAATTTTTTTTAAAATTTTTAGCCAATGAAAAAGATCCAAAGCATGAAAAAAGTTATTAATCCTCCTTTTATGTTCCTTATGCAGATAATTGGCCATAAACATGCTACTCGAGTGGCGTGAAAGGGAACATGAAGAGGACAATGCAATGGCCAAAAATCATCTGCCTACCATAGCTTCTTTGAGAGATTGTGGCTTCTTGAAATACTTTCGCATCCCGGGCATGAGGGCCCAAGTCAGACTTTTAGAGTACCTGGTCCGTATGTGGGACCCGGATCAACAGGTGTTTCAGGTGGGGGTCCACACACTGTCCTTAGACATTGAGGACATTTACTTTTTGACCGGATTGTCCCGACAGGGGGAACTATGTGAGTCTGACCGGTAGTAGAGGTGGTGGGCTACCGATGAGTGAGTATTGTCGTATACACTGCGTACCCGAGGCCGAGAGAAAGAAAGGAAAGGTTGCTATCTGGGGGGTAATAGACTTGACCCTCCGTACTATCCTTTTCACTATAGCTCGGATGGCTGGGAGTTCTGCTCCACATATGGCATTACAAAGCTATTTCCAGTACGCTATTGAGTGTACTGAGCCTCGAGTGTTCAACTGGGTAGATGTTGTGCTTCATAGTATAAAGAAGCAATTGACCAAATGTAGGCGAGGTGACCTGAAGCAATTCGGGTACGGATCTTTACTGGTATCCTTCTTCCTTGAGCGGGTCCCATTACTGAGGCTACAGGTGGAGTGGAACTTACCGGCTCCTAGGGATCCACGGATGTTGATATGGTGTCAGCTCATGGCCTATCACGTAGCAGGACCGATCATCAGATATGATGATACTTTCTTTGACTGGCTTCAACCACAGATGTTGATGGTTGATGACTACGCTTATGCTGGGCTAGATTTCTGAGGAGATCCGAATTTGGTATTACTAGAGGATGCTCAGTGGGGTGACCTTGGTAAGAAGAACACACATTTTCTCTTTTTAAATGTTTTTGTTTTATATGTTTGTCTAAAGACTAATAAAAAATCATTTGTTGATAACATAGATGTTGGACCTTACAGACCTCCCGGCACTTCTCCCATCCAGTGGCGAGGAGAGGTACCAACAGCCCCACAGTATGCTGAGGATTATCAAGTGGTGGAACAAAATCTTGAGGGCCTGACTGCAGACATTCCAAACATGACTCTGGAAGAGTTTCCACGACATGATCAACGTCATACTATAGGGGTATCAACATCTATGATTCGACTGCTCTATAGGGTTTCTAGAGCAGTCATGTGTTACCGTGAATGCCATCCATGACGTCACTTTGCAGAAGCTATAAGCTTCAAATTTTGACATTTTGGTCTTCGGACAAACTTTTGTAAAAAACTCTTTTGATCGTTATATATATACAGACGGCTTCTACCGATTTACTTTATATTGTGTGAACTTTGATGTGTTTGAGTTATAAATGATTCAAATGTCTGTCTAATACATAATTAGCCAATGCATATGTTAATGTATTTAGACATCTAGGAATATGTTGATATTCAATGTGATCAAAATAACGTTCCAAGAGGCGAATTCGCAAATATACCCGTAACAAAGTAGGACTTCGAATAGAGTAGACATTACTTAACTGTAGTACTACAAGCTGCGAATTAAGTCGCACAACCAAATGACGAATTATGAGCGAGATAGCATCAACCAAGAATTCAATAACGACGCTATATTCTACAATGTTATTGGTCGCACGACCAAGGCATACACCTCGTAAAGATACAAGTTCGTTTGTCGGGGCATAGATTGCCCATGCAGTAGAAGCAAGGTTCTGAGTACTACAACTAGCACCATTAGCGAATCCAATATAGGGTAGCGAAGACTCCGACATCTGGAAATCAAACACAATGTCACATAAGGGGCAGAGACCAGATAATGACAAAAGAAATCTATAGTAACACAGACAAAGTATGATACACTAGAATACAAGTACTTGTGCACAGATGATTTATGCATAGTACTTCTTTAAGTATAACCCATTCCTGGGTTCACTCAAAGGGATACCATCGTAATCTACCAACTCATACGCTCCCTTTTCCAAAACTTGGCAAACAATATAAGGACCTCGCCACATGGGTTCAAATTTCCCAGCTCCTAACACATCTCGATCCTGTTCATAGAGAAGAACAAGATCACCTTCAGAGAAAACACGAGGCTTGACATGCTTGTCATATTAGGCCTTGACACGTTTTTTATAGGTTTCTATTACTAGAGTGGCGTCACGTCGAGTTTCATCTAATCGCATGAGATACAATAGACGTTCTTCTTCAGCAGAAGTGTTGGGTAGAATTTCAACAGCTAGCTTCAGAGAAGGTATCTCGCATTCTATAGGAAGAATGGCTTCCACACCATAGACTAATCGAAAAGGCGTAAACCCAGTAGCGGATTTGACAGATGTCCGGTACGCCCACAATGCCGAAAAAAACATTGTGTGCCAACTTGTTTTATGAATTCCTATCATCCGTCGAAGCATAGTTATGAGAACTTTGTTGATTGCTTCGACTTGGCCATTATCTTGTGGATAATAGGGCGTTGAGTTATCATGACGAAGACCCAACTTCTCAGTAAGTTCAGACATCATAAAATTCCTAAAGTGGCTACCGTGATCAGTGATGATAGCTTGGGGAACACCAAAATGAGCTATGACATGGTTAAAAAGAAACAAGGTTGCAGTCTTTCCAGTATTATCAAATGTCGACATCGCCTCAGCCCATTTCGTAAAGTAATCAACGGCTACAATGATGTAACCATGCCCCCCGACCGAGTGAGGGTGACATGTCATGAAATCGATGCCCCATTTTGCAAAAGGACCAACTGAGACCATAGGGTGAAGAGGAGCGGGATGTGACCAATTTTCTGATTGTAGGTCTGGCATGCATGGCATTTCTGAACGACGGTAATGCAGTTGTTAAACAAAGAAGGCCAAAAATATCATGTGCGTAAGATCTTCTGGGCAGTATCATACCCAGACATATGACCACCACATGCTCTGGAATGACAGTCATTCAGAGATTTCTCGGATTCATCAAACATGAGACAATGTCGAAAAACAGAGTCAATTCCCCGACGGTAAAGAGTATCCCCGAGGATAATGTATTGACGAGCTTGATAGCGTATTCGACGACAGTCAGTACTGGTCAAAGTAGGCCAGAAAGTCTGGGTGTGGAGATATATAATGATATCCACATACCAAAGATCATCAGTGCTAATAAGGAAAAGATATTCATCGAGTAATGAATCTACTGCTACATTTTCCGTTGCAAAATGAGGAAAATCGCATATCAACTCAGCAAAAACTAAGGAATTCTTAGACTTGGCGCGATTGAATTCCAAGTCAAACTCCTGGAGTATCACAATCCATTTGGAGTATTTTCCCCCTAGCAATTGATGTGTCAAAATGTGTTGCATAGGGTTGCAATGAGAAATCACCATAGTCTTGCGTGAGAGGATATAGTGCCGGAAGCGTTGGACGGCTTGAACGACAGCCAAGGCTAGTTTCTCGACATGTTGATACTTGATTTCAGTTGGTGTGAGACTTCGACTCAAGTAGTAAACAACATGTTCGTCATGCGCATCATCCTCTTGGACGAGAACCATGCCAATAGTGTACTCCGAGGCAACAATATAAAGGAAATAATCATGACTGTAATCGGGAGGAAAGAGAAGCAGAGTGCGCGTGAGGGACAACTTCAAAGCTTCAAAAGCATTGTTGGCAATGGTATCCCAGACGAACTCTGGATCTTTCTTTAGTAGCTGCGTAAAACCATGAGTGATCTCGGCGTAATTAGGGATAAAACGACGAAGAAAGTTTTCTTTCCCCTGTAAACTTTGCAACTGGCACAGTGTAGAAGGAGGAGGGAGATTAAGGATCGCCTCAACCTTAATAGGGTCCACCTAGATCCCTTGACGCGAAACGATAAAACCTAGAAGACAGTCGGATTCTATGCAAAAAATGCACTTATGAGGATTTAAACGTATACAATAGAATCGACAGCGAATGAAAATAGCCCGGAGGTGGGTTGGGTGATCAACTCTGCGCATAGAATGAGCGAGTAAATCATCCAAATAGGGTTGAACGATATGCTTGATATCGTGAAAATCATAAGACATAGCGCGTTGAAAGGTTGCGCCTACATTCTTAAGACCAAAAGGGAGTTTCCGATAGGAAAAAGTACCCCAAGGACAAATAAAAGCAGTCTTATGTTGATCCTCTGGAGCAATGTTAATTTGATTATAGCCGAAAAAACCATCCATGAGAGAGAAGATTTCACTGCCGGCGCAGTCATCGACAATCTGATCGACGAAAGGGGTAGGATAGTTGTCTTTGGGATAAGCTTTGTTAATATCCATATAATCAACACATACACGAATACTGCCTCCTTTCTTGTCAATCGGGACAGGATTGGAAACCCTTTCTGTAAGAGCCACCGGATAAATAAAGTTGGCTTTCAGAAGTTTTTCAACTTCGAGCTTGATAGCAGCCGCCTTACGTGGATGAACTGGACGAAGGTGTTGCCGGATAGGTTTAGCCTCGGGGTATGTCTTTATCTCATGTACAACAATTGCAGGGTCGATACCTGGCATCTCTTCGTAGCTCCAGGCGAAGATGTCACGAAATTCTTTAAAAAGAGACGTATAGGTGATGATTTCATCGGAAGAACACGAAGCTCCAATATGGACATTTTCAACAATCCCAGGTTTAATGGATATGTCAATGGGAATCGTGGATGAGATATTACTCAAGTTCCCTTCAGAAAACACATCATGTGAAGACGCAGGAATCGTCGAGATGACAACAACGGTCGACGAAGTCGAAATCCATAGGTAGTTCTCAAGAGTGTGTTGTTCCAGAAAGAGAATGGAACTATGATGCCCATCGTCCCAAGGGGTGTCCTCCATGTCAGGCATGATCATATCGTCAGTGGGAAAAACAACACGAAAAGGATCGGGAGACAACTCATCAAGAGAAGGGGTAGAAGGTGTTTCTTATTGAATGGCCTTATAGGCGGATTCAACTGGACTTAACGGCATTGACTCAATTCCAGGTACCGTGAAGACTTTCCCCTCCACAATCACCTTGGGCAAGAACCTAGAAAGATAGGCCACTAAGGTCACCACCAACAACAATAAATCCTGGGGGAACATTCGACAGTCTGATCCACACGCAAGGGCAGGGTATCGAGCCCGCAATCAACTCAAAAGGCTTCCACTCATCATTGTGGGTATACCTCCGAGTGATCCCCGTAATACATGCAATCTCTACACTGATATCAACAAAGCAGGGTGAGTAACTCTGTCGATATCAATGCGACCTAATGTTTGACCCTTGTGTGAGAAGGGCTTTCCAGGACAAGATGTTGCAAATGGAATTTAACACTCCCTAACACAATATGCTATTGTGTGTTTTGTGCTTTTGGAGAGTGTATCTCTCTTCCTACTCCAAAGCGCTAGCCTAGCTAAATGTTGGTGTAAGAGAGCCTTAGAAAAGAGTTACTAGATAAATTTTATGATTACGCAATGTTATTAAGAGTTGTTGTTTACTCAAATGTAACGGAAATGAAACTTATGTTGTATGACTCTAACCCAATCAATGCAAGCATGAAAATGAAATATATCACTTTCCGTTCAATGAATCCTATGTATGGGAGAGAGAAAAAGTTTTCCAGATCAACCTTGAACTACAATGCAAAATTTCCTTTAAAATGAAAACACAAACAATCACTTTATCAAATGACAACTCTCTATTGTGTCTTTTTCAAATACTTCAACAATCTCAATAATTTGATTTTCAAAGTTTTCTAAAACGAAAAGAATTTTTGAAAGAAAAAAACTTTTGTTCACTTTCCAAAAAGGACCCACACTATGACAATGAGATTACAGAAAAACAAAAATCCAAATGAACAAGCAATGACAAACCCAATCAACTCTTTCAATGAAAGCAAAAATAAAGAGCAAACCAATGTAATCTTCTCAATTTTGCAAAGGAAAATGATCTTTCAACCCAATAAGCAAATGAGAAAAACCAAGTACTCAACTTTCAACCAATCACTGGTTCTCAACTAATCAAACACACTCAGAATCTGAAGTCAGAGAGAATGGTTTTGCCAAGAAGAGTCAAGAAACGAAAGTCAAGACAAAAATGACAAGAAAATCCTTGAAATCCGAAAAATGTTCATGCATACAAACGAAGACAAGAAGATACATCAATCAATGGTCCAAGAAACTCATAAGAGGTAATCAAACTAATCTGGGCAGTTGGAAAACCAAAACTCAAATTCAAAATTTTGAAAAATTGTGTTCGCAGGCAGGCAATATTACACAGTGCGAGAATCACTGATTCTCGCAGGTGACCCTTGAGTAGGGTGCGAGAAACTCGCACTAAAACCTAAAGACAGGGTGCGAACCCTACCAATTCTCGCAGGCTGCAATGGAGTACAGTGCGAGAATCCCTGAACATAACCAAAAATGAAGAAAATGAAGAAAAAATGAAAAAGGCTTCTGGACCCAAAGGGTCTATCAGGATATCGTGAAGACTGAGAGATTGATAGGACAAGAGAAAAGTGAAACTAGAGAAAATGGCCACAGAAAAATATCAAAATCCACAAAGAAAATGGGATTTTCCCCAACAGAGTCGCCAATTTTCTTATAGGATAAATCTGTAGGTGCAGACACTAACCGATCTCCCTAGATCCACCTGGATCTAGAACAAAGCAAGACAAAACATGACTCTTTCCCTAGATTTTGACCATTGAATTAAATAGGAGGCAAGAACAAATAACATACATTATTATCGCTTCCTTTGGTCTTTGTTGCTCCTGCTTCGCTCCAGTGCTCTCGTGCCGCCAAGACCAAGACAACACAAACCAACCAAAGTGAAGAAAGCACAATCTATTCAATAGTCAATCTATGTATATGATCAAGGAATTATACAATAAAGTGGAAATAGCTTTATGGGAAAGGGACATATTACCGTATCATATTAATGGAAAGTAAAGATTACAACCTGAGCTTTGATGTCGCAAACTTCCTTTCGATGGCCCTTGGCTCCGACACACACACTTTCTCACTTGCATGAAGAACTCTTTTGGATGAACTTGTTGGAGTCTCTAAGTTGTTGTAGCATCAGTCCTTCACACAATATTTCACCAATTCTCCAATAAATCTTGCTTAACCTTGTTTGCTTAACCTTTTCCATGAGAATTCCCTCAATATATAGGAGAGAATGAATTAGTTACTTGGATAAGAATGATCCCAAAATAGGAATCCAATACTAGGATAACCATTCGAATGCCATCTCATCCTTCTAGAAAATTCCCTTCTAGAAGCATCGAGAATTCATCTTTTTCCTTGCTTTAGAAAGAGTTCGCACCCTAGCAGTTCAACACAGTGCAAAATTCTCGCACCCTGGCTTAAGGCAGCCTGCGAGAATCATGCATTCTCGCAGGAAAATATACTAGCAGCCTGCGAACCTCCTTCAAAAATGATATTTCTGGAAAGAGAAGAAAGTAACTTTTCTCAGGAGAAAGTTCTTATGAAGAGCCTGAGTACACCATCATCCATACATCATCATGGTGACCAAAATCATGGGTAACACCAGGGGTCATCGGAGGGGATGAAGAAGAAGTGTTCATCGAGGAAATCCTCATTGATGGGGGAAGCTTTGGTGTCTGAGGGAAAATCCATAATGAGTTCGGCTAGGACCAGATCTTTCTTGCATTTGGGAGTAGATAACTCCAGATCGTATTCATGGAGGATAACGATCCATGGAGAAAATTTTCCATTAATCTGTCATCGAATAAGAAAGTATTGCATGGGGTTGGAATTTGCGATGACCTTGGTAGTTCGAAGCAGAATGTAATGTCACAGTTTTTGGACTACGAGGACGGCGACTAATGCAAGTTTATCATCATGATTATACTTTAGGGGTGGCCCTAAAAGGTTTTAACTAATGTATTAAATCACATGTTCACGACCATCATCCCTTAATTGGATGAGGACTCTTGCCACTCAAACAACAGAGGTTGATAAGTAAAGGATGTAATCGTGATCATAGTCCGGGGGACTAATCAAAGGGGCACTGGATAGGGTGGATTTTAAATCATCAAAAGATGTTTGAGCATGTTTGTCCCATCACAATGGGATATCATGTCATAGTAGGAGGAGAAAACCATGTGCGTGAGTGGCGTAATATGGGACAAAGCGATGTAAAAAGTTGGCTTTGCCTTGCAAGCTTTGTACTTCGCATAAATTCCTAGGTGGTGGAATTTCTGTGATAGCTTGGACCTTGAAGGGGTCCACAGTGATGCCGTGTTGGGAGACGATGAACCCGAGGAGGTGGTCAACAGTGATGAAAAAGACACATTTGAGGGGGTTCAAGAAGATATTATATTGGTGACATCGTTGGAAAATGATGCGTAAGTCGTCTAAATGTTGGGTTCACTTTTTGGATCGAGCAGTGAGTTCATCCAAATAAGTGAGGATAATGTGAGCAAGATCATGAAAAACATAGGTCATAGCCCATTGAAACGTAGCAATGACATTTTTGAGCCTAAAAGGCATGACATGATAAGAAAATATTCCCCAAGGGGTTGTAAAAGCGGTTTTGTACTAATCTACTGGGTGGATTTGAATTTGATTGTAGTTAGAGAACTCATCCATAAAGGAAAGTGCTTCATGGTCGGCACAATCGTCAATGATTTGGTTGATAAAAGGGGTTGGTAAGTTGTCTTTGGGACAAGTGTGGTTGAGATCGTGAAAGTTTGTGCAGACGTGAATAGTTCCCTATTTTTTATTAACGGGGACGGGCTTGGAGACCCACGAAGTGTACGCAATGGGGAAAATAAACCCGACAACGTGTAACTTGTCAACTTTGGATTTGATAGCCACAACTTTGGATGGGTGGAAGGGGTGTTTATTTTGATGAACGAGGGAGATATTTGGCCATGTGTTGATTCAATGTTCAACTATAGAATAATTGAGGCCAGGCATCTCCGTATATGACCAGGAAAAAATGTCCCGGTATTCCTGAAAGAGAGCTTTATAAGAAATAATTTCTTCAGGGGAGCATGCGGCACCAATGGTGATTTCTTCTATGATGAAAGGTTTAATGGAAATGTCAATTTTGACGGTGGGGGAGATGTTGGCGAAGTTTCCTTCTTCAAAAGCATAGGGGGTAGGGATAGGGTTTTTGAACCAGTCAATTTGCCCCGAAGGAATAAAATCCTTGGTTTCGATTGCACACAGGGAGGCTTGGGTAGGAGATTGAAAGGCCTCATGTGAGAAAAAAGCGAAAGTGCATTCCATGGGAAATCTGGGGTAGTGATTTCCTCCAAGATATCTTCGTCATAGTGGAAAATGCAAGAAGACAGGGGATCCTGAGAGATGGTAGGGGGAACCATCAATGGGTAAATTTTATTGTCCTCAAGGGGTGAGGATGTAGAAGGGATATCATGTATGGGGTGTGATGGCTCGCTTGACATAAACTGAATGTCATGATATTGTGGATGGTACCTCATTCTCTTGGGGACTGACGATGAAATATAACGAATGTCAGTAATGTAAGCCTCCATGGGGAGTGACTGAGAGGGCTCTGGATGAGATGTGTGGCGTACTACGACTAATGTTTGGTGGAACTGAGGTGGAGCTGGGAAATGATGAGTGTAATGGCCATATTCTGAACATATGGTGCACACAAAATTGGTTTGTATCCCTTTCTTGTGTATGGTTGAGGACTTCATAGTAGCGGTGTATGTACTTGGTGGAGTGGCAAGAAATGGGGTTGCTTTGGGGAGCTAGATAAGATTGTGTAACTCGGAGAGAGTAGTAAATTTGTTAGTGGGGTGTTCGTCTCTTTCACATAGTGCGCAAGGAGGTTGAGCTCAAGGAGGGAGAGGAGATATGGGCTCGTTCTTCCTTCGTATTCCCCCAGTGGTGGTGGTGTTTCCGCTAGTTGGGGGTAGGGGTGGTGTGGCCGGAGCCTGTACTGGGATTGGAATCAGTAATCCCTCTATCTAAGAAGGGAGAGATGGTGTAGGAATGATAGCGGGTGGATGAAGATACCAGATAGGGATGGTGAGAACCATGTTTGGAAGGGTGAGAGTAGTAGCTACCTGGAATGCTTGGACTCCATGTGGGAGGTAAAAAAATGGAATTTGAGTAATGGCTTGGGGGACTGTCTCCCAAACCAGGACTTTCCCTTGGACGTGGGGGAAACCCGGGATAGGTGGTGTAGTGGGGTTCTCAAGGAATTCCTGAGGTAGTAGTTATTCAACTAGTGGAATTTTGATGTGGGTAGGGGCCTCCGTGAGAGGAGTATTGTCTCTGACATCTATTCCATTAGAAGACACTACACACACTTGTGCTGAAATAGAAGGGTGTAGGAGAGGTGGTGTTTCATGATTTCCCCCCAACAATGATGGGTCCTTGAATATTCTAGGACTCATGTCGATAACTAAAAAATAATTCAAGCTAGTGCAAACAAAGGGGAGAATGTTATCAATGTTGGCGGAATGATTGGGCTCGTAATGTGTAAGTTGGTCGATGGTGACGATTTTCCCATTATGGGGGAACATCATCCCACAAAACACATAAGAGGTTACTTCCTTCATAACATCCATGTATCTATGTCCGAACAATATATTGTAATCAAGTGGGGCGTCAATAACTTCAATTTCAATCTGGATGGTTTTTCCCCCAAGTTCTACGGGGACATTTTGGAAGAGCCCTTCAGGGGATGATGGTTGGCTGTCATAATATCTCAGGGTGATAATAGAGGGTACTAGCTCAGGTGAGCCGAGGTTTTTTCATACTACTTTGGACATGATGCATGTGGATGCACCTTCATCGATGATGCACCAATGAACTGTGATGTTCTAGATCTTGACTGGTATCTGAAAAGCTAGTAGGGTGGGGAGGCGTGGTTCTCCACTATCTAGATCAAAGGTGATGAGTTGAGTATCAGCTGGGTCAACTGCCCCAAAAGAAAAAAGCAAGGCTTTGTGCTGTGATGGACAGGTTTGGAGAACCTCCAACACACAGATGGTTGCAGGAGACTGTGCTAAGTGATCTATCGAACTGTAGTTATGTGTTTCCTTAGCATGAGGGTTGTGTACATTTTTTTGTAAAGGCATACAGGGTATATAGGGGTTTGGTTTAGTGTTAGGGCAGGGAATCATCAGGGGTTATCCTGTTGTAGCTGGAGCTTCTTCTGAGGTGGTTGGGGTAGAGTCGAGAGGGACTCTGTATTGATGAACACGTGTTTTCAAAAGAATCTCTTCTTCATTGGTAAGGAGGATATTGTGATCGGTTGTATTTCCAGGTTGAGTGGGATCTGGGTTTTGATATTGCCCCATTTGTGGTGGGGCCGAGTTTATCTCCTGTTGGGTATTCATCACACCTTGGTGTGGAATAGGGGTTTGAAAAACAACCGAAGGTGGTGGTTGCAAATAATGTTGTGGGGCTTACTGAGGGGCAGGCAGTGCCAGGGGGCGTTGAGTGTTCATGGATTCTTTCATCCATTTGAAATCGACAATTTGGGGGAAATGGTGAGTATAATTTCCATCCTCACCACATAGAGCACAAGGGAAGTTAGTTATGAGGTTATTCTTCTTCCCTTGTCGTGGTTGATTGTTATTGTTTCCCCCTTGAGGGTTTTGGTTTCCTTGATTCTGGTTGCCCATAACGGGATGGTTTTGTTGGGGGTTATTTCCTCCTGGTCCTGAGTTATTATTGTTTTGTTTTTTTACTTTCTTCTTAGAATTATTTGGCTGATGGGTTGGATTTTCCATGTTCAATTGTTCAAAATTATGAACCTATTGAATGGGAGAGGGATGAACAAAATTAACATCGACGTGTGGTTGTCCTGGTGGAGGAGAAACCAGTTGGGGAGGACCAAGAAATTGGAAATATGGATTTGTTTTGTGGAGACGATCCATATGGTGTGTAGGAAGTTGAAGCACTTCCACTATTGATGGGGTTATATGCGGGGGTTGGGGCTGGATCCATACTATATTGAGAGACTAGATGCATCTGGGGTACTGGTGGGGCTCCCCCCAACAGTTGAGAGGGAGAAACAAGATATGACTATTGGTGAGTGGGGAGAGGGAAATAATATGTCCCTCCATATGGTTGCGGATATTGATTTTTTCCATAAGCGGGTGATGGGTGGTTGTAAGGGTTGAGATGTGTCATAGAACTAATCAACCCATCTGTTGTGTGGGGCATCCTAGGTTTTTCCTAGTTGAATGGTATGGGTCTAGGTGCATCAGGAAATACTATGTACAAGTAACATGATTGAACATATATGAGATCAAATTGTTGGGCCTTGTTGATGGCTTCCTCTTCTGATTGAGGAAAAGTGGATGCTACATCATTGGCAATAACAGAGTTGAGTGATTTAAGAAACCAATCGAGGCACTGTTCTTTGGTGGTTTCTGCTTTACACAAACTACGTTGCCAACACCATCCATGGATGTGGTCAGATATATGGATAGTATTGTTTTGTTTGAACTCAGAGAGGATTTCTAACCCAATATTATGAAGAACTGGTAATTGGAAAAAGGACAAAAAGGCCTTGGCCAATGATTCAAAAGTCACATGGGACCCTAATTTTTCGTCCACATACCATTTGGCTGATGAACCAGTGATATTTATTTGAAATAACCTCAAGTGGATGGAATCATCCACGATTCTGTTTGAAGAGCACCATAAGTGGAAGGTCATGACATGGTTGGCAGGATCTTCCCCCAGTTTTCCTTTAAACTTTGGAATATCTGAAGGCAATTTTGTAGGCATATTAGGCCAAGTGGAATCATGAAAAATGGGATCATTTGTGAGTTTGGTTAAATCAAGAATGTTGAGGGATTCCAAGTATGGCATAGGGATATTTGGTGGAGGATTAGTTCCAACCATTGTGTGTGGAGGTAATGCACCAGTCCCTTGAGAGGGATTTGGTGGGCTTGTACTTCTCCCTTGAGAAGAAGTTTGACCCTCACCTCCTTATGAAGGAGAACTAATATATGGATGACCTTGGTTATTTGAACCAAGCAAAGTGGAACCAAGTAAAGTTGATCTCAAAACAATATCAGTCACTGGGGTGTGAGATGGTTGAGACGGTGAGTTGGCAAGACTAGGGACTCCTCCTAGAATAGGAGGGAGATTCTGCAAGTGTCTAGAATGATGGGGATTCTGTGGTTCTCCTATGGTTCTGACTAGCAAAGTGAATGTGCGCGAATGGTGACAAGAGAGAAATAAATGAACAAGAGCTTTGTATATTACTGGGATTGGAATCAGTAATCCCTCTGTCTAAGAAGGGAGAGATGGTGTAGGAATGATAGCAGGTGGATGAAGATACCAAACAGGGATGGGGAGAACCATGTTTGGAAGGGTGAGAATAGCAACTACCTTGAATGCTTGGACTCCATGTGGGAAGTAAAAAAAGGGAATTTGAGTAATGGCTTGGGGGGATGTCTCCCAAACCAAGATTTTTCCTTGGACACGGGGGAAACCTGGGTTAGGTGGTGTAGTGGGGTTCTCAAGGAATTCTTGAGGTAGTAGTTCTTCGACTATTGGAATTTCGATGTGGATAGGGGACTCCGTGAGAGGAGTATTGACTCTGACATCTATTCCATTAGAAGACACTACACACACTTGTGCTAAAATAGAAGGGTGTAGGAGAGGTGGTGTTTCATGATTTGCCCCCAACAATGATGGGTCCTTGAATATTCTAGGACCCATTTCGATAACTGAAAAATAATTCGAGCTAGTGCAGACAAAGGGGAGAATGTTATCAATGTTGGCAGAATGATTGGGCTCGTAATGTGTAAGTTGGTCGATGGCTTCGATTTTCCCATTATGGGGGAACATCATCCCACAAAACACAGAAGAGGTTACTTCCTTCATAGCATCCATGTAGCTACATCTGAACAATATATTGTAATCAAGTGGGGCATCAATAACTTCAATTTCAATCAGGATGGTTTTTCCCCCAAGTTCTATGGGGACATTTTGGAAGATCCCTTCAGGGGATGATGGTTGATTGTCATAATCTCTCAGGGTGATAACAGAGGGTACTAGCTTAGGTGAGTCAAGTGTTTGCCATACTACTTTGGACATGATGCATGTGGATGCACCTTCATTGATGATGCACCAATGAACTATGATTTAGTGGATCTTGACTAGTATCTGAAAAGATACTAGGGTGGGGAGGCATGGTTCTCCACTATCTAGCTCAAAGGTGATGAGTTGAGTATCAGCTGGGTCAACTGCCCCCAAGGCAGAAAGTAAGGATTTGAGTTGTGATGGACAGGTTTGGAAAACCTCCAACACACAGATGGTTGCAGAAGACTATGCTAAGTGATCTATCAGACTGTAGTTATGTGTTTCCTTAGCATGAGGGTTGTGTACATTTTGTCATAAAGGCATACAGGGTATACAGGGGTTTGGTTCAGTGTTAGGGTAGGGAATCATTAGGGGTTGTCCTGTTGTAGCTGGAGCTTCTTCTGAGGTGGTTGGGGTAGAGTCAGGAGGGACTCTATATTGATGAACACATGTTTTCAAAAGAATCTCTTCTTTATTGGTAAGGAGGATATTGCAATCGGTCGTATTTCTAGGTTGAGTGGGATTTGGGTTTTGATATTGCCCCATTTGTGGTGGGGCCAAGTTTATCTCCTGTTGGGTATTCATCACACCTTGGTGTGGAATAGGGTTTTTAAAAACAACTGAAGGTGGTGGTTGCAAATAATGTTGTGGGGTCTACTGAGGGGCAGGTTGTGCCAGGGGGCGTTGAGTGTTCATGGATTCTTTCATCTATTTGAAATCGACAATTTGGGGGAAATGGTGAGTATAATTTCCATACTCACAACATAGAGCACAAGGGAAGTTAGTTATGAGGTTATTCTTCTTCCCTTGTTGTGGTTGATTGTTATTGTTTCCCCCTTGACGGTTTTGGTTTCCTTGATTCTGGTTTCCCCCAATGGGATGGTTTTGTTGGGGGTTATTTCCTCCTGGTCCCGAGTTGTTATTGTTTAGTTTTTTTACTTTCTTCTTGGCATTATTTGGCTGATGGGCCGGATTTTCCGTGGAGGAGAAACTGGTTGGGGAGGACTAAGAAGTTGGAAATATGGATTTGTTTTGTGGAGACGATCCATATGGCATGTAGGAAGTTGAAGCACTTCCACTACTGATGGGGTTATATGCGGGCGTTGGGGGTGGACCCATACTAGATTGAGAGACTAGATGCATCTGGGGTACTAGTGGGGGTCCCCCCAGCAGTTGAGAGTGAGAAATAGGATATGAATATTGGTGAGTGGGGAGAGGAAAATAATATGTCCCTCCATATGGTTGTGGATATTGATTTTCACCATAAGCGGGTGACGGGTGGATGTAAGGGTTGAGATGTGTCATAGAACCAATCAACCCATCCGCTGTGTGGGACATCCCAAGTTTTTCCTAGTCGAATGGTATGGGTCTAGTTGCATCAGGAAATATTGTGTACAAGTAACATGATTGAGCATATATGAGATCAAATTGTTGGGCCTTGTTGATGGCTTCCTCTTCTGATTGAGGAAAAGTGGATGCTACATCCTTGGAAATAACAAATACGAGTGATTTAAGAAACCAATCGAGGCACTGTTCTTTAGTGGTTTATGCTTTACACAAACTAAGTTGCCAATGCCATCCATGGATGTGGTCGGCTATATGGATAGTAGTGGTTTGCTTGAACTCGAAGAGGATTTCTAAGCCAATATTATGATGATCTGTTAATTGGAAAAAGGACAAAAAGGCCTTGGCCAATGATTCAAAAGTCACATGGGACCCTGATTTTTCGTCCACATACCATTTGGCTGATGAACCAGTGATATTTATTTGATATAACCTCAAGTGGATGGAATCATCCACGATTTTGTTTGAAGAGCACCATAAGTGGAAGTTCATGACATGGTTGGCGGGATCTTCCCCCAGTTTTCCTTCAAACTTTGGAATATTTGAAGGCAATTTTGTAGGCATATTAGGCCAAGTGGAATCATGCAAAATGGGATCATTCTTGAGTTTGGTTAAATCAATAATGTTGAGAGATGCCCAGTATGGCATAGGGATATTTGGTGGAGGATTAGTTTCAACCATTGTGTGTGGAGGTAATGGACCAGTCCCTTGAGAGGGATTTGGTGGGATTGTACTTATCCCTTGAGAAGAAGTTTGACCCTCGCCTCCTTGTGAAGGAGAACTAATAGATGGATGACCTTGGTTATTTGAACCAAGCAAAGTGGAACCAAGTAAAGTTGATCCCAAAACAATATCACTCACTGGGGTGTGAGATGGTTGAGATGGTGAGTTGGCAAGACTAGGGACTCCTTCTAGAATAAGAGGGAGATTCTGCAAGCATCTAGAATGATGGGGATTCTGTGGTTCTCCTATGGTTCTGACTAGCAAAGTGAATGTGTGCAAATGGTGATAAGAGAGAAATAAATGAACAATAGCTTTTTATATTACTCGTGTTCAATAAAAACAATTGCTCGTGTCCTAAAATACCTATCGTCCTTCCTCTCAATGTAGCACTACACCTTCCAATAGCACTCAACTGTGGGGTCTGAAGCTACCAGAAGCAGAACTAGTGAAGGTTGAAGTAATCAATTATAATGAGGGGTAGAGGGTGCATATCCCGAAAGAGCTAGCGATATTTCCCAATAGCCACACAAAATCTGATCAAGTTGCAATTATAGCCCACAACCACCACCTTGGTAGATATCCTATGTTTTGCCACTAAGTACCTCGGTCAAAGTGCGACATTTAGATTTTCGGCCTCAGAAATGGGTCATGGGATGGATACCCTCACGAGAGTTGGGTGACTCAAGGAGGGATGCATAGAACAATCGGACCTCGGCCTTCGACCCTTCAATGGTATCTCCTTGCCTTATGGTATAGGAACACTTGACTTGGAGGATTTGAAAGTTCCCTATTTCTCAACTTCTATTGTTTGAAAATGTGAGAACCTGATAACCGAGGGTTATTTGGATGCCTACCCCAGAGATCGTACCTAGACTAAAATTTTTCTTTTGGCACCTCCTGTGGAGGAAAATTTAGTGCATTCTTAGAAAGTTTTAGATGTGGTGGGCTGAGAGATTGGGGTCATGGACCAACCTAGTTTGAATTAAATTGGCGTGGATAATTTCCAAAGAAGTAGTCAGATCTTTTAGAATTCCTTTGAAGAAATCCTACTTCAACCTCCACTATTCTAATATAAATTATGTGTGTGATGAGTGGCTTTGTGTTCAAGAAAGTGAAAAGTGTGCAAAGATTTTTAATAATTTAAGTGTGAGATTGAAACATGTGGACTTCATGTGGTCCTTACAAATCTTCTTACCTAGCTTACTATGTTTCTTTGGTACAACCTTGTGGAATATTTAAATCCCTAAAGAACTAGTAATGTGGGCATATGGGTCCATCAAATCCTTTAAACTCCCTAAAATTTTGTCTATACTAAGAAATCTTTTGAAACTATCCTATAATTGTAGACATGTGGGCATGTATGGGCCTATTACTTTGATCTTTTAAACTTTACTAGAGTGTTTTCTAAAATAAGAAAGATATTTAGAAACTATCCTAAGATTGCAAACATGTGGGCATGTATGGGCCCTTACAAAGATTTAAGATGATTACCAAAACTAAGAGGAACCCTAGGGGGGCTTTGTCCTCTCCTAATTATTTGTTAAGGGAGATGAAATGTCCTTCCAACAACCTTTTCTGATTCCATATATCACACTAGGGTGTGGGGGAAGAGCATACTTGAGGGTTAAAATTGATTTCTAGTCCCAAATTAATTGATTGTGTTTGAAAAAAAACAATAACTTCAACTCAAAATTTTAAATGCCAAATGAGCCATCCATGTGGCAACAAAGGGAAGAGAAGAATAAGGATTATTTTTACCCATATGTGCTTATGTTAGCTAAAATTCCTTGTGATAAATGACTCTAATTGAAGTGTGATTACTTTACAAAGTGCAGGAAATTAAAATCTAAAGGAAATGGGCCCTCAAACCATTCATAAAAACCCTTACAATTTGAAAAAATGAAATTATACATGGGCTACAGTTATGACAGGCGCGTAGAGGGCGCAGAGTGTGCAAAATGCACATAGGAATGAATTCTATCACGTGCACGGTGCGTAGAGTGCGCGTTTGTGGGCCTTGAAAACTGTGCACTTCCTGTCACACATCGGGAAAGAAAATTCCAAGTGAAATTCTCTTGCCCTGGCTCTGAATTTTGACTTTGGAAGGTTGTCCTAGGCCGGTTTTGGTACCTCATATCAAAACAATAAAAAATAAGTTCTCTCAAGATTTAAATAGGGAGGAATTTGATACCGATCCCCAGTATGGTTGCCAATCTGTTGTGTTGGTTTTGTCATATGGGTGAGAAAAATACAACACTTTCATGCTTAGTTAAGTCAGCTAAACAAGACAAAAGTTTGTGAGTTTATTAGATAACCAAATACACATGAAACAAAGAAACAAATCTAAAAACAACTAAGAATTAAATGTTAGATAATCTTGCAAGAACTAGAACCATGAAAAGAAAAAAATGACCAACATATAGCTACCAATGGATCAATCTATTGATAGGCTAAACACCGTAGAGAAAGGCAGGGACTTATGAGTCCCCTCTTCCTCCTTGGGAGGAATCTTGAGTTCCCTAATAGAGATCTCTTCTCTTCATGCAATGGAAAGTGACAATGGTGAATAAATACAATGCCAATTCCCTCAAGAGGTGAGTGGAATGGCCCTTTCTATAATGCTTGAATGATTCAAAGAGAAAAGAGGATTCTCAAAGAATAATTCTTGCAGCATAAAAATACCTTGAAGTTATTATTTTTATAGCACACCCATGGCACATATTTATAGTGTCCATTCATGGAAAGATATAATTGGTTCATAGTATGAACAAGGGGCCTTTTAGGGAACTTCCTATCCTGTGACCAGCCTCCAAGATATATTTCACTCAGATATGAGTGTCAAATCATGATGGGGAGAAGACTAGATGTGGTTGAGAGGCCGACAAGATTCATAAATGCGTCATTCCTAGAAGTGAGTGGATTTTCTTGTAGATAGTCACGCATCTTGCACATGGTGAGTGTTGAGGGTTGTGTTATCCTGCGCACTGTGTGTGCGCTTCATTTGGTGAATTTGCACACTTTGATTTTTGAACCAAGTATATATTTATTTTCCTTTTTGATGGATTTTGGTGTTGTATGTGGACTAATTGCTACTAACATTGATGTCTTTCTTCAACCATTGTGTGCAATGCTGCAGATGATTTTTCAGTGATAACACACATGACGAGCAGTGTCCACTTGCACATACGGATGCTCGCTCTATCACCACATTATGATCCATTGTCAATGCATCCACCACACCATCTATCTTATGGAGGGAAGATGGGTCTTGCTCCATGTGTTACAAGTCAGGTATTGTGGTAGGTAATCACCCTAATATTTGATGCATTTAAACATGTTGTATTTAAGCTTCTTTTGATTATATAACACCTGCTTGGGAATTATGCTTTTGACCTTGTTTCACCTTGGTGAGTGTCATATATTTCCTAGTAAGTGGCCAACCTTTTGGAAAGGTTTGCAACTGGGAGTCCCTTGAGGGGTTATCGTACCTGTTATCAATCCAAAAGTCACCCTAGACTGTAATCAGGTGAGCTTGGTAACATCAAAGATTACGAAAAGAAAGTTGATTTTTGAAATTATGATTGAGGTAGGGATGAAATCTATCTGCTTGACTTGACAAATCATATGAATCTATCCCAACAAATCATCTTTCATATGCAGCAAAACAGATCATCCAAAAGCAATGTTTAGACCTTCAAGGCTTTCAGGTGGAAGAATTTTATGAGAAAACATAGAACTGCAAACAAAAAGACATGAAAATCCTTTTCAAGCATACTATTTGTACAATAGAAGAAGAATCATAATCTGAAAATCCTTTTCAGATGAGATTTAGCAACACACAAGGTAGAAGATCTTAAAGGATCCTCCTAAGAATACCTCTCATACTTGTTGAAGAAGAACAAAGATTAAGATTCAAAACAAAGGAAAACATAGCTAAACATCACTCTCTTCTGCAAATGAATTCTTAACACAGAAAATGATAAGGCAACCCATCTTCAAATTAATTGTGTCAAAGTACAAAAACAGAGCCTCTAGGCCTCTCTTGGCTCATGAATCCCCTCTTCAAGAGATATCTACCTCTTTAAATAGAAAATAGCATCCAAATAACCTAAGGAGGTCGAATCCCATCTCCTCCATTGGATTCTAAGCCTTGGAGATAGGTGGAAACAGTTAAAGAGACAAAAATCCAACAAACTATTGATTTTCAGGAATTTGTTGGAAGTCATTAATGAAATGTCTCCACCTCATTGCATGAGGCCTTTGTTGGAGCTAAATATTAAGTGCAGGTGTCCCTTGATATCTAACCGATCCTTGAGAATCCATTCGAACTCTCCTTGACATGTGGCGACCTCCCAACAAGGCGAATATCAAAACCGTGACCACTACAGGAAATTAGTACGCAGCGCCACTATGCAGAGTACGCAATGCCTACTTATATATCCAATATCTCTCAAACCAAAACACATTTTGAAAAACTGAGAGGGATTTTTGTTACTTGGAATGTTATGAAAAAAAACCTCCTCCAATTTTCAAAAATACATCCTCAACTACTCATAACCCAAGTTTTAAATTAGTGACTCAAAACTGGCAGAATAACTTTGCACAATTTAGCCACTGCCAGAATATTACGCAACGCCTGTAGGTAGCGCCCGACTGTGTTGCACCTGTATGCAGTTTCTATTCTCTGTGAAATATTACGCAACACATTTACGTAGTGCCACTTACCTTGCATCTGCATAAATCCATAGGTGATTTTGAAGCTTGGAACCTTGTGAGAGTGTTTTCAATGCTTGTTCTTGACACTTGGCACCTCAACCAATCTTGTGCTAACGTAGGCTCCATGGGGGAAAAAGTCCTCCTTGTGAGGATCTAAGAACTCTTGTAGTTTCAGTGCCTTATCCTTTGGGCCTGTGGATTCATGCTCTGTTGCATCGTGTTGAAGACAACATACTGCCAACTTATATTACTCTAATTTCAAATAGAAATCAAACACACCTACTCTTGATGGAGCTTATTTATGTACAAAACCTAAGATAACTGAATTTTACAATGGGCTAGGTGAAGGCAAACTTCCACCAAATCCATTCAAGAAGCTTGCTGACATGAGTCTTTATAATGCCAATGATTGACAACAGACAAGAGGAATATGACAATGGTTTGAAAACATTTCCTATATCTCCTCTGATTGTTGCTGACACAATAAAGTTTACAGGTTCCAAAACATTTGAGAAATACAACTCCATATACACCCCTACAGGGTCATGAATATGGTGATAAAACACATGATACTGATAGCATATTTCTTTTTCCACTTCAAGTTGCTTACTATAAACTATGGATACAAGTGGAAGAAGGATTGACATAGGTGGTTGTTGATCCACTGATGACTGTTGATTTACTTATGGATGTGTATAAACGATCTCTTCGTGTGCCTCAACTAAGGGCTTCTCCTGGTCAAATATTCGAGTTATGTATTCTATGACAAGGCCAAACTCTGCATCATACTCTTTCTCTTCATAGTGATCAAATATAGGATAATCTTGCTACTCACTATCACTAGAATATTCATCAAAAACGGACTGCCCTTCATACACATGGTTTTTATTAAGACAGGGTTGTTCATTTGTTGGTGATGGATAAGAGATTAGATTTATACTAAAATCCCTTTCAACACCTCCATAGAATTTACAAGGATCAAGACCATAATCATCATATACAGGAATAGTGCTAAGAGGTTCCAAACAAATCATAGAAAAATTATGTTCATCACCATCACTGTTATTTCCATCAAAAATAGGTTGTCCATAACAAACCTTTGACTCTTGATATTCTGAATGCTTTGTTTCAGGATGCTCTCCAACAACAATGTATTCACTACCAAATTGTTTGTTAACAACAAGTTTCTCTTGGTCAATGATTGAGATAGTGATTTCCTCAGAGGAAAGGTTGTCAAAGATACATACTTCAAGGACAAAATCTTCCACTATCTTTTCTTCATAGGGACAACAAATAAAATCTGCCTCATGTTCAGAACTGACATGATGCTGACTTTGAATTCTGCCACAAGCTCGAAGGTTCTCCTCCACTTCCTCAACATCCATGAATAACTGTGATAAAGATGTAGATTTTATTTCCCTAAGATACAAAACAAGGTCATAATATTGAGACATTATGTAATACACCATGGCAGCAGTCTCAGAAGGCTTAATTTATAGGGGCAGGTTGCAATACAAGTTGTAAAACCTTCGATTAAAAGCATACATAACTTCATTTTTTCCCCTTCTCAAAGTAGTGAATTCATGTAGGTACTGATCCAATGACTTGCTCTCTCCCCAGTATTTAAAGAAGGTGTCATATAGTTCATCCCATGAACCAATGGAAGCAACTTTCATATTTTTGAACCACAAGGCAGCATCTCCAATCAAATATTTAGAGAAAAGCCTCATGATAATATCTTCATGCAAGATTTCCAGATTATCAATGAAGTCTTGAAAGGATGAAAGATTCTCTTCTCCTGTAGTATTATCTTTTCCAGAAAAATTTGGTAGGTAATCGACAAATCCGGGAGGGTAAGGATGAAGAAAGGATGGCAGCTTTAGAGGTCCAAACATATTTCTCCTAACCTTAAACTGGAAGTCAATGGGCTGCTGAACACTAGAAGGTTGTTGGTAAAGGTTATAGGAGTTGGCAACCTGAACTGAATCAATTTTATTATTTGTAAAAGGACAATAATCATTTGGTGCATGATGAATTTCAATAGGCTGGTTATTAACAATAGAGGGAAAGGTAGAGGGTAATAAATCAACTTTGAAATCTGGATAAGGGAGAGGATCATAAAGTTTAGAATGATTACAAAAGTGTTTATGAACATAATCTTCTTCAGGTGTTTGAAGCGGATGGATATCCTTAACATCGATGACATGGGAAGGGAGTAAATCTGCTTGTTTGAAAAAGGAATATGCAAGAGCAGGTTGGTGGTCTTTAGAGTATACAAAGCAGATTATGATTCTCCTAATGTGTGCAGGGAAATCCAAAAAAGAATAAAGGATAAAGAGCACAAGTTCCAGAAAGAAATTCAGAACTTGATACCTGAACTTGCCTCTACCTTCTATTTCTGTCCAATATTGTTCCTACAGTAGAGTCTTCCAACATGCTCGTCTTCATGGAGTCACCAGGTAGATGATTATAGTCAATTTTCTATATCCCTCTCTTGTCTACCATCAAGAGCTGGATCTATGTCATTCTTCCTAGGGAGCTCTTCAATTTGCTCAAATCCTTCCCCGACAATGATGCAATTTATGTTATCAATCAAAAAGTCACCCTAGACTGTAATCAGGTGAGCTTGGTAACATCAAAGATTATGAAAAGAAAGTTTATTTTTGAAATTATGAGAGAGGTAGGGCTAAAAGCTATCTACTTGACTTGACAAATCATATGAATCTATCCCAGCAAATGATCTTCCATATGCAGCAAAACAGATCATCCAAAAGAAATGTTTATACCTTCAAGGGTTTCAGGTGGAAGACTTTTATGAGAAAACATAGAACTGCAAACAGAAATACATGAAAATCCTTTTCAAGCATATTGTTTGTACAATAGAAGAAGAATCATAATTTGAAAATCTTTTTCAGAAGAGATTTAGCAACACACAAGGTAGAAGATCTCAAAGGATTCTCCTAAGAATCCCTCTCACACTTGTTGTTGAAGAAGAAGAAAGATTAAGAGTCAAAACAAAGGAAAACATAGCTAAACATCACTCTCTTCTACAAATGAATTCTTAACAAAGAAAATGATAAGACAATCCATCTTCAAGTTAATTCTGTCAAAGTACAAAAACAGAGCCTCTAGGCTTCTCTTGGCTCATGAATCCCCTCTTCAAGATATATGTCCCTCTTTAAATAGAAAATAGCATCCAAATAACCTAAGGAGGTCTAATCCCATCTCCTCCATTGGATTCTAAGCCTTGGAGATAGGTGGCAACAGTCAAAGAGACAAAAATCCAACAAA